>JARFIW010000873.1:0-600000 GCA_036346225.1 Platerodrilus igneus
GTAAAGATAATAAATTTTCTTTGGTGACTTTGGGTTTTGAGTACATACTAAATGGTTGTTAATAAATGAAATTTATAAGAAATGTATTACAAATAATTTCAAAAGCTGTACATAACATATTGGTTTCATTATATAAAATCTAAATTTACTGAATTTTATAATTGCAAATAAATGCTAGCCGAGGTCATAAGATTTAAATAGTACAAAGGCGGAGCCACAAGTTGAATAGGAAAGTGATAACCCGCAAGGCGATAACGTATCGAATTTTGCCATTGGTAGATAGAGTTGTTTAATGATAAAGTCCAGTTGATAGCAATATTAAGAAAACAGCTGGAGGAGGAGATAATTACACTCAATAGTGAATATTAAAATGGTGGTGCAATAATTTAGATTACGTAAATATCATAGCAAAATAAATAGGTCGCCCAAAGTAGGGGCACGATAATTTAGAGAGAGATTCATAGCAAATAAATATAACGGCCCAACGTAGGGGCATGATAATTCTTCTAATATCATAGCAAATAAATATGATGCAGCCCAACGTAGGGGCTCGATAATCCGCGAGTATCATAGGAATATATATATATATATATATATATATATATATATTTCTGTGTTTCTACGTTACTACGGTGAATGGCCCCTCGTTTGGGTGCCAAGAATTGCTGTGATCCTCGTCACTCCGGTACAATCTCCTCTGATTATCGATTTCTTACCTGAATAACGCCTCTTAACCCTTTCCGCCTCGGCAGCTCACCTAGATAAAACTTTCATCCTCATTCATAAAAAAAAACACATTCATACCACAAACATCAACGTTAAACTATTTACACCCATATTCACAATACATTAAAATTTCAAAATTAAATTTCAACATAAATTTCAGCATCATAAAATTTCAAGTTCAAATTTGTCATCATTTTAATTTGCATCCGGAATTAGAGTCCTTGTAGGATGCATACTAATTAAGTTAACAATATTTGCAGACCTGAGCCTGAATAAAAGGGAGCATCTCCCACTCCTTTACGTTAATTTAACAGGTTAGTCTAATTGAGCTCAAAGACAGACTTTCATCATAATCAAACAACATAAACCTGATAAATACTCCTTTCTACTTATACAAGAAAATTTTACCTTAAAATTCAAATTTTGTTGTTTATACAAATTTACTACTGCCTATCTTTATCAAACAAATTATAAAGATATTCAACACACATCAAAACATCTAAGATCGAACAACAATGCATAAGTTACCTGAAGGTTAATGCACTCGTGGCTCCAATGTACATCGTCCTTGCTAATCCCACCATTCCAGCTGGTTTATGTTTACGTCTTCGGATTTCTGGCCGCCTTTAAAATTTTTCTACACCACCATTCGTCTAAAAGGTTTCAGGGCTTCTCAGGAACTCATCTAGGTATATCGAAATCATGTTTTGTGGATCCAATCACGTTTACGAATAACATTTGATCACTAACACTCCCGAAAAATAGCACTGAAATTCATAATTCTTTCACGCTATGCCAAAACTGCATACTTCTATTTATTTATTTATTGTTACTAATTTGGATAATTGGTACAGTAATACCCGCAAATATAACTGGACTTTATTACCTTAATTTATCTTCTCTAAGTGCACTAATGCATAATAACTTTTATCGTAGCACGTAATCACCATGTATTCTGCTTGACGTATCGAAAATAAAGAGCAAAACTGCTTGAAGTATAGAATAAAATCAAAAATAAAAGAGAGACCGCTTGAAGTATTGAATAAAATCAAAAATAAAAGAGAGCTAAACTCCTATCAGCACGGGTTTATATAATGGCTCGCTTGCAAGTCTAATTTGTCCCGCGACGGACGATTTTCAGAAATTTGCATTCTATTTTCCCTTCCGATGGCTCGGCACAATGATTCTGCTGAAATTTGCACTCGTCCGAGTTGAAATCTAAGAAATTTCTACACGCCTTGCATCACGTCCGAGAACAACTAATTAATTTTACCTATAAACTCATATGCTTCCACCTCTCATGTTTGTATCTTATTTCAACCTTACTCGCCAATCTAGTGTGTTCATTCTATCTGCAACCTGTGCTCTTGTTTTACATATTTCCCCTCATTTACCTACCAATGCATTCCATCTCGCTTGTCTCTATACCACAAACTCGCTTTCTTACTTGCACTCATATAGCTTGAAGCTTATTGACTATCATATACATCGTTATTTTTGCAGGTGTTCTGACTTCTAATACGCCGAAGGCTCTTATGTGGCTTCCCCACGTCTTTTATAATTTCTCGATAGTTTTAGTACTTGGAAAGATTAAATTAAATACAAGTTGAACATTTTAACTCGGCTTCTTTTTATAAAAAGCGTCCAGTGAATAATCTAAACCCCTTATTTTTAACGAAACGAATAAATTTTTATGCTCCATGGTTTTAATTATCTAATAAAATTCTACATTACTTCCTTCTACACGTTGATTATGATTATATACAAACCCTACTTCTAATTGAATGATTTAAATCTACACAGTAGGTCTTTAATTAAGCGTACTATTTTCCAAAGCTTCCTTATACACGGTGTTTAACATTATCTAAACAATATAAACCCTATGTTTATAAGTAAATGACGAATTTATCCAATATGCCTTTAAATGAAGCGTATTATTACCCAAAGCTTCCTTATACACGGTGATTAAAATTATTTGATGTCGTTTATTAATTTTCTACCCTGGTCTAAATTAGTGTAATATATTTGCTCATTCTAAACAGATCTGCACCATGAAGAAGTACTAGAATATTAAAACGGATAGAATAGCTTGCGTGTTTTAGTGAACTAGGAACCAAATTAGCGGGGTCTTTAGTGAGAAATTAGAACCCCAAAAAAGGGCAGCAGTTCCCTGTACTTGAAGTGGCAGAGACCATACGGTCGGTGTGTCTTCTAGGACACACTATTGCGATGTGGAAAGAAACGGAAAACCACCACATTACTTCCCTGGTACAGATTGTACTAGAATTGTCATTAAAACGATGGTATCCTCTGGAAGGGGACTACTTCTGAAAATATAATAAGCAGGTTTAAAAGAAGAACCGGGAACATCTTGCGAGTCGTGCCGTGGAATGTTGAAAGCACGAAACAAGTAGGTAAGTTAGAGTATCTGAAAATTGAAATGGATGGGGTAGCAGTAGACATAGTGCGGATTAACGAAGTCTTGTTGCCAAAGGCAGCAAATTTTTGAAACGGACACATTAGCGTAATTAATACTGAAGGAAGGAAATGCGGGTGTAGGTATAGTTATGCGAAAACCTGTCAAACATTTTAGAGCAAAATATTTACAAAACAAAAGAGGAGTGCGAATTACTAGATTAGAATCTAAATCTGTAGATACTGTAATAATAAAAGTTTGTATGCCAAGTTATAGATGTAGTGATGAAGAGGTAGAAGTAATTTATAAAAATATAGAACAAATAATAAGATTAGTAAAAGGGCTTGAAAATTTAATAAATACCGTAGATTTTAATACAGTGGTAGGCGATGGCAGAGAAGGAGCGGTAGTAGGTTTATTTAGTGTAAGAACGAGAAACGACTGGGAAAATTAGTTGGTAGAATTTTGTGACAAAAACAAGTTAAACATCACAAATACATTATTTCAACAGCGTGTTAGAAGACCATACACGTGGAAGATGCAAGGCGGCATAAATAAATTTAAAATAGGTTACACTCTTGTTAAACAACGGTATAAGAATCAAATAAACGATTGTAGAAGCTACTCGGAACAGATATAGACCCTGGCTGCAATATAGTAATTATGAAAGCACGCTTAAGTTTAAAATTTGAAAAAAGGGAAAAATGCACTTTGACCTTGAGAAACTCAAAGATAAGGAAACCAACAGAATAGTTGAGAAAAGGTCAAACTAATTGTTGGAAAACAGTTGGAAAATTTCTGATACCAAGGAAGTAGAAGCAGAATATCATAACATTAAAACCAGCTTACACATTGCGGGCGGAGATATTCTAGGGTACAAACAAAAACATAATAAGGAACCATAGTTAATAAAGGATATTCTGAATTCAATGAAAGAAATGCGAAAATGTAACGGTAGACCTGACTAATCAAGGAAACAAAGATACAAAACCATAAAATGGGAAATTATTCAAAAATACAGGAAAGATAAAGAGAAAAAATGCAAAGAAGTACAAACTAAGATGGAAATTCGAAAACAGGCGACGCATACAAACTTATTAGAATGAATTTTAGATATATAAAACTATTTGGCAATAATATAAAGGTCGCAGGAAGAAACATCTTTAATGAAAATGCAGAGAAAGTAGACATGTGTCAATAATATATAAAGATTTTATATGTAGAACCGAAACTGAAAGATCTGGAACAAGGAACAGACACTGAAAAAGTTGATTTGAGATATTATTTACTTAGATGCCAGATTTTACTATCATCAAAGAGCCAGGTACAGATAAAATGCAAACAAAAATTTTAAAAACTGCTGGACAAGCAGTAGCTGAACGTTTCTTCCAAATTCAAATATATGTATAGGACAGGTGAAATAACCAAAAATTTCAAACGTAACACTATAGTCACTATATCAAGAAAGCAAGGTGCCGATATGCAAAAATTCTCAAACCATAAATTAGTCACTATATCAATAAAGCGAGGTGCCAATATGTGAAAATTTTCACACCATAAGTTTAAGAGCACACGTGCCAATAATATTAATTACAATTGTACAAAGATGGAAAACAGACTGAAGAAACACTAGAAGAAGTTCAATTCGAGTTTAGGAAAAGCAAGGTAACATCGGAGGCAATTTTAACTTTAAGGGTGATGATAGAGAAAACAATAGAAGAAGGAGAAGGCGTGTACAGAGGGTTTGTAGATATGAAACGAGCATTTGACAATGTAAATTGGGAAAAAGTGTCTTCAATACTAAAAAAGATAAGAACGAGTTATAGGGATTGACGGATAGTACATAGCCAACACAAAGAGCAAACAGCGGTAATAGAGTTTGAGCAAAAATGTAGAGAAGTTATAAATAGGAGAAGGGTGAGATAGGAACGTGCGCTATCCCTATTAATTTTTAACTTGTATATCGATGAGGCAATGAATACTGTCAAATGCAGAAAGACATTAGGATATATTATGCAGGGACAAACGATTAATATGCTCAGATTCGCAGACGATATAGTGCTATTAGCATCTAACAAGAGAGAGTTAGATGCATCTTTTAATGAATATGAAAACAGTCCCAACAGAGAGATATGGTTTGATAATTGACAAAAATAAAGGTACTAGCATGTAAAAGAGGGAAAATAAGCCAGAAACAGGAATTCAAGCAGGAAGCCAGAATTTACTAAAGGTTAATTGTTTCTGCTACCTAGGAAGTCAAATAACGCAAAATAGAAAAGGGCAAAAGATATAAAGCAAAGATTAGCACTAGACCGTGCTGCATTAACAAGATAAAGCTGCTACTACGTTCGAAGGCATCAAACATTGAAGCGACTGTTGAAAGCATATGTGTAGAGCACAGCGTTGTACGAATGGAAAACGTGGAGAGTAGTGGAAGCAGACAGGAAAGACACCGAAGCCTTTGAAATGTGGTGCTATAAACGTATGATGAAGATATCATGGATAAACAAAGTTAAGAAGATAGAGGTACCAGAAATGGTAGGGGAAGGAAGGTGTAAGTAAAAACGGTAAAGAATGACACGTTCTAAGGCACGAGGAAGTAGTGCGAAATATACTAAAAGCAGAGTAAAGAAAGAGGGAGATAGAAGTAGACTTAGATTAGACTATTGCACACAGATAGTCAAAGATGTAGTGTATAGAAATTTCAGGAAAATGTGTAGGTTAGCTCAGAATTGGAAAAAATGGAGCTATATGTCCAACCAATTCCAGGACTGAATATCTAATGATGGTGATATATATTTGCATATAAGTGTTAAACTTAAAATACATGAAAGTAAATATTAAGGTTTTAAAAAAGATTGGATTATCAAGTTATGTACATTCTTATGCTATACCCATTACTAGTACTATTTTTACACACAACACAAGTCATTGTGCTGTTACAGTCAATATTTTAGGGGAAAATGAAGCATTCTATTGTCTTTGCACTTGTTTGAGCAGTTGTGGGTTCACATATTTTAATTCCCCACACAGCTTTGGACACCATGCCTTAGTGTAGGGCTAGTAGACTCTAAACGTATTTTAAACACTAGTAACTTAGTTACGTTTTTTAGAAATGCCGCTTTTTTAAATCGCCCTTTAGTTGCAGTTTTGATAACAATTTTGTAAATTATATAGGGCATATGCGCTTTAACATCAACTAAAACATTAAAGAAATAAATGGGAGACTATTTTCACTTTGCTTCTTGCACCACGACACCATCTAGTATATGATAGCAACACTGCTACTGTTCTATGATGATAAGAAATTATTTTAGGCTTCTTCTTGGTGTTATTGTTGACAGGTGTGTCACTATTCAAAAAGTTTAGTAAAACCATGTACATGTTTTTTAGGTGCGTCTTTTTCGATGGTTACATTGTATTGAAATCAGTATAATCAAAAGCCGAGTGCACGAGCTTTCAATGCTTTCCTTCATTTTGGAATATCATTCCTATTTTGACCTATGGTACTACTAAGAGTAATATTTTTATCCAAAAGAAAATTATTTAATGAATTACCAGTTGAGAGATTATTTATCGTGGGCCTGAGACCAGAATTATGAATGCTGCACACGACAGTTCTAAGTGAGTTTTATGTGAAAGTTTTCTAGTTTCGACCTACATAAACTATAACACTAAATAAACTATATACGTTTAGCATAAAAATTGTTTTTTCTACATGTATTTTCTCAAGAGAATAGCTAAGGCACAACAGGACCATTATTGTGAGTTTCAAAGTCAAAGTCATTTACGACATTTGACCTCTAGGTTCAAGTATCACATAACATGACGGCGTGGGCAGTCATCTACATTGAGATGGGATTATTATTTTTGTTCACTTATAAAAATGCTTCCAAATACACCAGCAAGTTTTTAAATCAGACGCAATTCAAATAAAGATCTATTTATAGTATCTATATACTCAACGCAAATGAAATTAATTTAAGCAAATTATTAGTAACCAAAACCTCTCAGAGCGCGAGAGACCGGTATTATGAATTTTAGGGTTAAACTGAATATATTCACACCGACAAGCTATTATAAGCTTACAGACAAACGTGATTAAATAAATATGTTTCACCGGTCTTGTATTAGATGCTGAATTTCCACGTTTTCGACCAGAATGACTTTGCCTTCCATACAGCTAACATGAAACTTTGTTTGCTTCAAGATCTCACATATTTTATTTTTGATGAAAATTATACAACTTCTCAACAAGGATTTTGTTTTAAAATAAAATAAATTGCGTCCAAGGTAAGGTGGGACATGTCTTCAACAAGTACGAAATACACATGATATCTATCATGTCCATGCTCCTTACAAAAAATTCGTGTAACCTGGTCTAGAGCGTCTTTGTTTTTCTCTCAGTTACAAGAAATAAAGCATACTAGGGATACTGATTTGTCATATTGCTAGAAAATTCGAGTATTGAAAGATTACTAAAACAATCATATTTATAAACATGGATTTCGATACTTTAAAGCAAATCTTTATTTCAGTTGAACTTTCTGATACCTGTTATACAAAACATAATAGGTACGGTATCTTCGACGTAATCACCGATTTGTACACATTTTCTTTGTCGAGGTTTTTAATGCTATGATCGCATTAAATCCAAAGCCCTTGGGAAAAACAAAATTTCAACATCTGTGTTTCTTAATATTTATCCTTCGCTTCTTCAAGCATATACTCCAATTATTAATATATCAGTTGCTCTGGAAACAATCGCTTGTTAAACCAATATTGAAAACACTAATTCTACCCTGTCTTTCCGGGTAGTGTAACGAGATCAAATCTACGGTTTTACTTAATAGACAAAGTTCTTAATGTTAGTTTTATTGCATTGCATTTGTTCCTTATAAACACTATTTAATTCATCCCGTTCGTTGCTTTCATAAAAGATACGTTCAGTTAATTGGCAAGTGATGCAATTTGTGTTGCATACAATTAGGCGGAGAATCGCACTTACAACAACGCTTGTTAGTTAAGCGTTATCATCAAACGCGTGAAATGCGCGTGCGTTTATAGGGAGTCAGGTTTTAAGAGAGGAACGAACAAATTTAGTTATTGAAGTACCGGGACAAGAAGATGGCCGAAAAGAAGTCTTTCTGGAAAAGACGCATAAGCATGGTCTGGTAGTATGGGACAGTGCAACTCGTGATAGAGGTTTCCGAGGTGGAGAGCTTGCTAATGTGTAACTGAACATCCAAAAATCAAGATTAGAATTTAAGAAATCAATAAAGATTGTGAGCACGTGTTTTCGTAACTAAAATGGTTGACCGACGCTTTTAAAGGTTTCATTACAAGAAATGCAAATTGGAGTTTCGTTACAATAAAGTTTATCATCAAGCTTTAGTTCGTTTTGGTGTGTAGTACGTAAAAAAATTTTACCTGTTTGGACTTTCAAGGGGTGAGTAGACACTATGCATTCCCTGGACCCTACTGTTATTTAAACTTATTTGCTCATTTGCAAGGCAATAATTACTGTTTGGATTTATATTAAGTATACTATTCTTAAACTCAGGTCAAATAGTTTGAAATGATAATATGCTTTAAAATGTTGTTGTATAAAGATAACAGTTGATCTCAATTTAGTCCGATTAACTGACGAAAGTCAAATTTTATTGTAATCACATGTCGCTTTTGTGATCTCGTTATTACTTCAGATATATATGGTCATTAAATCTAAATCGTAAAAAAATTGTTTGTTTCAAAATTGCTGTTATATGAAATACTATAGAATACATTAATACTTGGCTTAATTTAGAATTTAAAGCTAGAAATTTTATAAGCAAGGTCAAATCCTAATAACAGATCTGATATGGGATATTTTTTGTATAACTTTAGTCAAATTAATAATAATTAAACTTTGATCTTAAATCTTTTATTGCTTAGTACAAAAACCGTTTGAGTTTTAATAACAAATTGAGAATTATGATTTATATGTTCAAATATCGAATTACTTTCCTGTTAATACGTTTATAAAATATTATATGAATTATTAATTATAAATAAATTAGATCTTTAACTGTTTTATTTGGCTTACTATTTTATGAAATATATCTAGAGACAGTGCATACATTTGTCTACATAGGAGACCTAAAAATAAAACAATATGATCTATTGTATATTATAAAAATTTTAAACCTTTTATACATAAGTTTATGTTTGAATATTTTATTTAGGTAAATCGTGTGACCAACAATTGCTGTCTGGTATTATATTTAATGATATAATTTTATTTCAGCTGACGCTGCCGTTTTCGTGAACTCTTTATTAGTTCAGAAAAATATGGTCATATCTAAATCGTAAAAAAATTGTTTGTTTCAAATTTGCTGTTACATGAAATATTATAGAATACTTTAATACGTATCTTATTTATGAACTTAAAGTTATAATTTTCACAAACATTGCCAAATCTTGATAACAGATCTGGTATAGGATTTTTTTGTATAAGTTTTGTCAAGTTAATAATAATTGAACTTTGATCTTTAATCTTTTAATGTCAAGTACAAAAGCAATTTGAGTTTTAATATCAAATTGAGAATTTTGATTTATATGTTTAAATATCGAATTACTTTTCTTGTAAATACGTTTTTAATATATTACATAAAATATTAATTACATGCACAAAATTTAATTGGATGTCTATTTGTTTTATTTGGTTTATTTTTTTATGGGAATTATCTAGAAAAAGTGCATAGAGATGTCTACAAAGGAGACCTAAGGATAAAACAAAGTGATCTATGGTACATTATAAGAATTTGCAACCTTTTAAACATAAGTTTATGTTTGAATATTTTATTTAGGTAAATCATGAAATACACCATTGATATCTCGTATTGATTCAACGATATAATTTTATTTAAGTTTTATATGTACAATTGTTTGCTGGGTGTTACAGCTGGTATAACCTGGGATTGGCAACGATATCTAGATGTACTTAAGGGTTTCTGCATCCTCTTTTATGGTGTTTTTGTACTTGCTTATTTTTAAAGATACTGTGTCGCCCTCCTCCCCACTAACATTCATTACTTTTTTATAGTTTTAACTTCGTAATAATAAGTAAAGACAAACGCCCAATTGCTCATGCACTCAGCAGAGACAGTATCTCGAGCTAGCCGAAATACGTGTTTCGTGGGAAATATATAACATGACACTGACGCCCACATATGTGGGGCTATTTTATATAAAAAAACAAAGTGAAGATTTCTTTTAAAATTACAGTATCGTTCGAATAGCATCGTTCAAACGCAATCTAAACCAATAGAGTATATATATAAATATATAAATATATATATATATATATATTATATATATATATATTTATGTATATATATATTGTTGTGTATTCAAAGGAATAAATCAGTGTGATACAATAAAATTTCAACAACCCTGTATATAGAAAAGAACAAATTATTTACGCGAAAAATTAATTTAGTTCATTTAGGGAAAACGGACAAATATTAACATATTTTTATAATTAATAATTGGAATGTTAAAATTATATAAAGGAAGCGAGCTTCAAGGCAAATAGAAGTTCAAAGATACGCATAATTAATTTTAATTTATTTTAAGCAAACACATATAAGCATAAGGGAGCGTGTTTGGGGAAGAAAATCAATAATTCCAAGACAAATGTATTCGTTGTAAAAGTCAACTTCAGTTTTATCAAATGCGAAAAATATAAAGTCTAGGAATTGTTATGTTCAAACGTTCGATAATTAACAGAAACACCTGCGTTTTAAAAGGTTACGTTCGACGAAGTCAAGCGTATATTACGATAAGATTTCATAGCAATTATTTCCAACCGTCAGTTTAGATAAACAACTAGGGTAACAAATATTTTAAGGAGCGAGGGAAATGCACGATCAGTAATATACAACAGATAGAGACAGTTATAAAAGCGTTGGGATTGAAATGCACGTACCGTATACACATGGAGTTGAGATAGGTTGTCATCAATATCGATTTTCTGTAACTCAAGTGGGGTTTTTAACGAAACAGTAAGCATGCATAAGACAGAGATAAATAGAGCTTAGGTAGGGTTTGTGACGACAGAGAATTTGTCATTGGTTAAAAGCAGTCAGTTTTCCAAACGTACACACACGCGACGGTTGAAAGAGAATTAGGGGATACAGCACGTAGTACGGAATAAATTTTACGAATTTAGAAAAGGTTATATTCGAAATTGTTTGAATTAGATTTGAGAATAAGCTTTTCGCTAGAAGTGCGTCCACTTAGGGGGTTTTAGAAGCATATAAATACCCAACCTAGGTTATAGAGATCCTTTTCTCTTCTCATCTATGTTACTTTACTTTGATAAAGTACTGAACGCCGACCACCATAACAGTAAAGTTTTCTGTGAGTATTTTATGTGATTATATTACCGTAAATATAGTGGTAGCAAGTGTAAAACAGTAGTAGCGGACATCTAATTATTGACGTGAAGTACGAGTAGTGCATATTAAATTAATAAAAGTCCGGCTACTTGCAATATAAAACACAAAAATCAATAAATGGAGGCATGATATATGGGGTTAGGCATCACAAATAATCAAGATTGTATGCATGATATATGGAATGGTACTGTGAGATGAGGCGCATAGCTCGCAGAGATGGCAGATGGTGGAGGCCTGTGGATCCGCTGAGTAGCACGGTGAATAGAAACGAAGCCGAGGTGTTCTGGCAATCACCTTCGACGGGAAGGAAGCCTGAAGAATTCTCCAGGTAATTTATTTGAAATTTCTGTTGTTTGATGAACATTTGTGAAATTTAGTGCTGTGTGGTTGATTTTTTTTGGTGGCATATTTGGTTGTAGAACTTATTGAAAAAGATACATGTACTGGACAATTTATCGAGGTTAAATATTGAAAAGGGGTGTATTTAGAACATTCAAAATTTTATTCAGGATATAAATTGAATTGTAAAGGATAAACGGGTCTGTAAATTTTGTTTTAATTTATGCAAGGTGTAAAAGGCATATACAAACTGAATTGGGTTATTATGAGCTCACCATACTCCCGTGTAAAGTCAATTTAGGGTAACATGTGGAGCCCATCCACTCATATCTCATTGAATTTGTTTAAAAATAATTAGAAAAATCAAGGACTTTAAAAACATAATATATTTGAGTCTATAATTAGTGTATCAAACTGTTTTTAACACATGTGAATATAATTTATCTGTTAATAGCTGTAAGTAGCTGTTGTATGGTTGTTGTATTATTTGGTGATTTTATTGAATGGTGTGCAAATGTGAAAGAGGTATGGTTGTAAATTTAGGTATTCGAGAAGAGACACAGCTGAGCTAGTCAGGGAAGCCGAAGGAGTTTGAAGGCGAAATAAAAGGGTAAGGATTTTGTTTCGAAATTTTTGAATTTTCGTAAATTTTATGTTGACCCTGGAGGGGCACGAATTTTAATAGACAATCTGGAGACTGTCCCGATTTCCACGGCAACCTTTATGGCGACCCGACTGTGAGGCTCGGGTTCTAAATAAAATTTGAATTTTATTCCAGGAAATCGGCGAGCTGAGAGAGAGAGTCTGTCCTGTAGAAATTTATAAATAATTTTGGAGTGTGTAGGAGTAATATGAACGTATGCAGAGGAAGAAGTGGTTAAGAAGCCAAGGAGTGGAAATTAGAAGTGACTATAGTGCCTTATTTGATAAAGCAGGAAAAATGGAGGAAGCTGGGGTAGTAGGGATCAGTCGAAGACAGAGTTAGGAGACCAAGGAAATGAACTAATTTTGAGAATGTTAGAAAAGATGAGTGCTGAATTGAACCGGAAATTAGAGCAGATGAGTGAAGAATCAAATTGGAAATTGGAGAAAGTGACAGAAACATTAGGTGCAAAGATTGATAAGTCTATCCAAGAATTTAATGATTTAAAAAATAGGTTAACAATATAAATGGAGGAAGTAGAAAATAGGGTGGATAAAAATGAGCGTGATATTAGAGGTTTGCGTCAGGAAATGGGACAATTACGGACGTAGGTAAGGATTTTCTGTGAGGACGAAATTAATGTTAAGATGACTGAGGTGACGGACTCTTGTAGTGATCAGTTAGGTAGGATGGAAAGAGAAGTGACCAGAATTAAACAAAACGTAGCCACTTTGATGGAGAATGGTTCCAGATTCGTAACAGGGAATATGTCGTTAGAGCAACAAATGAAATTTTATGGGGATAGTAGGGTAAATCCTCATATATTTATTAATAACATTCGAGGTCTGGTTAGTAATTTGTATGATGAACAGGCGAAACTTAACATTGTTAAAGCGTTGCTGAAAGACCATGCTAAAGCCAGGTATAAGACAGAAAATTGACACGTACAATGACTTTGAGGACAGATTTCTAAAACATTATTGGAGTGACCATCGACAGGACCAAGTACGAGACGATTTAATTACAGGAAAGTTCAAAGGGGAGTTTGCAGGAAGTAGGGAGCAATATGCTATACGGAAGTATAGCATAGCAAAACAGTTAAATCCACCATTGACAGACAGACAGATAATCAAATATCTTTTACGACATTTCGAGGTTGAGGTTAGGCAACATGTAGCGTTGCAAAACATTGTAGATAGGGAGATGTTTTTGGAGTATTTGCAAAAGTATGATGATGTAAGCAGTGGACGACCTAGGGAACCAAGGAAACGACAAGTAAACACGGTACGATTCGATAACAGAAGGGACAACTACACAAGACGGGAGACAAATTTTGGATATAATAGACAAAATTGGGAACCTAGACGGACGTTTTTCAGGAGTAACAGTGTAGGTAGGGGACCTGCACCTAGACAAGGGGTGACAAGACAAAACAGTTCACCTGACATACGAGGGTCACCAACGACACCTAACAGAGAGAGTGAAAACACTAACAGGGTAGAAACATCGCGGATATATGCTGAGGTGGAAGCGAGACCTGGACCAAGTAGGGAGACCAGACCGGGACAGGATTTTTAGACAAGGACAAACCACTAGACATCACTGTGTACAAGTATGAACATCCAAAGAAATTTTTAAAGATAGAGGAAGAAGTTGAGAGAGTAGTAACAGAAAAATTTTGTTTGCCAATAATTGATATTAAAATTTTTGAAAAAATTTAGGAGCGTTAGTAGATTCAGGAGCTAAAGCGGGTTTAGTATCGGAGGAATTCGTCAATGAAATTAAGGATAAAGTGTGTGACAGGATAATGTCAATAAAAAGAAGTCACCTGGTTGCGCTGAATAAAAAGCGATTTGCTGTTTTAAATAGTGTAGTTATTTTAAAAGTAGAGTTAGGTTCAGTAAGCTGTGAACAGGAATTTATAATTGTACCTGGGTTAAAGTTTAAAGGAATATTAGGGGTCGATTGTATGATGAAGTTAGGAGTTGTAATAGATATGGAGAGGAAGGTAGTTAGGATTGGGAATAGAGTATTGCCCTGGAAGGCAAGTTATGATGTCACAGAGGATGACATGGGGTTATGTATTAATAGTATAGCGGTAGATGAGGAAGAGGTGAAAGAAATCGACACAGTTGAGTGTAATGAGGAAAAGTTAGAAGAGGTACAATTAGTAGTGAACGAAGAGCCTGAACAAGTAGAGGTAAAGTCGAATGCAACATTGTTGGAGAATAGCGAGTCAGTTACAGAAAGTTGAACGAGTAGCATGTCTCTTTTTGATGATTTAGTGCAGTATATAGTGCTCTGTTTGCCGTGGTGAAATGATCAAGTGACGAAAAAGTGATGATATGTGGCTTACATGAGTGTAATATTGGACTTCGTCGCATAAATAGGGCAATAAAGTAAGCAAAATCGGTTGGTGAATAGCAAAAGCTATTGGCATCGTTAGCAAACATTAAATCTATGCGTTCGCAATTCAAAGTAGCCCATAAAAAAGGGGCAGGACTTAAAACTAAGAAAACTGTCAAAAGTAGAGTACATTGGGATAATTCCATCTCGGCCTTTAAAAGACGTATTAGGACTGGATTAATAAGCAATCTGAAGCATATGGATATGGAAAAGTTTCTAATAGACTGTAAAAGGCTTTTCAAAACAAGAATCCAGAATGCATTGAAATGGATGAAGCTATAAAAGTCAACACGACATCCTGTGGAGAGTTTAAAATTGCAACTGGTGCAAAGCTTATACAAGAATATAAATATTTCACTACATCTAGTGTGGGCATCTTCAAGGACACCGATCTAGACGGATGCTTTAATGCAAATGTTATGGAACCGTTGGTGATACAGTTGGAGGAGTTCCAAGGGCGAGACAGCGGCTGGTGTTTGAGAAATATAACTAATTTATGGATTAACATTAACAAATATAATCATATGCATGGATCTTTATATATTAAACTGTCACCCGAGATCAAACGGAAGGAAGCATGTGTCAACATTAAGAATGACGACCTGGAATGTTTTGCCTGGTCTATTATGGATGCTGATCAAAACCCCCAAAGACTCTCCGATTATCCGCACTAATCATCAGTTTTGAACCTAAAAGGAATTCAGCTTCCAATGACTCTTAATCAAATCAAGAACTTTAATCGCAAAATAATATCTCCGTTAATATCTACATTTTGAATCTAAAGCTTATTACTGTTTTGCTGTCAATATTGGAACAGAAAAAATAGACACGTGATTCTGCTAATGGTTCATAACCAATATTATGATGAAGATATGGAATGTTTTATACATATCGATGGATCTGAAACATTCAAAAACCATTATGTATGGATAAAAGACTTGAGTCGGCTGGTTTCATCGCAGCTGTGCTGAAACAACCAAAAAACACTTTTGTAATCGATGGCTACATTACTTTAGTACAAAAGAAAAATTGCGTAATAGTATTAATGACTGCCGAATGAAACAATTATGTCTACCTCGGTTACCTACAGAAGAAGACAATAACCTTCGCTTCAAGAATTTTAAGAATAAGGTTAAGGTTTTGTTCATTATATATGCAGATCTTGAATGTACACTGAAGTCTACTGGAAGCAAGAAAAAATATCAAGAACATGTGCCGTATAGTGTTGGATATTATGTGAAGTGGTTAAGAGATTAAGAATGTATAAAATGATTTACAATAGAGCTTCGGCAGTTTGCGGAACATGTTGAAAAGGTATTTTTATGTTCGTATGATATGGATCCATTGACACAAGAACAGGAAGCTGCCTTCAAAGCCGCAACACATTGTTATATTTGCGAGCAGCAGTTCAGTCCAGAAGACAAAAAGTTCGTGATCATAATCATTTAGTGCTTATCAACAATTACAGAGGACCATCGCCCAAAATTTGTAATATTGAGTATCAAGATTCTCACACAATTCCGATTGTTTTTCATAACTTGAGCGATTACGATAGCCATTTCATAATTAAACATATTGCTGTAGATTTGGATGACTGTGTGGAAGTGGTACCAGTGACCAAGGAAAAATACATCTCCTTCACAAAATATATATCCGAGAACTTAATCAAATATAGATTTATTGATAGTATCCGCTTTATGAGTTCCTCCTTAGAAACATTGGCTTTCTATCTAAATGAATATTTACTATTGAAGAGCGAATTTCCTGATTTGAGTAATATGAATTTTGAATTCTAACTAAAAAGGTGTATACCCATATGATTATGTTGATTCCTTTGAAAAACAGGATTGCACTTCACTACCTAGTCAGCAAGAGTTTTACAACGTGCTTGAAGGTAGGGAATTAGCAAGAAACAGTAGGCTCGTGATAGAACTGTGTGCGAAGCATTTTATATTCAAAATTTGAGGCAGTATTCTGACCTATACCTTAAGACGGATGTGATGCTATTGGCTGAAGTTTTTAAATAATTCCGTACGAGTTGTCATTTAACTTACGGGCTTGACCCCGCCCCTACTACACCCTTCCAGGGTTTACTTGGGACGGAATGTTAAAGCATACACGCCAGGAACTTAAGTTATTGACTGATATTGAGCAGCTCTTGTTCATTGAAAAGGGTATACGCGGAGAACTTAGTCAAGTTTGTTCGGAGCGACGTGCTTCCGCAAACAATAATATTTCTCAACATACGGTCCTTCTAAACCAGATGTGTATCTTATGTTCTATGACGTTAGTAATTAATATGGATGGGCGATGAGTCAATCTCTGCCCTATGGAGGATTTAAATGGGTGGATACCAACATCGATGTTACATCAGTTCCTGATAACGCCGCAGAAGGTTATATCTTGAAAGTTGATTTGAAGTATCTGGATTATCTCCACAATTTACATAAGGACATCCCATTCTGTTCTGAGCACATCGATCCGAAGAGTGGAATACCACCTGTATCGAAAATTCAAAGTATCAAGTTAATGACTACACAAAATTCTAAAAGCAGATGTGTGACCCATTATAAAAACCTGAAGCAGGCTTTGGCGAATGGTTTTAAATTATCTGCAATTCATCGAGTACTAAAATTTAAACGAAGCTGCTATTGAATTAAATACCGAACTTCAGAAACGAGCAAGAAATGAATATGAGAAGAACCTGTTCAAATTAATGTATAATGCTGTATTTCGAAAAACAATGGAAAACATACAAAAACATTGTAATGTGAAACTTGTAAAATACTGGGAAGGTAGATAAAGGGGTCGAAGCTAGTATATACAACTTACTATTTAAATATGTCACGATCTTTGATGAAAATCTTGTGCCGCGGGAACTTCTAAAAACAGAAATATATTTTAACAAACCCGTATTGTCGGTATGTGTATTCCTAACATAGCCAAGTTGACAATCCACAATTTCCACTATGGATGTATGAACTCTGCCTTTGGAAATAGATGCCAAGTTCTATACACTGATACTGACAGCGTAATCTACAAAATAGTAAATCAGGATCCTTATGAAACCATGAAACGGAACTGTTAACAACGTTTCGATACTTTGGATTATGATTCTAACAACATTTATGGAAATCCGTTAATTAACAAAAAAGTTCTGGGGATGATGAAGGATGAAAATAATGGACGGCTGTTACAGACTTTATTGGATTACGATTAAAGATGAATGCTACAAGAATTCTTAAGACAATCGAGGAAGAGGAGGCTGAACTCTCGCTGTTAGTAGAAGAACATGAAACTCGTGAGATTCGATACTTGGGTGTTACTAAGAAGATAAAAGGAATTAAAAGATCTGTAATAAAAAATAGAATTACGTTTCAAGATTATGTGGAGTGCGTAGAAGATTATAAAGAAGTATTTGTAAAGCAGAACCTAATCTAATCATTCAAGCATCAGGTTTACACCATCGCTCAGAAGAAGATTGCCCTTAGTCCGCACGAAGATAAACGCCACTTGCTTCCTGGTTCGTATGCAACAATACCTGTTGGACATTATTCAATTATGGAGCAAGACGAAATATAATACTTATTGCGAATGTAGAATATTTATTGTAGATATATTATCCTAAATAAAATTTTAAGATTTATTTTTTATTTTTCAGTTTCACAAAAATAAGTGGAACAGAAGGCGTTAGAAAATGTTTATAAATATGATAGAATTTGAGATTTGAAGTTTTGGGTTTGAGAGTGGTAGGGGCTAATCATTAGGTAAAACTTCGGTGGAAAGTGTAAAGATACTGATTCGTCTAGATAACGTTATACGGTTCTACATTAGATACAAAAATGACTGGGTGGAGCTTTCGCCTCTTATGGGGAATACAATGTATGGTACAAAAATGACCAGAACGAACCTTGAGCCTCCTTATTGGAATTTACATGGGAAAATGGTCGATTCTGTTTTCGTACATACCCAGCTTTTCTACTACCGTAACGTTTTTGAGCGCATTTGAAAGCTGTCCGATTTAGAAACAGCATGTCGTGGTAAAAAGTAGGGATGGATTCGGGCCGGGCCGGGCCGGGCTTTTAGATGCGGCCCGGCCCGGCCCGAAATAATTTGCTCCGGCCCGGCCCGGTGGCCCGGCCCGAATCGAAACACATCGGCCCGGCTTGAGGCCCGGCTTGAATTTCGGGCCGGGCCGGGCCGATTCGGGCCGGAATGTAACAAAAATCTTAAGTGATGTATAGATTTTTCAACATCCAAATGGAAAGTATTATTTGTTAATATATGTATTTTCAGTTGTATAAAAATACTACTTTCTAGTTGCTGCTTGAAGCGAGCGGACGTGTTTTTGCCGAGCTCCTGCTTCAGCAGTAACAGTAAGTTTTTATCTAGGGTTTTATTATATATTGTTGAATTATTTTATTTGAAGCTTTGCTTTTTATTGTGTTTTATTTTTATAATTGTGTGCCATCAAATTTTAAATACAGGGCAGTAAAATAAAAATTTTAAAACAGAATTTAAACTAAATAAAAACTAAATAAATCGCGTTTTCTTTGTAATTTAAACTAAATCCGCGTTTTAAAATAAAATAAATAAATTACGGGCCAACAAAACAAAAAACTACTAAACTAATACTCAAAATAATTTCGGAATAACTTAAAAGGCATTTTAATAATAAATTTAAAATAAAACCGCGTAAATCGAGTATAAAACCGGGTAAAACAACCAAAAAGTGTGTGAAATTTTTATAGTGCGCGTATAATAAAATAATAACCAAAAAAAAAACAAAAATCTAAGCCTTTTTAAATCAAATAAATATCTCAAAAACTGTAAATTTTAAAACAATTTTAATATAAATTTTCCGTAATTTAAGTACACGCGTACTTATAAGTTCCTTTAAGATCGATTTTGGTGTAATTAAGCGGTGTAGCAGTTACAGTTACCAAGTGATTAAGTAAAAGGTCATTTCCGGTTACCTCATTCCGATTGTGCTCGACCTTATTTTTTTAATTACACGTTTAAAAATAAAGTGTTGTTGTTTGTAAATTAGATATTTTAATATTTTGAAGTAATTAGTTTATTTAAATTGATTTGGCGGTTTTAAAAATTTAAAATAAATAAATAGTGTTCTTCGCGGTACATTTTGAATCGAATTGCGCTAGGAATTTATTTGATTCTAGTTGTTATTTTGACGCTTGGTGCTTGTTGTATTTTGTTAAAATTTGATATTTAATTGGGCGGTTCGAAGTTTAAATAAATACAAGGTTGCTTACGGTTCACCTTTAAACAAAACATTTTTATTGGACCAACGTTTTGCGTTCTTCTAGCGTCTTTCTTTTAGCGTCGTAACGGTCAAGTGGTTTTGAGCTGCGTTTTAGGTGTCATTTTTGTCGTTTGTTTTGTCAGCATGGTGGTCCACCGCGACGAGGACCCGTTGCCCAGGAAGAAGAGGGAGATAGGTCGGAGTCTAATAGGTCGGAGGCTGAGGGCGCTGTCGGGGGGAAACAGCTAAAGGTAATTTTAAAAGACGTTAGGTTAGGGATTCAGGAGGAGGTACAGGAGGTAGAGGAGCCTGTGTCTGCGGCGGTCGTGTCGTGGGAGTCGGGGCCCCCTGGGGTGGCTGCGGCGCCGGAATCGCCCTCAACTTCGGGAGCCCAGCGAAAGATGTCGACTAGCAGCGACGTTAGCGTTGCAGCTAGCGACCTCGATGAGCTGGACCTCCTGAGATTGAGGGTGAGGAAGGCGCACTGGGTCATCTCCGGGAGGGTGCCGACGACCTCCGCCACTATCGTCGTGGAGGACAGAAAGAGGATTCGCTACGCCCTGGATGATTTCCTCGACGCGGCGAATCAACTTATAGGTATGGTTAGGGCGCTGCGGCTTGTGGCTAGTGATTCTGGGAGAGCTAATGTTGTCGGGGGAAGTCCAGCGGTGGTTGCTTGTGTTTCAGGACAGCAGTGTTCCAGGAGCCAGGAGATGCCGATGCCGCGGAAGGCGTCGTATGCTGCAGCTGCTGCAGGTGCGACGCCCACCTTTGCAGTTAGGTTCGACGCCAGGCCAGGGGAGAAGGATGACGTCATGTCGACCCTAAAGAAGAAGGTCGATCCCGCTCGTGATGGTTTTGTTGTGGTCGGAGCTCGTAGAACTTGCAAGGGCGGTGTAGTTGTCGAGTGCGCAAACCGAGAAGATGCGAAGAAACTGCAGTCGAAGGTTGTCGGTGACTGCAAAGAGCTCGTAGCGAAGACCATCGAGAAGAAGCGCCCACGGGTCGTTCTTCCGGGGGTCGAAGCGGGGATGAAGGCGGAAGAGCTGGTGCGGTTGATCGCGTGCCACAATCCCCGCTTCGGCAATTTGAAAATTGAAGACCACCTAAGAGAGAAGTTTAGGTTTGGCGGAAAGGGCCCTAGGAATCCCTTCGTCAACGTAGTCTTCGAAGTGACCCCCACACTTCGGAGACGCATATTAGCTGACGCTATAAACCTTAGGTGGCGAAGAGTCTGGGCCCGGGACCACTTCTCGATGACGCAGTGCTACAGGTGCTACGAGTACGGCCATAGATCGATGGAGTGCAGGGAGAAGGTACAGTGGTGCGGTAACTGTGCCGAAGTCGGTCACGAGTTCAAGAATTGCCGGAGGGCAGTCCCTTGCTGTGTGGTTTGCGCTAGGGCAAACGACAGAACTGGCGGTGGCGCGAAGGTCGATACGCGCCACGACGCCAAGTCGAGTAGATGCCCCACGATGCTGAGATTGAAGAACGCAATCACACGCAACATCGATTATGGACCGTGAAGAAAAGATAGATTTAAAAGAAGCAAGAAGATTAAATTCGCGCAACTAAATCTCGGAAAGGAAAAGGGCTACAAATAACTTCGTAAAGTTATTCAGCGAAAATAATATCGACATCGGGCTTATACAGGAACCGCACCTGTATAGCCACAAAATAACAGGTTTTGGGAAGGGGGTTACCGTTTTAAACGCAAACAGCGAACGACCGCGTAGCGGGATAATAATAAATAACTGGACGTGCGCCGGAATAATCCTAAACAATCTGTCGAATGAGTTCATAACCACCGCAGAAATAAAAACGGGATTGCATACGTTTTACGTGATAAGCACTTACCTTCCGCCGATCGATTCCCGGCGGGAGAATCCTCAAACAGAGGACTTAATAAATAAATTGAAGGAATCCTTCGTAAAATCGGTAGAAATAGAAATTTAATTATAGCGGGAGACTTTAATGCTAAGTCGTCATTATGGGGCAGCCCTATCGAAGACGATAGAGGCTCGCAGGTTGCTGATCTTTTTACGGGATGGGACTTTAGTGTGATAAACACTAATGATTCACCTACGTTTGAGACGCATAGAGGCAGCAGTTTTATAGATATTGCTGCAGTCTCGCACGAAATGTTAGAAACGATTTGTAATTGGAAACTAAGGTCGGACGAGGAAACGCTCTCTGATCATAAATTAATAACATGGGACGTTGAAACCAAAACAAGCGCAAACGAGCAGGTAACTATATTTTCGCGGTTCTGTAATAAAAAAGCAAATTGGGAGCGGTTTAAAGAAAAATTTGGCGAAAGTATCCCTGCGCTCGAAAATGAGCTATTTAACTGCCGAGAGGCAGACGAAGTAGAAACACTCGCGAAAAAATTGAACGACGCGGTGGTAGACGCGTCGTCGTATTCCATGCCGCAAAAGAAAACATTTAAAGACAGCGTACCCTGGTGGACCCGGGAACTAACCACCAAGCGGGCAGAAACGCGTAACCTAAGGCGCCGCTATCAACGCGCCTCGGGAGATATAAGAGAACAACGGAGAATAGAATATAATCAAAGTTACCGCGAATATAAAATATTAATAGAAGAAACGCGAACGAATAAATTTAAAGAATTCTGCACGCAAAACTCAGAGAAAGAACCCTGGGGAACCGCATACCGCGTAATTAGAGGAAAACAACAAAAAATAGCGCTCAGTAATATAAAGAAAACAAATGGCGAATACACGGAGGGTTTTAAAACCACAGCGGAATATTTACTAGAGAAATTTTTCCCATCGGATAATCCCGAGGGGGATGAAGGGTCGCACGATTTAATACGTCGGGAAGCTGCAAAGGCGCAAGGAACAGGTGCCGATAAGACAATTCTAGTTCACGAGGTCGTCAGGGCTCTTAGGAGGATGAACCCTAAGAAGGCACCGGGGCATGATGGAATCACTTCAGACGCAGCTCTGCAGGCGTGCCTGTTAGCCCCGTGTGTCTTTGTTGGGTTGTTTAATCTTTGTTTAGAAAGGGGCGTTTTTCCGCGTTGCTGGAAAATCCAGAATGTGAAATTTATACCCAAACCTAAAAAGGCGGATGCGTCAGATCCGGGCAGCTATCGTCCAATTAGCTTGCTACCGGTGCTGGGAAAAGTTTTAGATCGCGTTATGACTACGCGCGTTGAACACCTAGTGCGAGACAGCGGCGGTTTTCATAACCGACAGTTTGGTTTCGTGGAGGGAAGGTCGACTATCGACGCGTTAGAGTTCGTTGTCGGGGAAATTAAGCAGGCAAGAGATGCCAAAGAGTACTGTGTCGTTGTTGCTTTGGACATTTCAGGAGCATTTGATGCTGCCTGGTGGCCATTAATCGTTTGCGAGTTAGATCGTAGGGGTTGTCCGCGAAACTTGATGTCTTTGGTCAAGAGCTATTTCTCGGGGCGATTAGCACAGGTTGAAATTCCGGGTGAAGTTCTGTCGCGTGAGGTGGAAAGGGGATGCCCGCAAGGGTCATGTTCTAGTCCCACATTTTGGAAGTTGTTGTATGAGAGCATCTTTAGGGTCAAGGTGCCCGCAGGATGCTCAATCGTTGGGTTTGCAGATGACACACTTTTAATTGTAAGATCGAGATTGTTAATGGATATCGCACAAAACCGAACGAGGCGCTTAATAAATTACACGAATGGTCGCAGGCGGTAAAATTAAAATTTAACACGGCGAAGTCAGAGGCGCTTTATTTCGGCACGAAACCAGGACAGAGACCTCCTAGGTTAGAGCTAGGAGGGGAGAAAATCCCGTTTAAAGATTGTATTACCTACCTCGGCGTCAAGATCGACAATAAATTAAATTGGAAAGCGCACGTACAATACGTAAAAAGTAAGGGCGGCGAAATATCAAATAAAATGATGGCGGCGGCTAAAATAAAGTGGGGTTTCAGGGGCGAATTGCTGAGGACGGTTTATGCCGGAGCAATTGAGCCGGCAATACTGTACGCAGCTTCTGTATGGGCAGAAGGTTGTAAAGTCCGGGAGATGCGTCAATTGACGAGCGTACAACGCATAACCGCGGTAAAAGCGGCAAGGGCGTACAGGACCACCTCCACGGAGGCTGTCCTGGTGATCAGTAGGACTCTCCCTATCGAATATGTCGTTAGGGAGATTAGAGATAGACGATTAATAAATATAGGAAAAGGGCGCGAAATTATCGAAGTTGGTAATAGGGAAATTGCAAGAAAGATTGTTGTATCTGAGTTAGGGCACCCGGCTGATATTAGAGGGATCGAGTTTGTCGAAGGTGATGAGGACGCGATGGGTATCAGAATTTATACGGACGGTTCACGTATGGACGATGGACAAGCAGGCGCGGCGTTTGTCGTGTATAAGCAGGAAAAGGAGGTGTTTCGGTTTCAAACCAAACTCGCGAACTGGTGCACTATCTTCCATTGCGAATTGGTAGCCATACGAGAGGCTATCGATTACGCAATAAACCATACGGGCAGAGACGAGTATTATATAATCAGTGAAAGTAAATCGGCGCTAACGGTTTTAACAAACATGAACACCTCGACAGATCTCCAAGCGGACGTCTGGAGGATAGCGCGTACGGCGCTAGAGTTTCGACGTTTAAAGTTCTGTTGGGTCAGGTCGCACAATGGCAACGTAGGAAACGATAGGGCTGACGAATTAGCTAAAGAGGCCGCGACGGGCGACTTTCGAATATCACATTTGTCGATACCGAGGTCTTTAATCAAAAGAAAGCTGTGCGAAAAATCAATTCGACAATGGGAAGAGAGGTGGAACAACGCTGCCACGGGCAGGTTGACCCACAAATTCATACCGAGCATAGAAGCCAGAGGTAAGATCGAGGTTAAGCTCGATCACAAAATGGTGCAGTTGATAACAGGGCACGGCGCCCTGAAGGCGTATTTACAAAGGTTCGGTCTAACCAACAGCGACCGCTGCGAATGCGGTAAGGGCGCGGAAAGCGCAGAGCACGTGCTCTTCGACTGCCCGCTTGAGGCGGGAAATCGAGGGTTGGCTGATAGCAAACTAGCTATCCTAGGTCTGGCATGGCCAAAGAGCCTAGAGGAAGTCGGGGAAGTGGTTAACCAGATGGCGTTCTGGACAGCCTTAAAAGAATTCGCGGGAAGGGTCGCGAGATTAGACAATCAATGACGACCGCGTGCAAAAATTCGGTGGGGTTGGTGGGAGGATTAAAAAATTTTAGATTGACTTGGCGTGAGTAAGGATACGAGCATAACCAAAACCTGATATTAAATTAAAAAAAAAAAAAAAAAGATAATTATACCAAAATGTCCAATATGCACGAGAAACCCCCACTCCATTAATACAATCACTGCCTATCTTCATAATTATGTGCGGAAAATCGGGAATAAATAATACCAAATAAACAATAACAAATAAATTATAACCCTCATTAAATTAAATCAATAAAGTAAACAAGGATAATAAAACAGAGCGCAACCGAGCAGCTCCCCGGGACTTGAAAGTGAAGTGATAGTGATAGTGATTGTGATCCCCCCAAGAACATTTAGTGCATACCCACCAGGACTTTAGCAGTGCACCCCGTCCCACCTTTAGAAGTAAGTTACAGACGACCAGATCTTCGTATGCTGGAGAATTTTATTATCGAGGTAAGACTTAAATTGTGGAGGCTGTACTCGCACAAGCATTGATTTACATTAATTAGTAGTTTTTGAAACAATTTAAGAAGCATGTTTGGTGTGTAAAGGCGCTAGCCGACATAATGCTTGTGCGAGTGCACCTGATAAATAGGGTGATGCTTTCGCTATTTTGTGCACTGCTATTTGCTTAACGCTTACTAAACATTTATTTATATATTTACATAATTATATTTATTTATATTTTATATTTACACTTTATATTTATTTTTATATAGCATGTATTATGTGGCTTATTTGTTTTGTTTGACGTTCTGTCGCCATTTTGGTTGCAGTATATATTTGGGAAGGATGAGCAGAATTGCGAAGATTGTAATCATAATGTAAATCAGTTAGGGAACGATAGGGAAAGCTAGGGATGGATTTAATTTAGTTAGCTAGATTTGGATAGTTTTAAGACGACCCTTCAGGTCGCACTGGTAAGCAGAACCGGCGTCTGCTATCCGGTATTACGGATCCCTCCCCCTCTCATTTTTGCTTGTTGATCGGGTACACTCAAAAGTCAGCGCTAGGGATACCATTATTTACAACCCTGTTTTTAGTTTTTGTTTTGTTTTTGTTCCAGTTTTTGTCAGATTTTTAGGTTTGTTAGATTGTTAGAGTTTGTTAGATTTTTAGGTTTGTTAGATTTTTATTTAGTTTTTATTTAGGGTGAATCAACTATGAAGTAAGAATAAATTAGGAGCACGACTATTTTTCGCGTTTAAACCCAATGTAGTACCTCCGGGTGGAGCATTGGGAACGTGGCCGCAAGTATAGCGGCCCTAATTCAAATTATAATGTATAAAAATACTTCTTTACTATTATTATGCTTTTCTACAAAAGTTGAATATATCAACTTTAATAAATTATAGTTTATAGTATCATTTTAACCTCGAAGATTCCAATAGGTATTTGGACATGATGCACACTTGCACAGGCAATCCAAAATAGAAGGTGGTTTGCGTCAAACTTCAACCTTAAGTAATAAAATACATTTTAGAACTCATATACTACTACTACATATTTAAAGGAAAGTATTCAATATTCGACTGAATATTGTTTCCTCATATTCTAAACAAAGAATGTTGCCAATTTCCATTTTACAGATTGCTTGTGTATAGGTCTACATTTCGAGAATGTGCTAGCGTCCGTTCATACAACTCAACTCAAGTCTCCCGTATCAGGTAGACATTACTTTTTGTTGTCTATGAATATTTTCTTGTCGCATGCTTTACAGGAAATTTTAATTATTATGAAAAAAAGGCCGACAATTTTATCTATAAAATTGTTCAATATTAATATATGCAGGGTTTTTCAAAAGTATGGAAACGCTGCTTTCGCCGTATATAGAGAATCTGTTACGTATTGAGTAAAACAATAACATATAATTACAAAAATCTAGCTCTTTAATATGAAAAAAAGACATGTATACAGGATGTCCCACACCGAGCTTCCATTAAAAGTATTTTAAAAATTACAATTTTGCTGGCATATTGAAACTTTGTGCAGGAGTTACCGAACAAGGCGAAACTATACTTAAAATAGTTTTGAAGTCCTGCAAATATCTCATATTAATTATTTTAAATAGCACATCCTGTATTTTATTGCATATATGGATGATGCTTAAGCAGATGGTTACTTTGATTTAAGCGCATGTATAACAATCTTCAATTGTTGTGCATCCAGGAATTATTGATCTAAAAAATCGGGTTAATAAATATTCAATCAAAACGGATTATAGGTTGTGTTTCCATTACACCTTAAGAAATGTTTTTCAAAAAAAACAATAAAATAGTTTTTACAATTTTAGGAGGTGAAAAATTCCGAATTGCAAAATTATGTAATTTCTATAATTGAAAACGCATTTTTTTTATATCTCGACATGAACGAGCATAGAAGTATAATCAGTTATTTGGAAAATTTCGGTTTGTGTTTAATTTTGCTTTCATTTATGGTATTGCCGAAATTAAAGTTATATATAATTTTTTTAATAAATTGAGCTCAAGCAAAGTACAAATATTTGTTAAAGAATTTCATTGCTTATTCTAACTTATTATTAGTTTTTAAATTCGCGTTATTAAATTGTAAAAACTATGTTAGTGTTCTTATTGAGATTGAGAAACATTTGTTACGGTGTTATGCTAACACAACGTATAAACCGTTTTAATAAAATGTTTATTAATACCATTTCTCTGATCCTCCAAAGTGCACTTTTTAAGAGAAAAAATTCCTGGAAGCAAAACAATTGAAAAGTTTTACAAACCTTAATATCAAAATATTAATCTACTTGCGCACTATTCAAATAAGCAATAAAATGTGGAGTATGCCATTTAAAATAATGAAATTGACAGTTACTTTTGATATAACCGGAAGTTTTACAACATTGAAAATATCTTAGCTAAATTTGCCTTATTGGGTAACCCCTACATGCAAAGTTTCAATTTTTCAAGAATTGTAAGTTTTGAGATTTCTTTAATGAAAGTTTGTTTTGGGGCATCCTGCATAGTTAAGTGTTTCTATATAGCTATACAAGTAAATATCAAGCAAGTAATTAATTATACATCCTGCAGAGTGTCAAATAGAAATAAGTTTTCCACGATGTATAACAAAAACCAAAACTTTTGATCCATCACACTGGAATCAGGTGCATTCCTTACTAGTTCGCAAAATTTGATGAAAATAAGTCGTAATAGGATTAAGTTCGATGGAGCAAAAACCTCTAAAATTAAACTACTACCGCACGTACCAACTACTACAGCTGTTTAAAATATGCGACCTAAAATGCAAATTATAAATTTTATGGGTGTCCATTATTGGCCTAAGCTCTGCAGATAGCAGCAGCTAGAAACGCCTCTGTTAAAATAATATTTACTCTATTCCGTTATTTTTGTATATATCCTTTATAATATCACGATTTTTCTTTATACCTTTTTAGGAGCCGCAACATAGAATAGTATTTAGTATTTACATTTTAATTTTCTATATCCATCTGTTATTTATAGCTATGAAAAACTAATCGCATTGTATTCGGTAAGTTTTTAACAAAAGATACATTCAAATAATTAAATATAATTAAGCTGATTTTTGTAATCGTGCAGTTTTAAATATTTTTACATATACACAGTGGTTACGATTTATTCATAAATAATCTTCAGTGCGGGGCCACAATATTAAGTTAATTAATAAGTATAATAAAATAAACCAGCTCAATTAACATACGTTGCAATACTCCTTCAAATTAATTAAATATAACAGGGACAATTTCTATTTCAAATTTCTTGAAAACGTGGAAAGCAGTGAATATTATTTATCGAAAAAAAAATCGAAATTCACAACTCGGTGTAAATCAAAACATTTTCGTTTTCGATTTACTTCCATTATCACACACCTATCAATATGTGTGTAATTGTACCTGGGCGATATATTAGGAGGAGCGTTAATTATAATTTTGCTTAAGGGGCAATTAAAGAAATCATTAAATCAAGTCTTTTACTAAATCAATAAATTTTATATTTCGTTACATAAACTTCGGGCCGGCCCGAAATAGCCCGAAAAGCCCGAAAAAATGAGGAGTTTGGCCCGGCCCGGCCCTGGCCCGACACGTGCTTGGCCCGGCTTGGGCCCGAAAAAAATTTTGCCGGCCCGGCCCGAAGCCCGGCTTGATATTCGAACCGAGCTTCGGGCCGGGCCGGGCCAAAGCCCGGGCCCGTGACCATCCCTAGTAAAAAGCAAGGTTGTCTCTAGTTATAAAATATATCAGCAAACTGCGTGTACAAGAACAACTTATTCTGAAGAAAGCGGTAGTTAAAAATCATCTTCAGCCTTTGTTTTGATAAGCATTCTGAAACTAAAGTAAGTAGCTTTTAGTGAAAAAAAATTGAAGACTGCATATTTATGTAAACATCATAGGTTAATATTGGTTATGAATCAGTATATGTACGAAATATCTTATATATCGCGTGCATGCGTTTCCCACTTACTATTAGTACTGCCAGGTTAAGTAGTGTTGTATTATTTTCCTCCATTAGCTACGCAAATAGCGTAATTATAGGGCAAGTCCATGTTATTACTATCAACACTACATGGAATTTGTGTAAGATATTACGGTCTTTCTTATCAGGGCGTAAAATGGTCACGCTATACCAAGAGAAAGCTTTAATGCTTTTGGGAACAGACGAAAGGAATAATATACATCAATGCTTTTGTAATAATGTGCACGAAGTTGCGAAACAATACAAAGTTACTGAATAAACCCAGTTGTAAGGTAGAATCTCGGTAATTAAAAGGGTAGTACGAATACACGTGCCTAAGTTTTCTTAGAAATTACACGCTTGTTAAATAGTATGTAATCAGCACTGGTTTGCTATTAATAAGCTATGCTGTTTGCAGAGAAATAGGTTTTTTTAAAAGTGTTTGGACACAAGACGCTATACATGTTACTATAGACGTGTCACTTTTGAGCTTGCATACTGTGCTAAAATGAAGCTACAATTGTAATACTAATTCGAATATATGATAAATTATAGGAAACCAAAACGCTGTAGAGTCGATATTTTTTAGCACAAAAAGATGTTTTGCGTAATGCATTCAAGTGATGCAGATATTAAATATTATGGAATTTTGGGAATAGTTATAGTTTTACTCTGTGAAATTTAGCGTAAAGCAATTAATACCACAATAGAGAGTGGTTGTCAAAATCATTATCTACACTACGTCTATATTTATTATTAGTTAAAGCTTACGAGTAGAGAACAGAACTTAACTTACCAAATCCGCAGTGCAGCGAGTAGGTACCCAAACGTACGCTTGCGCCAAATTCGTGAGTGGAACGCATTTGTAAAACAGCCGACAATCCCCTGGGTGCAATTTCTTGGATTCCGGGCAGACGGAGTTTTCCAAACCTTTACAAATAGAATTTATACGTAAGTCAGTTTTAAAGTTCGGTAAAATGAGTTTTCTGCTACATACTCTAATTATAGTAAATAAATTCAATCAATGTAGGAAATTTTTAATAAAGTGAGGAAAGTTTTACATTTTAGGAAGTCCCAAAACTTATCTTTGGTTGTATAATGATATGCTAGTAATGTTCTTAGTCTTCACAGCACGAAGGGTTTGAAGCTGTCTATTCTGCTTTCGTGGGCAGTAGAGAAAACGTAAAACCCTTTTTAACCCGAAACATTTGGCGATTATTACAAAGATGCGTTACGATTATTCTTAGACTTGATCATAGCTATCCCAGTATTCACCCACAATCTACAGTTACCATTTATATTGTGTACTGTAAAAACTTTTATTTCGTTTTAATAGGTCTTTTAAATAAAACGGGCTATTAACAATTTTTCCGTTTTTCCAGCTGCATGTAATGAATATCGAAATATCCGAGTTACATCGTTATTTCTGGTACAACGAATTTTATTTAGTTTCTAAGTAATATCATGCAGGAATGAATATAAGCGCAGTAGGAGAGCGTTTTCAGTGCTTGCTGCAATAATTACACAATAGGAAACACCGAGTTTAAATCGTATAAAAGCTATCGTGTTAGCGTACATAGTGAATTATTCGTATCGCAAAAATTTATATATTATTATACAATACGTACCACATGCTAGCACATTACAGAACAGGTAAATCACAATAAGGCGAAACATTGTAAACTGGCTGTTATTGCGGAAGATACACGACTGAACTAAAATATTTTCGTAATCAAAATAAATAACTACAATTAACCCCTTTTATACTAGTTTTGAACTTGTAAACTTGTTATACTAGTTAAATTTAACTACATGAACCAGAACATATTAGGTTAAAGAAAGTAGAGCAACGGTGATTTTATTCCCAAGGAACTCATTTCGTGAGATACTCTTAAACTCGATTATCTTTAGCGAATTTTACCGCGACTATTAAATGTTATTCCTAGCACAAGCAACGTTCTTGCAGACGTCAACTTAAGACAAATATACTATAATGGATGCGATAAATTAAAAATTGTTAGATATTAAACAGTGCGCTACGCTTTAACATTCTTTTCGTGTTCACGTAAATTATCAACACTGTAGAAATGCGACTTCTAAGACCAGTAGGTAAGATGTACTTAAACAAATAATAAAATTTTATGGAAACAATGCTTACACGTTTACCAATCTTTATTTCGTTTCATATGGAGCACTAACTTATAGGGTGATTCATTAAGGGTGGCGAGCGACCGTATCTCAGAAACTGTATTTTCTAGAACATAAAAAAGAACATTCTTATAACAAATTCGTCTCTAGAAAATTGCTTAAATTCGTAGTTTAGCGCATGGTGGTGCAATTTATCATTTCCAAAGTATAATTCCGTTCTTCATAAAATATTCCGTAATTAACGTTGGTAAAAAATATCAACATTAGAGACTAGTGTCCTTATACTACAACATTTGCTAAAGTCATTTTTGTATATCACGTATGCGCAAGTGGTGGGGAAAATAAAATTTCGATTACAAAAGAAAGATTCTAACTTCCATAATACTAAACCGATTTTCACAAACGTAGGCTACATGCAAAGAGCCTTAAAGGTAGATTTCAGAATCAAATAACAACAACCCATTCAATTAATCAATCGGCAACTACAGGGCTTTATGTAACACCTAGCTCCATTTATGACTTTTCCCACGAAATTTCAAAAGCAATGCTATAACTCTAACTAGCTTCTAAAAAGGCAAATAAGATGGTTTATTGATCTGTCGTAACGTCAAACTGATATTTCTTGTCAATGCAAAGGTACTGGCTTTTCTTTTTAATTCTGATGGGTGCTGGAACACTCAGTAAGTTGTAAGAGAAAGTCAGGCGGCTCCGTGGCGTAGTGGTATGTGTGTGACTACTACGCCCTAGGTCCCGGGTTCGAATCCCGACACGGTCCGCTTGAAAAATGTTAGGCGAGCATTTTTCGCAAAAATACACCCTCGTTCGGATGAGAGGTAAAATGGAGGTCCCGTGTGTGAGTGTTGTCACGCACGTTAAAGATCCCTACCTTGCTTGGAACAGCAAGGATTCGGCAAAATTCAAAATTTTCCAGGTAAAAAAAACTCGCTTCCTGGCCAATGTAGTACCTTTGGGTGGAGCATTGGAAAATCACATGTAATGTAAGAGAAAGTATGTTGCTAAAATTATCTTTAAAACTAAATAACAAGTAAAAGCGCGTTACAAAAATATTTAATAACATATACACAGTGAAACATAATCAAACAAGGATTATTCATAACGGAAATAAAAGCACATACTACTCACTTGTTTTAAATACTCAAGGTGCTTGCTATGCACAAATTCAATCTTTCTCTAATGAAATTAGCACTGGTCTTAATTTCAGCAAAAGAAATACCTCCAGCATCCCGAATCCCATGTTTCGTATCCTCACATGTAGTTGGATATGTATTAAAAACTAAATCTTTGATTCTTCCCCATAAGCAAAAATTTAAAACCGTAAAGTCTAGTGACCTTGCTGTCCATGGACAAATGCTCCCTTTTCCAATCTATTTATCTGAAAATGCACTATCTAAATAAGACCGTCCATCTGCAGTAAAATTACATGATAAAGATAGTAGAGGATGGCAGGGTTCCTGGGCAAGTTCCTCCTTATGGCATCTTCACAGCGGATCCTCCTTATGCGAATTTACACAGCGGATCCTCTTTATGGGAATTTACAAGTAAAATAAGGAGGATCCTCTCATATCATACTTTCTATCTTGTTTAGCTCATCTTTCGAGATAGATCTATCTTGTTTGGTGTCAATTAATATTAGATTTTTCTCAGCTACTTGAACTTCTAGAAATTTTTTTAGATTCCATTATCCCCCAGGGAGTTGCCCTCATTTTAAGAATTTATACCAGTAGCGATTTCAGTCCGTTCTTATAAATTTTTTAGCCATGCGACGCATCAAATTAGTCTAAAATTTTACGCAGAATTGGAATCTGTAAACAGATTTAAAATCCGACTACCCTTACCGTTTTACACACATACCCTCTAGCGAACATATAAAAGATTATTTTTTGTTTCTTTCGAGATAAATATATCTTATTTGGTTTCAACTAATATTAGATTTTTCTCAGCTACCTGAATTTCTAGGAATTTTTAGATTCCATAATCCCCCAAGAAGTTACCCTCATTTTAAGAATTTATACCAGTAGCGATTTCAGCCCGTTCTTATAAATTTTTTAGCCATGCGACGCACCAAATTAGTCTAAAATTTTACGCAGAATGCGAACCTGTAAACAGATTTAAAATCCGACCACCCCTTACTGTTTTACACACATACCCCCTAGCGAACATATAATAGATTATTTTTTGTTTCTTTCGAGATAAATATATCTTGTTTGGTATCAACTAATATTAGATTTTTTTCAGCTACCTGAATTTCTAAGAATTTTTAGATTGCATCATCCCCCAGGGAGTTACTCTCATTTTAAGATTTTATACCGGTAGCGATTTCGGACTGTTCTTATAAATTTTTTAGCCATACGACACATCAAATTAGTCTAAAATTTTAAGCAGAATCCGAACCTCTAAATAAATTTAAATCCGACCATTTCATATCGTTTTACACACATACTCTCTAGCTAACATATAAAAGATTATTTTTTGTTTTTTCGAGACACATATATCTTGTTTGGTGTCAATTTTCTCAGTTAGCTGAATTCCTAGAAATTTTTTAGATTGCATCATCCCCTAGGGAGTTACCCGCAATTTAAGAATTTACACCGGTAGCGATTTCAGCCCGTTTTTATAAATTTTTTTGCCATGCGACCCATCAAATTAGTCTAAAATCTTACACAGAATCCAAATCTGAAATAGATTTAAAATCCAACCACCCCTTACCGTTTTACACACATACCCTCTAGCGAACATATAAAAGATTATTTTTTGTTTCTTTCGAGATAAATATATCTTGTTTGGTGTCAGCTAGTTTAAATTTTTTCTCAGCTACCTGAATTCCTAGAAATTTTTTAGACTTCATCATCCCCATCCCTTAATTTAAGAATTTATATCGGTAGCGATTTCAGACCGTTCTTATAATTTTTTAGCCATACGACACATGAAATTACTATAAAATTTTACACAAAATCCGAATCTGTAAATAAATTAAAAATCCGACCATCCCTTACCGTCTTACACGCATACCCTCTAGAGAACATATAAAAGATTATTATTTTTTTTTGAGATAAATATATCTTGTTTGCTGTCAATTAATATTAGCTAACTAAATTTCTATGAATTTTTTAGATAGCATCGTCCCTTAGTGAGCTACCCCAATTTTAAGATTTTTTTACCAGCAGCGATTTCTAATCACCTCTCCTTTACAGCATCTATAATCCTTTAACCAAACACTTAGGGGTATTAACACAAAGAAATTAATCACAAAAAAGTTGAATAATTTATTTTATTTGATTTACAGTTTAATAGACTAATAGAATACAATTTTTACAATGCAAAGTATAACATTACTTTATTTTCTTCGTGTAACCGAATCCAAGCAGCTGAAGGTAACAGGTAACAAAAAAGACATTAATGTGTTATTTAAAAAGAGAGGAAACGCGTTTTCGGTCAATATGACAGATTGTCGTTAATCTAGCAATATGTTAAACCGTCCAGCAACACCGCGTGGAGGTAAAAACACGTCGCCGGAATCAAGAGGATTATTAAGGATAAGGATGGTAGTTATGTCTTATAACTAACTTACATGCTACTATATACATACGGAATAAAATATATACATATATAAGTAAGTATCCTATATCTTTATGCCCCCATGCGTAAGTTGATATGCTTCCGGGGATGACGTATCGCTTGTCATCTTCGCCCGAAACACTAATTTTATTAATCTACTGTGTAATAATTACAACTGGTTCGCGTTGTTAGTTAACCAACATTTTGCAGATTACAAAGACAACATGATATTGGTTCTCCAGCGAACACCACGTGGAGGTTACACGTACACTCTGTCTACCAGGATAGAAACAGAAAGGATTTGGAAGAAGGGAAGGTGAGAGAAAAACTTAAAACTTAAAAATTATAGAACCTTAAAACTAACATAAATATAAATATATATACATATATATATATATATATATATATATATATATATATACTAGATTTACAAAATCTATACAAATATAAACAACTATCTTAGACCTATATCTTTATGCCTCCATGCATAGGTTAATACACATCCAGGAAATACGTACCGCTTGTCATCTTCGCTCGATAAACTAACTTTATTAATAAGCTGCGTATATAAATCGTGTTTTTACTACGGATACATACGCAGGCAAGTACTAAATACTATTAAAATAAAGCATTAGTTGCTAGGTGACTGTTAACCTCAGCTTCCCTCGTGTACGCCCAGTCACATTCCAGCCCATGCACACCCCTGCCCATGCGCACCCCTGCCCATGTGCACCCCTCTCTGTGTGACTGCTATTTTGTGGTGACGTCATAGCCTTTAGTAAATAAAGAGCAATGTAATACGTTTCTAAAATCATTATTCTGACATTAAACAAAATTTAAAAATATTTAATACCAAGCATGGAGCCATTTAAACTTAATTTTAATACAAAGTTGTACACGGAAAACAGTCCCTTTTTACGTTTGTTTAAAATGGTTTTAATTTTAGCTAATTTTATTCGCAGCTTAAAATTTAAATCGACACCCAAGTCCTCTGTCTCCTTCTCTAACCAATAGTTTGATACATAGAGATCGTCAAGGTTTTTGAATTGTAAAATGTACCGAAGTTTGCCTCTATATATAAAATCTTTGATTCCACCGACAACCAGATCCATTTCGTCGGGTAATTCTTGCAGCTTGTGACAATCTTTTAATTGCGGCTTTCCCACTACATCTGCATAGGTATCTTGCTAGCTTGATCGACTTTTTCTTGTCAGTATTGGAGGGAATCCATATTCTCCCACTCACTGTTGCGTAGTTGCATGTCCACTACTTTTGGGAATATATGGTCGTTATAGGTTGTAAGACCCTCGGTTTTAAATGATCCGAAAGGTTCTTTACTAGGCAAATATACAATGTTTAGCGGAACCCCTTTGCATGTGGTGTACGCCAAGATTACGAAACCCGCAATCCTTAGTTCGTTTTTGTTATCTGCCATTTTGATAAATACGTTTTTAGAATAACCTCTGAAAAGTACACGGATTTAGTACCAACCTATTCCGCAAGAACGCCTACATAACTAAAAGAGCCTTTCTTACTAACCACAAATGCATACAGCTTGTAGAACCCGGATGTATCTAAGTCAGTCCATCGGCACATAAAATGATCTTTTAATTCTTCCTCATTTTCTCTAATAAGACGTTCTTTGTCTAACACATCTTTGTATTGTTCGCGTATTGTCGCAGTGTTTTCCATGTAGTCTAACGTTTGCGTTTTTGCACACATTTCCTCTAATTCCAGCTGTCTTTGTCTTCCACTTACAGCGTATGTCATGCATAATGGGGCAATTTCCTTTAACGTAATCGGATTTAATTTGACCTAGGTCGGATTTAGTCCGAATTTTGGACATATGTCGGACATATAGCAGACATGGCTGACGTATGTTGGATATATGTTAGACATATGTCCAACATATGTCGGATATATGCTGGATATATGTAGGATGGATACTGGACATATGTCGGATGTATGTCGGTTATAGGTGGGATGTATGTCAGCCGTATGTCATACGGATGCGAGAGGAGAGAGAATGAGAAAGTAGGGTGAAGAGGAGGGTTTAGGTTAATTTACGTTGTTTGGAGTTAGGTTAATCGGTGTTGTTTAACGCTAGGTTAAGTAGTTGGACTTGTCAGGAGTTAAGATAGCTAGTGTTGTCTGGAGTTAGATTAGGTTAGTTGGACTTGTGTGGACTTAGGTTAGATAGAAGTTAAAAATGATAGGGTTGGTCAGTTTCGCCGGCGCTGACTTAACCTATCAATTTTTCCTTCTTGTGCTTTCGATTTTTAGTTTTAACTATTAACTTGTAAATTACTTGGAAAGAGTAGAGGAAGAAGACAAGCAAGATAAAATAAACATCTTACACAAGTGCAACATTAAAGCAGGTAGTACATATTTTACAAAATCTGCAACACCATATTCTACAATTCCACAAGCCATATTGGAATTGGGGCTGATAAATACGCCTAACGTTCGTCCCGAGGTTGTACGACAACGCGTAGATATTGACAGTAAACTCTATCCGTTTACGATAAAGGACATTGCTCCATTAGGCACGCCATACGCTGTAAGTGGAAGAAAAAGACAGCTGGAATTAAGGAAATGGATGCAAAAAGGCGAAAGTTGGACTACATGGAGAACACTGCGACAGTACGCGAACGAATACAAAGACGTGTTAGACAAAGAACATCTTATGAGAGAAAAAGAGGAAGAATTAAAAGATCATTTTATGTGCTGCTGGACTGACTTAGATTTATCCGGGTTCTACCAGCTGTATGCATTTGTGGTTAGTAAGAAAGACTCTTTTAGTTATGTAGGCGTCTTTGCGGAAAAAAATGGTACTAAATCTGTATACTTTTTAATGGGTTATTCTAAAAACATATTTGTTGATGTGGTAGATAACATAGACGAACTAAGGAATGCGGGTTTTGTAACCTTGGCGTACAACACACGCAAAGGTGTTCCGCTAAACATTGTATATTTGCCTAGTGAAAAACATTTCGTATCATTTAAAACCGAGGGCCCTACAACCTATAACGACCATATATTCCTAAAAGTATTAGACATGCAACTACGCAACAGTGTTTGGGAGAATAAGGATTCCCCTCAATACCGACACGAGGAAGTCGATCAAGCTAACAAGATACGTATGCCGGATATAGTGGGAAAGCCGCGATTAAAAGATTGTCACAAGCTGCACAAATTACACGTAGGAATGGATCTGGTTGTCGGTGGAATCAAAGATATTATATATAGAGACAAACTTCGGTACATTTTGCAATTCGAAAACCTAGACGGCCTCTATGTATCAAACTATTGGCTAGAAAAGGAGATAAGGAGTTGGGTGTCGATTTAAATCTTAAGATGCGGCTAAAATTAGATAAGATTAAAACCACTCCAAACAAACATAAAGAAAAGACTGTTTTCTGTGTATAACTAGAATAGTAAATATTTACAGTAAACTCTATCCGTTTACGCTAAAGGAAATTGCCCTATTATGCATGACATACACTGTAAGAGGAAAAAAAAGACAGTTGGAATTAGAGGAAATGTATGCAAAAAGGCGAAAGTTAGACTACATGGAAAACACTGCGACAATACGCGAACAATACAAAGATGTGTTGGACAAAGAACATCTTATTAGAGAAAATGAGGAATAATTAAGAATCATTTTATGTGCCCATGAACTGACTTAGATACATCCGGGTTCTACATGCTGTATGCATTTGTGATTAGTAAGAAGGACTCTTTTAGTTATGTAGGTGTCTTTGCGGAAACGATTGGTACTAAAACCGTATACTTTTTGGCGTACACCACACGCAAAGGGGTTTCCGCTAAATACTGTATATTTGCCTAGTAAAGAACCTTTGGGATCATTTAAAACCGAGTGTCCTACAATCTATAACGACCATATATTCCCAAAGGTGGTGGACATGCAACTACGCAACAGTGAGAAGGAGCATAAGGGTTTCCGACAAAAAGAAATCGGTCAAACTAGCAAGATACCTATGCAGTATATAGTGGGAGAGTCGCGATTAAAAGATTGTCACAAGCTGCAAGAATTACACGATGGAATGGAACTGGTTGTCGGTGGAACCAAAGATTATATATATAGAGACAAGCTTTGGTACAATTTACAATTTGAAAACCTAGACTGTCTCTATGTATCAAACTATTGGTTAGAAAAGGAGATAGAGGACTTGGGTGTGGATTTAAATTTTAAGCTGCAAATAAAATTAGGTAAAATTAAAACTACTCTAAAGAAACATAAAGAAAAGACTGTCTTCTGTGTATAACTACGTATTAAAATTACTTTTAAATGGCTCCATGCTTGGTATTAAATATTTTTAAATTTTGTAATGTATAATGTCAGAATAAAATTTTTAGAATAGTATTACATTGTTCTTTATTTACAAACGGCTATGACGTCACCACGGAATAGCAGTCACACAGAGAGGTGTGCGCATGGGCAGGGGTGCGCTTGAGCAGGGGTGTGCATGGGCAGGGATGTGCCTTGGCGTACACGAGGGAAGCAGAGGTTAATAGTTACCAAACATCTAATTCCTTATTTTGGTGGGATTGAGTACTTGCCTGCGTATGTATCCGGAGAAAAAACACGATTTGTATACGCAGCTTATTAATAAGCTTAGTTTATCGAGCGAAGATGACAAGCGTTACGTTATTCCTGGATGTGTATTAACCTATGCATGGATGCATAAAGATATAGGTCTAAGATAGTTGTTTATATTTGTATAGATTTTGCAAATCTATTGTATATATTAGTTTTAAGATTCTATAATTTTTAAGTTCTTCTTCCACCTCCCTTCTTCCAAATCCTTCCCGTTTCTATCCTGGTGGACAGAGTATACGTGTTATCTCCACATGGTATTCGCTGGACAACAAATATCTTGTTGTTTTTGTAATCTGCAAAATGTTGGTTGACTAACAACGCGTAGCAGTTGTAATTATTACACACTAGCTTTATACACAGTTGATTAATAAAATTAGTCTTTCGGGCGAAGATGACAAGCGTTAAGTTATCCCCAGAAGCATATCCACTTACGCATTGTGGCATAAAGATATAGGATAGTTACCTATATATGTATATATTTTATTGTGTATATATATATATATATATATATATATATATAGTAGCACATAAGTTAGTTATAAGACATACCAACTATCCCCATCCTTAATAATCCCTTTGCCCCCGGCGACATGCGTTTACCTCCACGCGTTGTCGCTGGACGGTAAAACATATAGTTAGATTAACGGCAATGTGTCATATTGACCGAAAACACGTTTTTCTCTCTTTTTAAACAACACATTAATCTCTCTCTTGTTACAGGTTACTTTTAGCAGTTTGGATTCGGCTACACGAAGAACATAAAATAATGTGATACTTTGCAATGTAAAAATTGTATTCTATTAATTTATTAGACTGTAAATCGGATAAAATAAATTATTAAACTTTTGTTTGCTTAATTTCTTTGTGTTAATACGTCTAAGTGTTTGGTTAAAGGATTCTAGATGTTATAAAAGAGAGGTGATTAAAAATCGCTGCTGGTAAAAAAAAATCTTAAAATTGGGGTAGCTCCCTAGGGGACGATGCTATCTAAAAAATTCCTAGAAATTTAGGTAGCTGAGAAGAATCTAATATTAATTGACAGCAAACAACGTATATTTATCTCGAAAGAAACAAAAAATAATTTTTTATATGTTCTCTAGGGGGTATGCGTGTAAAACGGTAAGGGGTGGTCGGATTTTAAATCTATTTATAGACTCGGATTCTGCGTTAAATTTTAGACTAATATGATGTGTCGCATCGCTAAAAAATTTATAAGAACGGTCTGAAATCGCTACCGGTATAAAATCTTAAAATGAGGGTAATTCCCTAGGGGATGACGTAATCTAAAAAAGTCCTAGAAATTCAGGTAGCTGAGAAAAATCTAATGTTAGTTGATACCAAACAAGATAGATTTAACTCGAAAGATGAGCTAAACAAGATAGAAAGTATGATAAGAGAGGATTTTCCTTATTTTACATGTAAATTCCCAAAAGGGGATCCTCTGTGTAAATTTTCGTAAGGAGGATCCGCTGTGAGGATCCCATAAGGAGGATCTGGCCCAGGAACCCTGCCATCCTCTACTAAGGATATATGTTACAATCCTTTAGTATTCTATTCACCAAAGAATAATTTAATCCTAGATCTCTTGCATATTTCCAAATACTTAAATGTGGTTCAGCTTTAACATACGCCAATACGTTAATGACAATTTCTTCAGTGCGACTTCTTCGAATGTTATTTCTTATCGCAACGGGTGGAATATTGTCGGTTTTCGCAATTTTCGTGCCAGTCTTTGTAACAATATTCCTAAAATGACGCCGACTGTCGGGATACGGTACCGCATATTCCTTCTCAGCAATTACCTTATTATGTAGACATTCAAAATACGCACCAAGCACATAATGCGCCTCTTCGTATGAATAATAAGACATTATAAAATAGCTAGTTTGCAATGGTTCAAAATCAACTTGACTGCAACAACAACTTAAAGGTAAACAATAATAAAACAGCGTCATTTCCAAAGCTAACTGGATGACTTTTGACAAATCCCCGACCTGTTTAACATCACCCGTTTTTAATGTTGATTTGTTTAGCAACCTTAAATAGGGAATATTTAATAAAGAACGCAATTATATTTTGTATGTGATAGATTGCATCATCTAGCGGAAAACAACGAACTTAAAAGAAATTTTCATGCGACTTTTTAGGCCAGTATTTGTTATAAGAATTTATTCCCCAAGTTCTAGGATATACGGTTTCCGGCATGCAACCGCTAGCTGCCCTTTATGAATCATCCTGTATTGAAAACTAATAAATTTAAGAAGGAATTTTACATTTAGACCATGGTGAATACGTACTTAGAGGTTGTAATAAAGTACGAAACTACGATTTTTAGATATATATGTATCTGTGTTTATGTGGTTAGTTAGGTGGAAAGGGGATAATGGTAAACTGCTCAGTATGGGTTTGGCGAACATTGTTACTGTGTACATAAAAACATGAACGTGTCGTGTCGTACTATGATACACAGAGGCCGTAGCACCAGACGACACACTAAGGAGGATGGCATAAGCAACTAGATCACATACAATTTGAATCATGCCATAACATAATTAAATATCTTTAAAAGCTTTTTCTATATTGATCTATTTTATTCAAGGCCCTTTCGGTGGTATCTGACGCTCGGGGCAAAACACTTTAAAGCACCCTTTGACCATAATTTTGCAGATAAATGTTCAATTTTTTTACTCCAACTCAAGCAAAATTAGTTACGATTTTGCCCTCAACAAAAGTACTCGCCTCTAAAAAAATTTAATGACACAACTTTCTCAAGGAAGAAAAAAATTCTAAAATAATAAGAGTAATAGACTGCATTTATTACTTACATAATATACTTTTAAACAAAAACGCTAGTTTATTTTCAACCGTGATTTACCAAGCAATTAAATCAATAAAAAAACAGCCCTAAAAAAACAGAATTATCATTTATTGGATAAGGGTGTAAGAAAAAGGGAGAATCTAGTATAAGGTCCGTTAAAAATATGGCAGATATTTTACAGTCTATTGGCTATGGGAATAACATAAAAGTACACATAAATACAGTAAATTTAAATTAATTTAAAGCTAAAGCGGAAATGCACTTTATTGCGTTAGAATAGGGCAACCCTTTGCAACTAGACGTTTAAAAGTTCTAATTTTCGTTTTAATTTAAACTACTTTAACCACTTATATTATTTATGAAAAACATCCTCTTGCATTACTCCTAACGGCTATCGAAGCAAGAAAATATTATTTTAGTCTACAAATACCCCCGTCTCTATTGTTAGGAGTTTTTCCAGAGTACACCATTTTTGTGCAAGTGGTAGCTTATACAAATTTTTGATACGCATCCTTTTCAATAGGACTGCACTCCCAATCTGGGGTCAGGTTGAAAAACCAATTTAATGTGTATGACTTATGTAGTTAAGCACACAAATAGACAAATATATACCTTTGCAAATAAAAAGTTTTCCTTCGAAGAGGAAGTAGGTCCGCCGTTTGAGGTGAAAGAAGAGTAGGTGCTAAGGAGAGACATGCGTTACACATACATTTATCCCCTTTAGTGTAACATTCCTAGGAGAAAGAATTCAAAAGCAGTTGCATAAGATAGACACCACTAAAAGGCGAACGCCAGTGCGACAAATTAACCACGTAATGGTAACCTGTCGTAAGATTTGTTTTAGTACCAACGTGTAGGGTGCTGAATTTTGAAAGTAAAACTAGACCTTCAATTTGTAATACCTTTTTTTTATCAAAAGATACATAATTTTTGAAGACCGTTGGACAGTAATTTATTATTGCTAAAACTATCTCGTCCTTAAAGTGTACGGACTGCACTGCTCGAATAATACCACTTTCGGCAATATCTATGGGTAGAATAAGCAAGTCATAAATTTAGATTTGCCCAGAAGGAACCGGGAACCTGTAACAATTTTAGGGTACACCGGCTAACAACGATTGTGAGGAAATAGATTGCTATGGAAAAAGTAATAAATATAATAATAAAATAATAATAGGTATGGCCGGAACACAAAGAAACTACGTTAAAATATACACTTACTATGAAAGACTCATTCTTTTTTTCATAATTGAGGGGCGTCAAATCGTTGGTCTTAGCAATCTTTTCGATATTATTCCTGCTTCTGGTTTCCTAAATTTATCACTATATAGCAAAACACATTAAGTTGTGTCATAATTAAGGAAATTCTTAAAATCAAAGCCTCTCCAAAACACGATTCTATCACTAGGGTGACTGGATATTCTTCCACAAATTAGTTTGTTCATCTAATTTCTAAATTAATGCACATAAAATTTACCATTAAATTTACTTCTATTGATATTAAGTAATTGCAATATTATTACAAATATACTTTCCTTAAGAAAACCTAATTTCATAACCTCAAACTGACCAAGTATAACGAAAAAAAGAGAACATCAAAAAACTAGTGTTACAATTACCAAGCCAGTTTTCGAAGTTTCAGGAATATTGGTAATTATATTCTGAACCACGGTTCCGGAAATTTCAGCTTAACAATATATAATAACGTCGGTCAATACAGCTCTTCGTGTCTGCATTCCATAGTCTCTTAAAAAAACCAACTTGTTGTTCACTTTATAATTGGCATTAATCCACATATAAAACCTATCTTAAAAATTATCGTGCACATCTTAATCAATGTTTAAACAAAATGTTCTAACTCCAACTTTATACACTAGCATACTTAAAATTAAATGAGCTATAGTTCTGTGCACTTTATTAGCCCGTTACTATTCAAATAGTTCAACAAAGCAATTGTATTACTATAATGCCGACTTCCTATTGACAAGGGAATGGCATATAATTTGTATCTTAATTTGACACGAAGCTAATTGATACATCATTAAAGAAGGTTTATTTACGCACCGTTTAGTTTAACACCCCCTGAATAAGGAAATGCAAGGACACCAATGATTTACTTTTCTACTAGGTTACCAAGTCGCAACAAACAATTTCAAATTTCTATTTTGGATGGATAAACTCGCAATTTTAGCCTATACAATTTTCTTGAATTTTATAACAACGTTATGAAGTATATTTCACCAGTACCAGAGTAAAATCCTTGAAATACGTGCAAGTCAGTTATTGCCATTCTGCAATTAAATTCACACCCTACCACGGCCGCGTACGCCACGCGTCTATCCTCTCGTGGCCTCTACCTTATGTATTTACATTTCTGGTTCTATGTTTGAACTTGGCTTTCAACTGGTCGAGCTTAGATTCTAACTCTCATTCTCCCTTCTACACGATCCTATTAATTGCGATCAGGATCCGTTAATACAATGTAATAATTTTAATCTATGCTTGCGTGCAGGTTATTGTTCATCTTTCTCATGGGAAATGCATACTTAGTGTTTTGTAACATTTAAAGTTATTTGCATTTGTGTTTTTAAAATAAGCCCTTGGCCTGGATTATTACCCTTACAATGTATTTAAAAGGTATAATTTATACCTTATTAGCTGAACAAACTCTATAATAATAGAATTTGAATTATCATGCTTAATTAAGATTAACTGAACGAGAAATATGTTATGTAGAATGTATCCATACATATTCTTTCCTTTCAAAATTAAACTTTTCCTTTGCCATCTAATTTATAGCTAGCGTATCGTACCACCAGTATTTGAATTATTAGTTGTGTAATGATAAGTGCAACTGGGATAAAAGTCACCAGCAATATAATACAGAGTAATGTTGTTGACCAGAATAAAAATTACTGGTCGGTGTAGTGTGGTGAATTAACATATCTTGTACCGTAATACTGTAGCTTGAATAACAACTACAAGCTTGCTAGTGGATACCATTCCTCGGTTGAAGATCGACGAGGACTCACTGCTGGTCGCTGCGACGTTGCTTTTAAGTGCTATCCGTTTATAACCCAGGCGTTGCTATCTTGGTTAGGGAAACGAAACAAAGTTTGAGCCCTCTGCACACGTACAAGAGTGGAAGCAAGTTTTGAAACCAAAAGTGAATTTAAGCTTCTTTAAGCGTCTTGAAAAATGAATGTAGGTTTGTTGAAGCTTTTCAATTTGGCTAAATTAAATGAATTTAAGTGTGTTTGAGCTTTCCTGCTTTGTAACAGTACTTTAAACTTTTTTAGACAATGGATGTTAAATAATTTCAGTTTAGTTTCTTATTTTGTTTGAAGAGATCCTGAACACCTTCAATACTTTTTTTCTTAATGAGGTATCGCCCTCTCTTTTGTATAATTTTGCAACACTGTCGTTACCTCCACGCTCAAACCTACGCGAACTTTATCCCAGCTGGTTAAATTCCTCCCTTAAGTTTTTCCAATTGCTTTTTCCATTACTTAACAGCAGACTTTACCTATAAAGAAAACCTTTTCCGCAAACACTCCCACAGAATCATTGGGGTAGATCCTCCCCTCAAAACATTCTTTCTACCACACGTTTAAAATAGTTGCCAACAAAACTTCAAGAGTAATTTCATTATCAGACACTTCTGGTATGTAACCAAGATTTATATATTTGGTAATGATTTAATTAGTTTTCTTGCACGAAAGGCTACAATTTAAATTTTATTCACGAAACACGAATCGACAATAAATTGGCGTCGAATACCTGAATTAATGTTACTCTCCTGGAACGAAGCGATGTGCCTGATAATTAGTGTACCGGCTAGTTTTCAGTGGTGCGGGTGAATTCTATAAACGTATATAACTTTTAGTGGAATACAAATTCGAACACTTACTAAATACTTTTACACTTACCTTAAAACGTTTTTAAACTCTCCTTGTATAATAAACCTTTGGGCGCCAACTCTCCTAAAAAAAATGAACACATAAGGCCTCCCTGGAAGACGAGTGTTTCCACTGCAGTTCAAAGTTGACGGAGCTTCGACAAGCACCTTTCGTACCTCCTTCTATTAGTCTATTACAAACACAAATAAGAAATTTCACGTCTTGTATATCTAACTTATATTACCAAACACGATTTTCAAAACAACATATAGCAAAAACAAAAACCAGCAAGAATAATAATCTACTCTAATTTGGCCAAATCTGCGTTTAGGTATGAAAGTTAAAATTTTTAATAAAATATAATTTTTACTGATTAACTTCCTTCTAAACTAACAACCTAGTGTGTATACAAATTTGGTGCAGTACGCTCTAAATGTTTGGAAGCGTGCATTAATAGTCCTTTGTCGGATAAGTACTACACAGGTGCTGTCTAAATTTTTGCATGCTGTTTAGAAGAGCTCATATTATAATATTCTATAACACACTTTTCATCATCGCTTGCAATCATTGGTTTTTTAGCTTCTGAGGTCTTACAAAAGTAATACGTTTTTGTAGTAGAAGCAGCTTGTTATGTAACTCATTTGTTTTTCCAGCAAAATGTTTTTTTAAGTAATTCCGGAATAATGACGTTGCTAAAGAAAAGTTTGCATTGTTTGTAATTAATATTCTAAAATTCTTCATTAAACTTAATTTTTTTCACAAACAACTAATTCTTTGTCCACACTACAAAATAACAGTGCTTGCGCTCCGCAACTGCCATTTATATTTGACATTGATAAAAGTGCAGATGTTTTTTTGGCAGAAAATAACTATTTCCCTTCTCTAAACAAATATTTTCTAACATCGTTGCATCGTCTATATTTAAATTTCGAGTACAGAATAGGCATTTAATTTAAAAACGTGGAGGTTCACAACAACTACAATCCACCAGACTATCGGGAGGAGCACCTATTCATGAAAACCTTTGATTAAATATTAATCCAATTGCTGTGGTTTGTATGTTTGCATGACTTGCAATATATAATTGAAGAGCTTCAATTCCGTCCTTTTCATGGGTGCAATCATATTATGTGCTGTACTCTTAAAAATATTGTTGCCGGAATAGCAAATTTTGTTTACCAAACTTATTGAAAAACTCTCCACTTTTGTTTTCACACATGCTTTAAAATTGGAAGCCGTTATTCTACACAAACGAAAGCGAAATCCGTCACCACACTTGAATTATTTGCAAGTAATCATTTCGATATCACTGCACTGCGTAGTAGTGATAGCAAAGTTTATTTGCTTTCCAATATCAATTAAAGAAACAAACTCCTCGTTTAAATATTGTTCGTTATATATACCACCAAGAACATTGGAATATAGTGTAAAACGGTCGTTTTTAAATGTTTTTAATTATTGATTGCATATTTTTCCTAAAATCTTCAGGGTATCTAAATACCTCATATTATTTAGTTGGCAATTTCAATTTTGGGGTGGTAACCTGAACCTTGTTTTTTTGAGGTTCATTTTTCTTACTAGCACCACTTAGAGAAGCAGTCCTTCATCATCCATTTTAATTTCGCTTAATAACGGTTTTAGATGTGAAGCGAATTCTTATTGTGGAGTAGTTTTGGGTATTTTATTAGTAATACATTTCGTTCTACTCACAATACCGCTTTTGCGGATATTTTCTGCTTTTACGGTAACCCACGTTCTAGGTTTCAGAAACTAATCTATTGCATTTCAGAATATTAAATTGTTAGCACCCCAAGTAGTTCTGTGAAACGTATCAATTAGTTAAGTCCCAGACTTTCTTCGTGATTTAATTAATTTATTTCAGGGCCCACCCTCCTTCTTAGTTCTAATCCTAATCCTAGTGCTAGTCGTTCTAGACCTAGCTCTAGTCCTACTTCTAGTCAGTCTTGTTCCCGTATGATGGTTAGATCTTCGTTACTGGTTGCGTGAGCCTTGGTAAAACCAACTCTCGCTAGATGCCCAATTCCAGCAAGGCAAGATATTTGAAGCATTGTTAGTGGAAACCCGATGCAGTGCCCTGGCTTTCGGCTGTATGCGTAAATATAATGTTGAGTTGTTGATTACCATAGTGGTATTTGTTGCTGTAAATGCTATTTACTCTTGTAATGTTACACGTTCAACTGGACACCGCCCTTCGCTAGCTAATGATTGCAGCGTCCAGGTAAGCTTTATTGCATATAACTTTGTCCTGTAATGTGCATAGCGACGAAAAACCGTCGACCTGTAATTCACACTTATAATGGAAAAAGCGTTTGCTGGCGTTACACATGTTGGCGAGATACCGTTTGTTAGTACAGAATTCTTACCGGCGAAAGATATTTTGAATATATATTTTGTATTGTTTCTAGTAGAGTATATCTGTTTAAATTACTACATAAATATATATATATATATATATCGCTGTGTTATTTTCGCCCCACGGCTTGGGCGGACATAAAATGCTGTGATACTTCACCAGCGTTCACCAGTGTTATCTTTCTGTAGGAAAAATAAAACCTTTTGTTATTCTCGCCCCACGGTTGGGCATACATAAAATGCTGTGTTAACTCCTTTTTATTAATCAAGCACTTATAAAATGTTAAGGAATAAATCTCTTTGCCTCAACTAGCTGATTCAATTAAATAAAGCAATTCTACATTACACCGTATAATAATCAAATATTTACAACCTTTTTAAAATCTTCCCCTTTTTCAGAATATTTACATATGCCAGATTTAAGAAATTGAAGCCAGCAAAACAAGTCTTTTGTTATATTTAGAGACTTTTTGAAACGTTTCAAGATGCCTATTGCCTTTCATAAATTTATCAAAGAAAACCCCGGTTTTGTGGACTCTTACATTATTTAAAAATTATTGAATTAAACAGTTTACAGAAATAAATTATATCAAAGTATCTAACCTGGAGTGGTTCAGAAGTTTCTCTGCATCCCCAAGAGTTTTCGTGTCCAGTCTGAATGTTTAGAGTCGAATTTGGAAGTCGACAAAATGCTATCCAAATCGTTATTCAAAATTCCATAAGTTAATCCAATAAAGGTTTTCCATCTCCGTAATTAACAAAACAGTAATAGAACATTTAACATGTCAGTGATTATCAAAATTAATTTAACAGGAGGTAATTTCCAGAGTCGTTTCCAGAGCAGTCTCCAGACTCGTGCAGACTTGTATCCGGAGACCTGTTTTAATTATTTTAGAAATTGCATAATTTTACTAAATCTGGTTTACTTACGTCTATAATAGATCAACTTGCTTACACAATTTTTACACTTATATAAAATGCTTTTCACTTTACTTTCGTTTAACGGGTTGCGTGAATAATTTAGCACTTTTGAGTAAAGTGACTGCCCAGTTTCAAAAGTATACTAACTCGTTCAATTGTTTTCGTATTTATAGGCCTTGTCCCTTACTTTGCAATTCGTTGATTTCACGTGTTGGGCAACACCATTTGTCTTGTCTCTTGTGTACTTCAGAAATTTTACCAATTGTGTAGTTCAATTACTTGGAAGAACGCTCAAGTTCTCACGTATTCATTTATATAACATTACATTTAATTTAGAAATCCCAGGAATTTTCGTTCATTAAATCACGTATCATTGTTATTTGCTTATTCTAATCTAAACAGAAATAAATTTGGTGTTTGTTTATTTCCTAGTTAAATTGGATTTTTAAACAAATGTAATACTTTCTATCACGTACAATTTATTCGATTAATGCATAAATTATACTGCGTAAACGATGATATATTTACCGCATTTGTTAAATATTTATCTAACCAATTCATATAGGTTTTCAGTTGATTTAATTTTGATGCATTTCGTTACGTTTCTAAATCTTATCTTTGCTCGTAACTACTTTTGGATATGCGTTTATTCTCTTGTACTATTATATACAGTGTGCGCTTAACAAACAATATATATAGTGACCTATTTACCCTTATAATATCTGTAATTATGTGCTTTTGTTATTTGGAAGTTTCTTTTGTTTATTCTACGACCCCCTATGACTTAACCTACCCCTAAATTAACCCCATAATTATAGCAATATATATATATATATATATATATATATAAATATATTGAAGAAGTTGCTTGGTATATCAGGCTTACCTAGCTACAGTGTAATAATTCAGTTATGATAATTATATCAAGTTTATGTTTGTGTCTATGTTATCCGGTAATATATTTTATGTTTATCGTATTTTGAATCTACAGCTAGTTATTTTGCCCTTTAGGTGTGATTGTATCCGATACCTTTGGGACTTGCAGTTACATGTTCTATTGGCTAAGAATCATGTTTCTGGTGCCTTATATTTATACATTGGTAGATCCCTTCGGGTTCTTAGGGATCTACTCGCAGATTCAAGATCCACCCCCTGAGATTTGTCTCTAGTAACCGAGGTGCTTTTTGTCACCGTATCCCTTAAAGAACTCTCTCTTGTCGACCCGTACAAATTTACTATGGCAAGTGATTCAATGTTATTGCAGAACTGCTTAGCTACACAAAAAGAGCACAGTTTATATAATTATCTTTCAATAATCTTAAGCTTTTTGATTCAGCACATGCAATGGGTATGTGTTCGCTTTCAACTTCACTAGGTACGCTTATTTCTGCTTCTCCTTTAATTACTTTTGTTAGCTCTTTCCACAAGAAGGTATTTTCCAGTAAGCTGTAACACCTATAACGAAAACACTTCAACAGTGAGTAATGATATTCTGGAAATAAGTGCTATGTAGTATCTGTAACAGATGTTTCAATGTATCTAACAGTGAGCTGAATAGCAAACAGCATTGCATCAGCATAAGAGCACTTCCCATCTAACCCGATACGCAATCACGACGCGCCAAAATAATTTTACTATCCCATTCTGCAATGATCCATGTACATATTGATTTCAAGTTCAGTTTTTTTAGAGCAAAATACCTATATAAATCAATAATTCATCTTCACATTTTACATAAATAAAATTACCTTGCCAACAACTACACATAAGCCACTTATTTCCTTAGTTGCAAATTCTTTAATTCGGCCACACAGAAACTGATAGTAGCTGTTTATAAACTTTTAAAAGCTTTGAATTCATTAAACGTATCATAACTTTATTAAACTACCAAATGACTGCAGATATCTCCATGCTCAATTTGCGGTAAATTTCAATGTCAATAGAAAAGTACTAAAACTTGATCCAGTAGCGATGCATATCAGAAATAACACTAATTTTTTCAAGGTGGCGCGTTTTTATGTCACTTGCTGAACTATTAAAGTAAACATTGCAAGCCGTTATCAATAAGAGTTCTGAACAATTATAAATAAATATCAGATAATTATTTTGTAACATACAAAGCAGCAAACGATGTATCACTGAATGAGTGAAATGGGTTATGTTTATTCTATGGGTAAAATAATTCATTAAGTGTTGCCCCGACTGTATGGTCTTTGGGGTTAAAAGGTTTGCAGTGTGTCGACAATCGGTACATTAGAAGTTTTCTCTTATTTACGAAACAAACTTCCTTCAAAGTAAATTTTCATCAGCTTAGTCTAAGTCGACACTATACAGCTTAGCTTATTTACTCCCAAAATTTAACAATATACCAAAGGACGAAACAGTTATAATTTTATTTCTACAAAATCCGACTCCAAAGCTAATTCAAATAAACAGGCACACTGTAATTGAGGTAAATTAATTAAACACAAGCAAATAAGTTAATTTAGTCAGCATCCTACAGCAAATATTTTACACCGTGCTTTATTGTACAGATTTCCAGTTGCCAGTTGATACAAAATTTCCACGCGAAACTTTCTCGCCGGGTCTGCTCTATATTACTTAAACTTTGTGTAACTTTAGCAATGAAATTAAATTTTAAATAACAAGTAAAACTTTTTAAAGATGCAGGTCAACGGATATTCAAAAAACTCGTATCTTTTTATAAGCGCTCAATTCTTTACAAAATGATGAAGAAACATAATCAACTGCTTTCTATGTTTTACAGTTGAACAGACTTCTCGTTATAGACATTACTGTATAAAGGCACGCATCCACAATTTTATCCGGGGAGGAGAATCAACAGAAAAATTCAACCCTTTAATTTCTCAATAGTTCGTACTAAACTATGAGCAAGAAAAAATGTAATTAAAATTGAAATTTAATATTATTAGTTATCTTATTAATACTTTTTCTTTGCATTAATATGATTAAAATACATAAGAATAGAGCACATTAAAACTAAGAAGTACTACAAGAAGTAGTTTAATTTTTTAGGCAATTATTTAAACAAATTATAAGTTAAAATTCAAATGTTTTCTTTTTAAATAGCTCATCGATTACATCGTTTACGCCAACTTCAAAATATCTGTGAATATTTAATAAGGCTGAGCCATTTTGACGTTCTTTCTTTCGCGTATTCCTCAAATAGTTTTCAGTCTTCGTAATGTTGAGAAAAATCGTTTATTTATGCACGATGTCACTGGCAAGGTTGCAGACATTTATACTAAGCAATATATGTTAGGATAAACATCCTTGTTTTATTCGCCTAGGACTTCAAACTATTTTTATTGGCGACATCTAAAAAACAAAGTTTATAGAACTAAAACGTAATTCTTGCAAAGGTACGGCAACAAATTTTTAACGAATCTTAGTGAATTTTAAGAGAATCCTGGGGAAATTTAGTAGACGCATTTTTCCATCGATTAGCGTACCATCAAATTACCAATAGAGCACATTTCGAAACCTTGATTAAGTTAAAATTTTTTGTAGGTAATATTTACTTTTTGTTGTAAATCAAATTTCTTTTCAGATTTTAGTAGTCTTTCAATTGGTGTCTTGTAATTTAGCTGGATCTAGTTGTTTTTGTCATATGGTATGTCATTGGTTGAACTCGTGTTGAAAAGTAGATTCCAAAACTGGAACAGTATAAATGGTGTTATATAAAAACAGCCAACCTACTAATAGTGCAAATAACAAAAACCAAAATTCCATATCCTTAAACCTCTATCCGTCAAATATTGTACATTTTCGACAACCCGTTTTCAAAAAAAATTAGACATCTCCAGACTTTTCTTCCACTCTGTATACCTTTATTCAAACAATTTGTACATATCTAGTTTTAATATTGAAATAATGTTTTATAATGTTATCTAAGTCGGTTTTATTAGCGATTATTGGTTGAATCAGCAATAATTAAAGGTTTTCCAATCTTTCCTGAACGATACAACTTTATAGATAATCTTTGAAGATTTTTAATTTGGAAAAGCCTCTTTCGGCAGAAGCTACACCAATAAACAATGTTAACAGCAAAAATGCTGTAGTGATCTCAGGAAAACCTGAATATTAGCTTCAATTGTCAAGTATCAAAACCTTTGAAAATCGTCGTATGTTTTTAAACCCGTTTGATTTATATCGATTATTCGATTTTTTTGCAAAAGAACAGATATTCACAAGAAATGAGAAAGAAATCATTTTTATAAAGATTTTGAAAGCAATAGGCTTAAAATATATTTTTCTATGAGTTATTCTTCATAAGGTTTAAGGATCTAAAGTACAAAAGATTTGTCGTTTGAATGCTAGATCGAAACTTCTTGTTAAATTTAGCGATTGTAATTTCCAGCGCTTTGTAAAAGATGTTCACTCTAAAATGTTGATTGTTATTTGACAATCTTAAACCTTCGAAAACTTTTTCAATTTTTTTTTTAATTTCAATTCTCCGTTTATTTTTTAACACAAAATCTATATTTCAACTTTTAGATAAATTAGATGCTTCTGTATGTAAGTTATTCTATTTTTTCCTATATATTTTCAAAGGTGCTAGAATATATGTAGTAGTTCTAATTAAATGTGCTTCTGGGTGTTGCAGCGTTTTTAAGTAATGTCAACTTCGCCCAAAATTTTATCCATAAACCCGTATAAAGAATTACAAGTTCAAAATTCTGTATACTGTTTAATATCGGTTTGACATCATCTCGTTCATCTTTTTTTTTTATTGGAAGTTAATATTACTTTAGTAAATTTTATATAGATATGTTGAAACGTAATTTAAGTGATATGAGAGTTTTTGGTTCGAGAAGACCATTAAGCAGGCTTAAGCTTCTTTAGTTTGATAGCAGCTTTATATCTAATGCAGTCCAAAAAATCCCACCGATAAATACTTAATTCATAAAATTTATATAAATGTTGCAGGTTGCATATAAAAAAGAATATTTTAACCCATTCAGCGGTATCATTAATGACTAAATTAAGGTTATATGTACCACAATGAACGTAAACGACTGTATTTTCTTTTTCATTATTTTTTTTGTAGTCCTACATATGAACCTAGCATAACACTAGTTCCATCGATATATTGGTTTTTGTACTTATTGATATTTAAATTTAAGAAATCTACGTCTAAACATTTGTCAGTTAAACTTTAAACGTCATGAGAAAGGTTTTTTTTTAACCGAAAACGTTCCTTTGATGTATTACTCCATAGGTTGATTGTCGCCATCTGTTACAATGCGCTTTAATGATCTGCTCTGCCCTTGTTATATCTTGCATTGTATCAATAATGATAGTGTAAAGTGGCGAAGATTTTAATTATTCTGTAAATGTTTATCTCAGTTTAGAAACTAAACATATAATAACTTTGTTCTAAATGTTTAGACTGAGGCACCTAATGATGCTATTTGACTCCAAGGAAAGTTTGTATATTTTGACAATAAATGGATCAAAACAAGAAAGATACTACTATATACACCACTGGAGATACCTTCCTCGTAATTTTTAAACGAGAATAAAGATATTAATAAAGTTAGAATTAAGCTAGTACTTCTACATTCTTTCAAAAAAGTTGTTGTTGATGAATTTGTTCTGTAGACAGTTGATTGATGGCGTTATTGCTTTTTCTTTTGATAGACTATGTCAATTAAAACCACTTTGAAATAACCATTAGGATTAAACAGATAAAATAATAGAAGACAATTCCTAGTACACAACATTTTTTAAAGAAGAGCAACACAAGCAATAACTTTCAAATACTTGTTCAGCTGTACGTGTAGAAATACAAAGCAGTATTTTTACACATTATTTCAATCTTATTACTCCAGTTATAAACGCTTAGCCCCTAATTATTGCTTACCTTGATTGCAATATAAGTTGTAAGTATTGTTAGTTGCCGTCCAAGGTGTTTGTATGGTTAAATATGAGCGAAAGCTTTACTAGTACTTCTTATACCACGAATATTTAATTCATATTCCAGTTCCTCTTTGTGTAAATATACAATCTGATAAGCGTCTGCCATTTTTGGATTCCGTACAAAAAAGTCTGATTAATCCTTACTAAAATTATCGTTCAGTTACGACTACTAATAAATTCACCAACTTCGACCAAATATACTAGCTTAAAATTTACTACTACAGTATTGCCCGAAATAAACAGTACTGAAACTAAGTTGGCGGTGTTTTTATGCGTGCGCTGTCACACTCAAGTTAGCTAGTATAGACCTGTCAAGTAAACCTCAAACAAGTAATTAGTAGGGCCTAATTGTTAAAAATGGTGTTAAGTACGGAGGAGAAAGTGTTTCTGGTAGAGCATTATTTTCGTTCATACGGAATCGGACGACGTAATGGTGCAAGTTTGCTATACGTGTCTGATCAATTCACACAAAGGTTTAATAAACGTTCTCCAAGTAATGCTGTAATTTTGAAGGTTATTGAAAAGTTTAGAAATACAGGTAGTGTATTGTGCCAACGAAAAGGAAACTCGGGGCGTCCCAGGACAGTTAACAACAACAATAACCATGAACGTGTTTTTGAGCAAATCTTAGAAAATCCGAAAGTCAGCCAGGCAAGGACAGCGTTACAACTTGATTTAAAAGAACTTCCTTTCAAAGAATCCTGAAGGAGCTGGGTATATTTTCGTATGTGATTCAGGTACATCAACAACTACATCCTCGGGATTATCGCAGTAGAGTGGAATATTGCGCCAGAATTCTCGCGTTACAGTATGAAAATCCTGAATTTTTGAAAAATGTTTGGTTTTCAGACGAAGCACATTTTCACTTGTCAGGCTATGTGAATCGTCGCACAAATCGATTTCTAGGCTTTGCCAGACCCGATGAGGTTCAAGAGGTTCCTTTACATAGTGAAAAGTGAGTGTCTGGTGTGCTGTTTCCGGACACGGAATCATTGGTCCGTACTTTATCGAAGAGAATGGTAGGCAAGTCACACTTAATCAACAGAGGTACAGACAAATTTTAACACGATTTATCCCTGATCTACGTCAATTCTGTCGTGCACGTAACTTGGCATTTCGAAACCAATTTTTCAGCAGGACGGGGCAACTTGCCATACTGCTGCCGCAATTTGTCAATTTCTTCAAGAACATTTTCCAAGCAAATTCATATCACGATTTACTGACTTCCCTTATCCTTCACATTCTCCAGACCTCACACCTCCAGACGCATACATTTGGGGCATGGCTAAAAATGCCGTTTTCAAACGGGCACCACAAACCATCGATGAATTAAAGGATGCCGTTAGAGTCTTCTTCGCAGCCCTGAGACAACCCTTATTCAATAACATGACCAGAAACTTAGAACATCGTTATGAAGTCTGTCTCGAACGAGGAGGTGCACATTTAGAACATATAATAAAGTGTCAATAATATGTATTTTTTAAATATACAAAACAATTACAATTTCAGTACTGTTTATTTCGGGCAATACTGTATAAAAAATTTAATACTTCAGGCTTAACCAAGGTTATTTCAGTAAATGTGAACTAACAAAGACAAGTTTAATTATTCGAACGACAGTGAAATTAGTCGAGCGACAGTAAAACTTAGTCAAACGACAATAAAATTTAACTCAAGTCCCACGTTTCGGGCGACAGTGTTAGCTAATTTCTACTTTTTGGTTAATTATGCAGAGGGTGGCTTCAGTTAAGGTGACATAGAGCCAATCAGTGTTACCAAAAAGAATTATATTAGCACGCGGACTAGTCTCGGGGTCTATTCCTGCGGAGGCATGAGATGGGGGGTCTTTTATTAATTAACTTGTCTTTATACAATTTTAGGGCGCCACTACGTCACAGACATAAACACCAAAAATAATCTTAAGGAAAGACGTAGATAAACCTTAAGAGAATCCACTTATACCTGAGAATAAATACTGAACAACAGTGTTTCTTATGCACTTAAACCTTGTAGCTAGAATTTTCAGAAATAAAACTATTACCTTGTTTGCAGATATGTAATAACGTTATTTCAAGCTCTTGTATATACAAAAAAGGGTTAGTCAAATAAATTAATCAAACAAATTCATCAAATAAAGTAATTAAATAAATTAATCAAATAAATTACTCAAATAGATTAATTAAATAAATCAAAGACTGTTACGTGCCAATTTGGCACTAAACATTTTTTTAGTTTAGTCTTGCTGTGCGTGAGTTCGCGCCATATATTCAAAAGACTTGGCGTGTATTTCCGTCACGTCAGGAGTGGGTTGGACGAAGATCGCGCTGACGCGAGTGGCGGGAGAAAGGTGGGGAGTTTCCTGGAGACGCTAAAACGGGGCTTTTTACCTTTGAACTTCGAGAAGGGTGGTTTGGTTTAGGTATCGTATCGTATCGTTATCTTTATTTATGTACATTTCCTTGCTTTATCTGATTGTCGTCCCTATACCTGTTCCTTATTCGTTCCCTACATAGGTAGAAGGTAATTTGCAAGCAACCTGCCCGAACCGCAGTCCACGACCCTACCAGGAACGAGTCCAGGGAGCCCCGCTAGCAGTTAGCCGGAGCAGCCACCATCTTTAAATAATCCAGAAGGGGGTCCTACCAGCCCCGATGGACGTTGCAGACGCCATCTTTAACGTATTCCGTAGGAAGCTGGACCTATTCATGTGAGTATTCAATCTTTACGAACTGTTTGCGAATTTGATATATATTCCGTCAATTGCGTGTTTAAATTTGCATATTGTGTGACGTCATTGACAGATATGCGCGTTAATTTCCACTTATTGGATTAGCGTTACCAATTGCCTTTTGCGTCGCATATACCGCGCCGACGGTTATGTAAGTATCGTTTTAAAATGTAAGAATTGATGCCTCAACGTGGTTTTTAGGTTGTATGATTTCTTTTATGACTACAGAATGTATTAATTATCGGATATATATAGCTTTTTCACTAAAAAAAATTAATTATCCCAATTTTTTCAATATCTATTGACCTTAAAATTTTAGGTTGGTATCTTGGGACTCGCTAGAGATTTTCCTAAATTGACATGTCAGCTGTTGTGATGATTTGATAAAAACGGCCATTTTGAGCTATTGAAAGCTATAGCCTTGTTTTTAAAATGTTTATTAATTTAATTAATTTTCTGGTAACTTTAAATGCAGTGTATAACTGAAATTATTTGAAATGTGTGATTAGTTGTTTTAAATGGAACTACAACTTTTAGGAGAGATTTTCAATACCTTAACCTCACAAACTATACACGTGAGTACACATAAATAAACATAAACAATTAGTTCTTGTTTGCATTTTTTCATTGTTTATTACGAAAATTATCTACTTTATATTAGATTAAAACATAACCCTTGCTTGTTTTTCGACTTTAAAAACTGTTTTAAAAACCGTAAATAAACACTGTCTTATGTGTTTACATTTTAAAAGTGTCTTTTAGTAATCTAGCTCTCTAGTTATGATTTTCAGTTTACTTTTAAAGAAACCTTATGTTTAAAAACATTTAACGTAATGAACTGCCCTTCTAAAATATCTTTTAAAAACGTTAGAGTAACGGGATCTTGTTTTATTTGTTAAATAACACATATTATCTACCTTTTTATAATTTGGAGTGCCTTTTTGTAACTTAACCGTGATATATTTCTTTTATTAAACACTATCTTGCCCTCTTACAGTTCTAAACGTGTTTCTTTAGTGATTTAAATACTTACCGTAATTAAATTTAAATACTATCCTTACGAACACCTTTTAAAGAAGCTTTTACCTTTAAATACGTTTATCGTACTGACTTGAAGTTAGCTGTACCGTTTATTATCTTCTGAATTATTTTAGTATTGTATATCTGGTATATATTGTGTCTCAAATATTAATTCAAAATGAACATCACACATCTTAAGTCTTTGGAGCTGATTTACGAGATTGAGTGTAGAAACATTACGCCTGCCTCTAATCAAAATGATAGACGAATACAACTTAAAGCCATTCTAGCCCAGGAAATGAAAGGCTTACCTATTTTAAAAAAAATTGTTTTGGATTTGGCTCAAACCGTATCTGACGATATAACTAATATAATAAACAAAATAGACCCCGGCCCAACTGATATTGAGTTAAAACGCTTGGTTTCGCGAATCACCCATCTCAAACAGCGCATAGAATTATTGTGCTTATATGACAATGAACAAGCAAACCAAGCTAAACAAACTTTTCTATCAGATATATTATTACTTGAGGGGATAGTTCTTGAAAGACTCAACCCAAACGCAGACATATCTTCACCGTTATCAAATCTCGTAATTTCTGCAGCTCAACCATTAAGGAAATCTATACCTGTTTATAAATGGGGTCTAACTTTTCAAGGTTTCGACCCTCAAATCTCTTTAATGTCTTTTCTCGACAGGATTAACGATTTTAGAATTTCTCGAAACTGTACCGATCAGGATTTATTTGTTTCAGCGGGTGAATTGTTTTCCGATTTTGCGTTAATCTGGTACCGGAACATTAGAGATCAAATTTCTACCTGGGAGGAGTTAGTTGCGTGTTTAAAACAATACTTCCTACCGCATGGTTATATTACCGACCTTTGGAACGAGATACGAAATCGAACCCAAGGACCTGACGAAAATGTTGTTTCCTTTATTACCTCAATAGAAGCCTTATATAGTAGACTTGATAATAAACCTTCAGAATCTGAAATTATGGATCAGTTACTTAGAAATTTAAATCCTTATTTTTCCGAACGTCTAGCGTTATAACACATTTCTTCCTTAGCTCACTTCAAAGATTTATGTCGTTCCCTTCAGGAAGTAAAGCTACAAGTTGATAAATACCGCCCCCCTCCAGAAAAACAATCTGGCCTTTTAGAACCCGATTTAGCAAGTCAAGTTCGAGCTTCTCATAAAGTATCTACCCTTAATGTTCCTTCTACCGCAACAAATAACTCACTTACCTGTTGCAACTGTAAGAAAAGTGGACATAACTACAATGTTTGCACATACCCTAAAAATATTTTTTGTTATAGCTGTGGTCGCGCAAATATCTATAAATCTAACTGTACGAATTGTAATTCTAACGTATCAGAAAACTCTCGTCGAGATATTCCTACTCAGGGCGTGAATATCTCAAGGAATCAAAATCGTCCTCAACACCAATCATTCAACGGATCCAGACGTCTATAAATTTAAACCATAAAACTACCTCTAACGCTGTACCTTTATTAAATTTATCTAACAATAATATCGCTACTGTCAATGTACAAAATGCCTTACCTTCATTAGAAGAATTATGTTATACCACCCCGTCAGAGTGGTCTAATTGGCTACAAACCGTTAATTCCTTTTACCATAAAGAGTCTGCCGCTTTACAACTTGTTAAGAAACCCTTTGATAATCGTCCACACTTTTAAAGAAGAGCAACACAAGCAATAACTTTCAAATACTTGTTCAGCTGTACGTGTAGAAATACAAAGCAGTATTTTTACACATTATTTCAATCTTATTACTCCAGTTATAAACGCTTAGCCCCTAATTATTGCTTACCTTGATTGCAATATAAGTTGTAAGTATTGTTAGTTGCCGTCCAAGGTGTTTGTATGGTTAAATATGAGCGAAAGCTTTACTAGTACTTCTTATACCACGAATATTTAATTCATATTCCAGTTCCTCTTTGTGTAAATATACAATCTGATAAGCGTCTGCCATTTTTGGATTCCGTACAAAAAAGTCTGATTAATCCTTACTAAAATTATCGTTCAGTTACGACTACTAATAAATTCACCAACTTCGACCAAATATACTAGCTTAAAATTTACTACTACAGTATTGCCCGAAATAAACAGTACTGAAACTAAGTTGGCGGTGTTTTTATGCGTGCGCTGTCACACTCAAGTTAGCTAGTATAGACCTGTCAAGTAAACCTCAAACAAGTAATTAGTAGGGCCTAATTGTTAAAAATGGTGTTAAGTACGGAGGAGAAAGTGTTTCTGGTAGAGCATTATTTTCGTTCATACGGAATCGGACGACGTAATGGTGCAAGTTTGCTATACGTGTCTGATCAATTCACACAAAGGTTTAATAAACGTTCTCCAAGTAATGCTGTAATTTTGAAGGTTATTGAAAAGTTTAGAAATACAGGTAGTGTATTGTGCCAACGAAAAGGAAACTCGGGGCGTCCCAGGACAGTTAACAACAACAATAACCATGAACGTGTTTTGAGCAAATCTTAGAAAATCCGAAAGTCAGCCAGGCAAGGACAGCGTTACAACTTGATTTAAAAAGAACTTCCTTTCAAAGAATCCTGAAGGAGCTGGGTATATTTTCGTATGTGATTCAGGTACATCAACAACTACATCCTCGGGATTATCGCAGTAGAGTGGAATATTGCGCCAGAATTCTCGCGTTACAGTATGAAAATCCTGAATTTTTGAAAAATGTTTGGTTTTCAGACGAAGCACATTTTCACTTGTCAGGCTATGTGAATCGTCGCACAAATCGATTTCTAGGCTTTGCCAGACCCGATGAGGTTCAAGAGGTTCCTTTACATAGTGAAAAGTGAGTGTCTGGTGTGCTGTTTCCGGACACGGAATCATTGGTCCGTACTTTATCGAAGAGAATGGTAGGCAAGTCACACTTAATCAACAGAGGTACAGACAAATTTTAACACGATTTATCCCTGATCTACGTCAATTCTGTCGTGCACGTAACTTGGCATTTCGAAACCAATTTTTTCAGCAGGACGGGGCAACTTGCCATACTGCTGCCGCAATTTGTCAATTTCTTCAAGAACATTTTCCAAGCAAATTCATATCACGATTTACTGACTTCCCTTATCCTTCACATTCTCCAGACCTCACACCTCCAGACGCATACATTTGGGGCATGGCTAAAAATGCCGTTTTCAAACGGGCACCACAAACCATCGATGAATTAAAGGATGCCGTTAGAGTCTTCTTCGCAGCCCTGAGACAACCCTTATTCAATAACATGACCAGAAACTTAGAACATCGTTATGAAGTCTGTCTCGAACGAGGAGGTGCACATTTAGAACATATAATAAAGTGTCAATAATATGTATTTTTTAAATATACAAAACAATTACAATTTCAGTACTGTTTATTTCGGGCAATACTGTATAAAAAATTTAATACTTCAGGCTTAAGCAAGATTATTTCAGTAAATGTGAACTAACAAAGACAAGTTTAATTATTCGAACGACAGTGAAATTAGTCGAGCGACAGTAAAACTTAGTCAAACAACAATAAAATTTAACTCAAGTCCCACGTTTCGGGCGACAGTGTTAGCTAATTTCTACTTTTTGGTTAATTATGCAGAGGGTGGCTTCAGTTAAGGTGACATAGAGCCAATCAGTGTTACCAAAAAGAATTATATTAGCACGCGGACTAGTCTCGGGGTCTATTCCTGCGGAGGCATGAGATGGGGGTCTTTTATTAATTAACTTGTCTTTATACAATTTTAGGGCGCCACTACGTCACAGACATAAACACCAAAAATAATCTTAAGGAAAGACGTAGATAAACCTTAAGAGAATCCACTTATACCTGAGAATAAATACTGAACAACAGTGTTTCTTATGCACTTAAACCTTGTAGCTAGAATTTTCAGAAATAAAACTATTACCTTGTTTGCAGATATGTAATAACGTTATTTCAAGCTCTTGTATATACAAAAAAGGGTTAGTCAAATAAATTAATCAAACAAATTCATCAAATAAAGTAATTAAATAAATTAATCAAATAAATTACTCAAATAGATTAATTAAATAAATCAAAGACTGTTACGTGCCAATTTGGCACTAAACATTTTTTTAGTTTAGTCTTGCTGTGCGTGAGTTCGCGCCATATATTCAAAAGACTTGGCGTGTATTTCCGTCACGTCAGGAGTGGGTTGGACGAAGATCGCGCTGACGCGAGTGGCGGGAGAAAGGTGGGGAGTTTCCTGGAGACGCTAAAACGGGGCTTTTTACCTTTGAACTTCGAGAAGGGTGGTTTGGTTTAGGTATCGTATCGTATCGTTATCTTTATTTATGTACATTTCCTTGCTTTATCTGATTGTCGTCCCTATACCTGTTCCTTATTCGTTCCCTACATAGGTAGAAGGTAATTTGCAAGCAACCTGCCCGAACCGCAGTCCACGACCCTACCAGGAACGAGTCCAGGGAGCCCCGCTAGCAGTTAGCCGGAGCAGCCACCATCTTTAAATAATCCAGAAGGGGGTCCTACCAGCCCCGATGGACGTTGCAGACGCCATCTTTAACGTATTCCGTAGGAAGCTGGACCTATTCATGTGAGTATTCAATCTTTACGAACTGTTTGCGAATTTGATATATATTCCGTCAATTGCGTGTTTAAATTTGCATATTGTGTGACGTCATTGACAGATATGCGCGTTAATTTCCACTTATTGGATTAGCGTTACCAATTGCCTTTTGCGTCGCATATACCGCGCCGACGGTTATGTAAGTATCGTTTTAAAATGTAAGAATTGATGCCTCAACGTGGTTTTTAGGTTGTATGATTTCTTTTATGACTACAGAATGTATTAATTATCGGATATATATAGCTTTTTCACTAAAAAAATTAATTATCCCAATTTTTTCAATATCTATTGACCTTAAAATTTTAGGTTGGTATCTTGGGACTCGCTAGAGATTTTCCTAAATTGACATGTCAGCTGTTGTGATGATTTGATAAAAACGGCCATTTTGAGCTATTGAAAGCTATAGCCTTGTTTTTAAAATGTTTATTAATTTAATTAATTTTCTGGTAACTTTAAATGCAGTGTATAACTGAAATTATTTGAAATGTGTGATTAGTTGTTTTAAATGGAACTACAACTTTTAGGAGAGATTTTCAATACCTTAACCTCACAAACTATACACGTGAGTACACATAAATAAACATAAACAATTAGTTCTTGTTTGCATTTTTCATTGTTTATTACGAAAATTATCTACTTTATATTAGATTAAAACATAACCCTTGCTTGTTTTTCGACTTTAAAACTGTTTTAAAACCGTAAATAAACACTGTCTTATGTGTTTACATTTTAAAAGTGTCTTTTAGTAATCTAGCTCTCTAGTTATGATTTTCAGTTTACTTTTAAAGAAACCTTATGTTTAAAAACATTTAACGTAATGAACTGCCCTTCTAAAATATCTTTTAAAAACGTTAGAGTAACGGGATCTTGTTTTATTTGTTAAATAACACATATTATCTACCTTTTTATAATTTGGAGTGCCTTTTTGTAACTTAACCGTGATATATTTCTTTTATTAAACACTATCTTGCCCTCTTACAGTTCTAAACGTGTTTCTTTAGTGATTTAAATACTTACCGTAATTAAATTTAAATACTATCCTTACGAACACCTTTTAAAGAAGCTTTTACCTTTAAATACGTTTATCGTACTGACTTGAAGTTAGCTGTACCGTTTATTATCTTCTGAATTATTTTAGTATTGTATATCTGGTATATATTGTGTCTCAAATATTAATTCAAAATGAACATCACACATCTTAAGTCTTTGGAGCTGATTTACGAGATTGAGTGTAGAAACATTACGCCTGCCTCTAATCAAAATGATAGACGAATACAACTTAAAGCCATTCTAGCCCAGGAAATGAAAGGCTTACCTATTTTAAAAAATTGTTTTGGATTTGGCTCAAACCGTATCTGACGATATAACTAATATAATAAACAAAATAGACCCCGGCCCAACTGATATTGAGTTAAAACGCTTGGTTTCGCGAATCACCCATCTCAAACAGCGCATAGAATTATTGTGCTTATATGACAATGAACAAGCAAACCAAGCTAAACAAACTTTTCTATCAGATATATTATTACTTGAGGGGATAGTTCTTGAAAGACTCAACCCAAACGCAGACATATCTTCACCGTTATCAAATCTCGTAATTTCTGCAGCTCAACCATTAAGGAAATCTATACCTGTTTATAAATGGGGTCTAACTTTTCAAGGTTTCGACCCTCAAATCTCTTTAATGTCTTTTCTCGACAGGATTAACGATTTTAGAATTTCTCGAAACTGTACCGATCAGGATTTATTTGTTTCAGCGGGTGAATTGTTTTCCGATTTTGCGTTAATCTGGTACCGGAACATTAGAGATCAAATTTCTACCTGGGAGGAGTTAGTTGCGTGTTTAAAACAATACTTCCTACCGCATGGTTATATTACCGACCTTTGGAACGAGATACGAAATCGAACCCAAGGACCTGACGAAAATGTTGTTTCCTTTATTACCTCAATAGAAGCCTTATATAGTAGACTTGATAATAAACCTTCAGAATCTGAAATTATGGATCAGTTACTTAGAAATTTAAATCCTTATTTTTCCGAACGTCTAGCGTTATAACACATTTCTTCCTTAGCTCACTTCAAAGATTTATGTCGTTCCCTTCAGGAAGTAAAGCTACAAGTTGATAAATACCGCCCCCCTCCAGAAAAACAATCTGGCCTTTTAGAACCCGATTTAGCAAGTCAAGTTCGAGCTTCTCATAAAGTATCTACCCTTAATGTTCCTTCTACCGCAACAAATAACTCACTTACCTGTTGCAACTGTAAGAAAAGTGGACATAACTACAATGTTTGCACATACCCTAAAAATATTTTTTGTTATAGCTGTGGTCGCGCAAATATCTATAAATCTAACTGTACGAATTGTAATTCTAACGTATCAGAAAACTCTCGTCGAGATATTCCTACTCAGGGCGTGAATATCTCAAGGAATCAAAATCGTCCTCAACACCAATCATTCAACGGATCCAGACGTCTATAAATTTAAACCATAAAACTACCTCTAACGCTGTACCTTTATTAAATTTATCTAACAATAATATCGCTACTGTCAATGTACAAAATGCCTTACCTTCATTAGAAGAATTATGTTATACCACCCCGTCAGAGTGGTCTAATTGGCTACAAACCGTTAATTCCTTTTACCATAAAGAGTCTGCCGCTTTACAACTTGTTAAGAAACCCTTTGATAATCGTCCACACTTTTAAAGAAGAGCAACACAAGCAATAACTTTCAAATACTTGTTCAGCTGTACGTGTAGAAATACAAAGCAGTATTTTTACACATTATTTCAATCTTATTACTCCAGTTATAAACGCTTAGCCCCTAATTATTGCTTACCTTGATTGCAATATAAGTTGTAAGTATTGTTAGTTGCCGTCCAAGGTGTTTGTATGGTTAAATATGAGCGAAAGCTTTACGATGCGAAAATTTCCATAATTCACTGGTACTGACTGGTTAATCCAGTTTTAACATTTAACAATCCGGCCCTTGCTTCGATTACAATGGATTTTTGCTAGCGAAAAAATCGGAATGTTGTGTGGTGGTGGTTGATTATGAAACACAGTTCCATCCATATTAAAAATAGAAGCAGAAGGTATTTGATGCAGTTAATTACGAATTGGATAAGCGTTTTGTGGATTTCGCAGGTGTTAATTTTAGATTATTTTGTTTGAAACTGAAATTTCAGTATTTTTATCATTCGAATTTAAGGTAGCAAGTTTTAATCATATAATAGTTTCTTTGTAAGGACATATAGCAGAAAGTTTGTGATCGGTGTTCGAAACACTTTGACCTTTAAATAGTCTACCTGTCAAGCACTTTCTGGCCTAACAACCTTACAAGCGTGGGAATAAAAGCCAGGTAAACTATGCACAAGAGAAGAGATTTTAGTGCTGTAAATTGTAAGCAACATTTGGTAAAGAGCACTTTGATAATTAAGTAAATAGGTACTTGTTAGGAATAATTCTATGTTTGTAAGAAACTATGCTGTAAATGTTTTATTTTCTTTCATATGAGAGAAAACGTTTTGTCTTGTAGATGTTTTATATATTGCAGTGTTTGATTACATTTTGTAAATTATATTACTTCGGTTGAGCTAATCAGCCAAAGTAAAGTTAGAAAAGATGATAACTGAATAATTTCAAATTTAACAACTTGCTGTACCTATGTCACAGCACTTCTTTAGCGACACCCAACGTCAGGCGTTGTAATAGTAATATATATGTATATATATATATATATATATATATATATATATATATATATACATATATTAGGTAGCTAATTACACAAGGTAAGTTGATAAATACTATCGTATTACAGTTAATAGGATGAAATAATAACTTGAACTTGAAAAATTTACAAATCTAAATCGTGTACACAACGATACATCAATCTAACTTTCAATTACGTACGGCATTTTTGTCAATCATATCTGACATTGTCAAGTTTTTGACTTATGTCAGTTACAGACAGGAAGCAACGCCCAAAATTACGGCTATAAGCCAAGTTATTAATATATAAATATTTTAGGTAGTTAATTACACAGGGTAAGTTGATAAACACTATCGTATTACAGTTAGTAAGATGAAATACTATTTAATACTTAGCTTACAGCCGCAATTCTGAGCGTTGATTCCTCTCTGTAACTGACATAAGTGAAAAACTTGACAATATCAGATATGATTGACAAAAAAGCCGAACGTAGTTGAAAGTTAGGTTGATGTATCGTTGTCTACACGAGTTAAATTTGTAAATTTTACAATTGTCGTCAGAACAAAACCAGCAATAAACCTTCGGGTTTTAAGTTCAGCATATTATCAAGATTGTTTTGCTAATATTCGGTCGCAGTGCGTAGCCTTGGAGCGAGCATGGTGGGGAAAAAACGCTACTGCTTTCGCCGGCTGGCAGTCGCCATTCACCAGCCATGGCTACGCAACAGCAAAAAGCTCAATGTGTGATTTGGTTAATTCAACCGATTTCAGTGATCAGAGTTCAACGTTATTATCAACGTAAATATGGCGGTGATGCACCTACTAACAAAACTTGTTACGTTCAATTTCAGCAATAATTGGTTATTTTATCTACATAAATTTCTTTTCTAGTATTATATTCTCCAACAATACCCGATATATTTTACCTGTTCAGATAAGCTCGTTTTACCATAATTTTCAACTCAAATCCCTTGTTAATTCATTATCCGTTCGTATAAATTCCATGTCTACTGTTAAATCTTTCCGCATAATTAATAAATATACTCTATTTAAGATTTCTCAACGTAAATCTAGTTGTTTTGAAATGACAAGTTTATGCTACAATTAATTAGTTAAGATCCTGTTTAGGTATCCGTAAGTGCGTTATACCCTCCGATAACGTATAATTGCGTTCTAGTGGGTTCTCCATCTAAAGATTTGTCGAAATAATATATCCTACTATTCCCCGGCAAAACCATGTTTTCTAGCTTCAATCGTGTTTCGATAACGCGGATGTAAGTTTTTCGAGTTTGTGTTATTTCGAACTCCGTTTAAACTTTGATTCTGTAACTTGTGCGTTGATGCACTTATAAAAACTACTCGTTCTGTTATTCCAAGAGCGATGCCTGGTATATTTACGTTTTCTTCGCTACATCATTGTACGTAGCATAATTTCTGACGTCCTAGTTTGCTTTAGTTAATTTTTTTTGTGCCACGATTTTTGTGTAACGTTGACTTAACTTTTGCTTCGATTTTAGTTTTGGTTAGCGTTAGCTTCGATTTTGTTTCGCTTAAATTCTGCCCCAGTTTTTGTTTTGCTTCTCGGCCTAATACTACTAATGTTTTTTTCCCTTACGCTCGAAATAGTATTTATTTCTCTCCGTTATTTCTGGTGTGGGTTCGATCTTCTTAAATTTTAGTTTTGTTTTCTTTCCTAATTGCTCAATATTATCGATTGGTTAATTTCAAATTATTGAACTTGTGATTTAGTTAATAATCCTAGTTTATTGAAAACGCTAGCGTCCAAGATTTTTTCTATTTCTTCGTTCCCTCCTTGTACATTTTGTTCTCCCCGTCACGTCTAGAGTTAGCTCTTTTCTTCCGATTTTTTTTTCTTTTTTATTCTACAGCCCTATTCTATTTTGTTGTTTCGCTCCTATTAGTGCTCCCGAAGTTTATCCGTCAGATATGTTTTAAATTGTCCTGTATTCGCAACAATTTTATTTTTTTGTGGCTTTTCTCGAGATACGGTTAGCATTTATTTAGTTACTTTCTACCAATTTAGTTCTTGTTCGTATTCAAAATGACTTCTTTTTCGGATTCCCACCGAGGTCTGCCAGTGTGAGAGTGGAATTTAAAATTTTTCGGTGCCCCGAACACTCTTAACGTACAAGATTTTTTGAGACGGTTCGAAAAACTCCGACAAACTCATCATGTGTCCGAATTGCAGTTATTTGAGTCTGCAGTGGAATTTTTCAATGCTAAATCGTTACTTTGGTATCGTGGTTACCGGCATAGGTTTCCTGGCTGGAAGTCGTTGTCTAATTTACTGATTTAACATTTTGAACCCCGGATTTTGCGTATAAGTTTGCTACTACGGATGAAAATACTTTTACTTCACATGACCGATTTGTTAAGGTTTCTCTTACGCCTACGAGTAGATCCGATACTTTTTCCGTACGTTCTACTGTTCTTCCTCCTAGTTCTACTTCTACTCGTCAGCTCGTATGCTTTAATTGCGACAAACCTGGTAATGTTTCGACACTTTGAACTCGTCCTCAAGTACTCCATTGCCATGATTGCGGACATAAGGGAGTTTCTCGCCGCAACTGTTCAAACTGTCATCCTGCTACTAATAGATCTTCGAATCATACTTAAAATACTGTACTCACCTCTAGATGCCTAATTTCTTCTGCTCCTTACTCTACGTTCTCTTCTGTTCCTCACCCGGGTGATCCTGCTCCTACTATCAAAACATATCCTTCTTCGGCAAATATAACTTCGAACAGAATTTCTTCCGTTTTTAGTTCTACATTCCATTCTACACCTTCTTCTGCTCGCTCTACTCATTCACTCTCACCCCAAACTGTGCCTCCACCACCATAACAACCCATGCTTCGAATTGGTGACTTGCAGGTAGCTTCTTAAAAGTTTGTTCCCGCTTTCTTAAACTATTCTACACAAGAAATTCATGTCGTGTCTGCAAGCACAAACGTCGCTGAAGTGACAATAATTTCTAATTCAGTCCGCGAAAGTCCTATTGAAGTTCACGAACCTGTATCTTTAACGTCTGTTGCTGTTGCTGTCAAAGTTTTACATATTCCTGCTTTCTTAAATTGTTCTACTCAAGAAATTTCTGTCGTGCCGGCAATCACAGCCGTAGTTGAAATGAAGATAATTTCTAACACTGATAGAGAAGGTCCTGTTGAAATTAGGGAACCCGTAGCTGTGATGCATGTTGCTGTTGTCGTCAAAGTTTTACCTGATCCTGTTTCGATACCTACTCTTACTCATTTTTCTCATGCTGACAAAATGCTACTTGCTTCTGTTCCTTTAGCTAAGGTTAGTGACATCCTAACTGAAGTCCTGTTATCTAATGTTGACGAAGGTCAACCTGATTCTACTTCCTTATCTATTGTGGAGTAAGTTCTCGCTGATGCTGTTTGTTGTTGTAACATTGATGAACTCCTGACTGCTTTTGCTCCTTTTCCTAAGGTGGGTGTTCCTACAGTCAATGCTGTTTTCTGTCCTAACTGTGATACTTCTTGTCCTTTATCTAAAGTCTTTGAAATTTTATCTACTTCTGTCCCTCTAGTTTACGTAACTGAAGTGTGCTCCGCTTGTGTTTCTCTTCGTAAGGTTGATTCTCGTACAGCCAATACGTTTTCTCTTTCTACTGTGGATATTCTGACAACCCATAAAGTTTCTTTTTCTACTGTTGACTTTCTTACCTCCAACCCTAACAACAAACAACTTTCTTCTTTAACTCATTTTGAATTTTCTAAACTACCCTCGTCACCACCTACACCGCGTGCTACCACTACTACACCCCTGCTGTTCCTGTTTTGCGGAAAACTGTCCATAAGGGGCAGAAGTTTGTCTATACTGATTGCGAACCTGAAAATGTATGTCGACGAAATTTTCATATCCTAGATCTCGTTTCGTTCTCCTTCTGGCGGCGCAAACGTCTTAAGCCCAATGTCTAGTCCTTGTGCCCCCAGATTCTTATACCGACTTTGCTCTCCTTCGGACTTGATTTTTAGACGTTACGATTTCGTTTTACTTCCTGTTTTGCGGGGTTTTCTTTTGCTTTCTCTTTTTTTCACCCGCGTGTGTCCGAGAATAGAATAGCTCCAGGGTACGACCTGCCTGTCGTAGGAGGCGACTACAGTCGTCCAACACATACACACATACATTTTATACACGTCCAATCCATACCCACACACTTCATACACACACACACACACACACACACACTGAAACGAATTTTCGCCTCCACTCGTTGGATACAAGTGAAGCTTTATCCTTTTTTACTTGTTCGCGGCTAAGTCTGGGAATTACCCCAAGGGTGAGCAATGAGAATGGGCGTGGGGATGGTATAAACTCAACAATAAGCTAACATAGAAAGAAAAAAGGGAAATTGAGCGCTACTGTATCTATATGAACAACACAAGAAATTTAATACTCCTATGAGAAGATACAGAAACTCATTGGATATAAGCACCATAAAAAAACTTACAACTTAATGAACTAACACATCTGCAAACCTCTGGATCTTAATTACAACCTCTTCCATCTCGATGATCCTGAAACAAAAAGTTACACAACAAATTTTCTATTAAAAAAACACTGATTGTGCTTTTCAACAAAAAAGCATACTAATAATTATGAGTGGGTAATCTTGAGACTACCACACCAAAGATATTTTAGTTAAAAATGGATAGCTAGAATAAATCAATTGTAACATGTCTGTACTTTTATATTGTTTCAGCATTCGTCTAATTTTGTTACTCAAAAAAATTTATTTTCTCCAAGATATTTTTATTAAAATTAATTATGCATAGAATAAAAAAGCTTGAATCAAAAAATGTAATTTAATGTAGTTTCTCTCTTTTCGTTTTTTTTAAATATGGTTACAAGTACAAAATAATAAAATTGAATTCTGGTTTTTCTTGTAAATCTGTCTTGACATAACAAGACCTTACTTTAAATAATACGTTAAAACAAGATTCCTGATACCCAACGGACAGATCTGTGTATTGGTTTACATGTATTTACCATCAGTTTAATTTACATTCTTTATAGAAAATTTAAATCACATGTAGCTAATTTGAGTAAATAGAATTTCAAACTTATTTAGATATAGAAATGATTAATGACCTTATTAAAGATTAGACATCTGTAATTAACTCTTAAAAGACAGGAAGTGGACTTTAGAATTACAATACTTAGAACACATGTATATTCCACGTGTCTTACAAAATTACTTTAATATTACTTCCTAAACCTTCGTATTTCACGTTATTTAAATTTGTTTAGTACAATTTTTAACAAATAAATTTGTCATCAAATTAAAGAAATATTACACTTTTATGATGTCACGCAAAGTTGATTCGTGCACAAAATTTGGTATGAATTAGCAATCCTCTATTAAAATTTAATATGAACACTTTTAAAAATCTAACAACATAGGAACTGAAAGTTTTAACACCTGTGTTTAGTGAAGAAGATACCTTTTGCTATCGAACTGCGATGCACATGTTCCGGTTCCTGCTCACAAAATTTAATGCCAAGAAATGTCGAACAGCTTTACACACATCGTTAACGACAGTTGCCCCAATTACTAAATATAACCATAGTTATTTCATGCGCTAAGGAATTAAAGATATTTTGTGTTAGTATTAAATTACTTGAATATTGTGGTCTCACCGTTAAAGGCGTCGCCGTGGATCAATGTAGTAAGCGTAAGACTACGGATCCCAAGGTCCCGGGTTCAAATCCCGACACGGCCGACTGCTTGAAAAATGGCAGGTGAGCATTTTTCACAAAAATTACGCCCTCGTTCGGATGAGAGGTTAAATGGAGGTCCCGTGTGTGAGTGTTGTCACGCACGTTAAAGATCCCTTCCTTGCCTGGAACGACAAGGGTTCGGCAAAATTCTAAATTTCCAGGCAACAAAAAACTCGCCTCCTGGCCAATGTAGTACCTTTAGGTGGAGCATTGGGAATGTAAATGAACGGTCTCACCGTTAACAATCACCAACCTGTCCAACCATTTTTATTAGGAAGCGTGATCTAGTGCCTTGCCGGAGCTACAGGAATGACAACTCTTCTGGGCCCCCAAGACGACTACCTCTCTCCTGCCCCTAGCACGATATACTTATTCTGAGGCTCCACTTGTCACGTGCCCGTGTCCCCATCTTTATAAGTTGCAGCTTCGCTTACATGTTAAACTACAATGGCGAACTTGTCTTTTCGCACCGTCCACGTAGGGAACAGCTCATACGTCTTGCGCGTCACCTCGTGACCCTATTTACGCAAGCGCTATCTTAATTTTAACAACTGAAAGGATATAATCCGCCATGGATTAAGCAACACAAATGACTTGTTCCTTTTTAAATACGTTTTCAGAGTGTATATTGCTATTAAATATTTCCTGGTAATGCATTTAATCTAATTAAATGGTAAAAATTTCCTGTTCCATTGTGGAATTGTTTCCTTCAGATATAACACATATCTACAATGCATAGATGTGATTTCTTCAAAACCAGTGCCACAGAATATATATTCGTTACAACACACACACACACGCACGCACGCACGCACGCACGCACGCACGCACGCACGCACGCACGCACGCACGCACGCACGCACGCACGCACGCACGCACGCACGCACGCACGCACGCACGCACGCACGCACGCACGCACGCACGCACGCACGCACCACACGCACACACGCACACACGCACACACGCACACACGCACACACGCACACACGCACACGCACACGACACACACACACACAGCTCTACTCGGTTCTCTTTTCTTTTGTCTATTCCTTGTAGTCCTTGCACCCGTGCGGGTCCGGGAATAAAATAGCCCCATGGTACGACCTGCCTGTCGTAAGAGACGACTACAGCGGTCCAACACAGACACACACGAACACTTTATACACGCATAGCACATACACACCACATTTCTTATACACCCACACACACTCACACACACGCACGCACACGCACACACTTATAGATATATAACTACACTGGGATTCTGTTTTATTTTCTTTTGTTCGATTTTAGTTCTTGGGTTTTGTACTTGGTGTTGGTGTTATACTTTTTGTTTTTTTTCTTTTTTTCTTGATTATTTCGTTCCAATTTCCTTACCCTGTCCTTTTGCTGGTTTTTTTGCTTTCGGTCCCAAGTCCGATTGTGTTTCGTCCATCCGCTCCGATGGTAGGTGTTTTCTAGTTTGTTTTTCTTTCGTTGGAGGCCACGACATAGTTGACTCCAGGACTAGTTAGCTATTCTTTTCTTTGGTCCTTCAGCTACGATTTTTGGTTAACACAATTGATAGTACATCGTTTCTTTTACTAGCGTTCCTCCTCTCTTCCTTTCGTTCTTGCTTGTTGTTCCTTTACATCCTTCAGTCTTGATCTTTGGGTCCTGATTTGGTTGGCACTGTTGGTTTTCTTTCTCGTTCCTTTCTTCCTTAGAGGTTGATAACCTTACTGTTTCTTTTGATAAAATCCGTTCGTTGCCGACTCCGCAGTGCTGAGGCCGTTCCACTTTAATCCTCCTTGATTACTTATAACCCGTCCTCTCTTCCTTTTTTTTTCTTCTTCTTCTGTCTCCCTTTCAATTATTAGCCCTTTGAGCAGGATAAAAGTTTTTTTGTGTTTTGTCGCGTGGTTCTTTTTTTTTTGGTTTCTTTTGTTTTCGTAACGAGTTGTCTTTCAGTTTTAAGCAAATTTTCTTTTTGTTTATTTGGGTTTTTTTGTTTGGTACTACCTACTCCCGTACTTTTGCTTCTCTAGCACGACCTTTTAATTTTGCGGGGGGGGGAGGGTACCTTTATTTTCGGCAGTAATTGGTTATTTTATGTACATACATTCCTTTTCTAGTATTAAATGCTCCAACATTACCCGATTATATTGTACCTGTTCAGGTAAGCTCGCTTTACGATAATTTTCAACTCAAATCCCTTGTTAACTCATTATCCGTTCGTATAAATTCCATGCCTATTGTTAAATTCTTTCTCATAATTAATAATAAATACTCTTTCTAAGAATTTTTCAACGTAAATATAGTTGTTTTGGAACGACAGGTTTATGCTACAATTAATTAGTCAAGATCCTGTTTAGGTATCTTCCGATAACGTATAATTGCGTTCTAGTGAGTTTCCCATCTAAAGATTTGTCAAAATAATGTATCCTATTTTTCTTCGGTAAAACCGTGTTTTTCAGTTTCAATCGCGTTTCGATAATGTGGATGTTAGCTTTTCGAGTTCGTGTTATTTTGAATTTTTTTTAAACTTTGATTCTGTAGCTTGTGCATTGATGCACTTGTAAAAACTACTAGTTCTGTTACTCCAAGAGCGATGCACGTTGCTCCTCTATCAAATGTGTAGATTTGCTTTTAGCTGGAGGCTAAATTGCTTATTGCGTAGACCGATAATTCCTTGATGTAGATCAACTGCTCTTGCATGTAAACCTCCGTTGCAATTACGGTAGTCACATGGTTGTTGCTGACTATCGCGGCGTTGCTGTGTCAATTCGCTTCCGAGGACTGACAACATAAGTATCCCGACACATGTATGTAACTTGTTTTCCTTTTCTAACATACCCTGGGATAAACCCAAGTGGAAATTATATACGGTAATGTTTGTTATGGTAAAATACTTACTACAAAAGTTTCTAACTTTAATACTATTGCTTTTTGTACTTAACCCATCTGCTTTTTTAATAATTAGAGTTATAACAAATGCTTCATATGGTAAAATCCTTACTAGAAAGGTTTCTAAATATAAACCTTTTTTTTTAATAAACCCATCCGCTTATACGAAAGTATAAGCGTTATTCTTTTTGGTACTGATTAGATTTATTGTATGTTAGCTACGAATTGCGCACTTTATGGAATAATTAGTGAATTTGTCCATAGAGTAAAATTGTTTTATTAAATAGTAACTTTAGTTAATTTTATTTTGCTGTTTCGATAGAAATTTCTATATTTGTGTTTTTTATTGTAAATAGAAAATCGTTGGCAATGTATTATTTTGTGTTGCTAGGAATCCTTCACTTCTCCGCATAAAAATTTGCCTGATATATTTACGTTTTCTTTCGGCTACGTCATTGTACGCGGCAAATATTCTGCAGTGACATAATCACTATCAGGAAACAGGCAGTGTCTTAAAAATTAAGCTACCGGGAAGGCCCTCAGTATCTAAACAGAATGTCATCGGCAAGGCGAAGTTTGGAGTTGGGAATACCTAAGTCTACCGTGTACAAAGTGATGCAAAAGAGGCATAAATTACGTGGGTGTAAGTTTCAACTTCTGCATGAAATCAAGCTCAATAACAAAATGAAAAGATTCGATTTAGCAGTTTACATTTTGAACAAAATTAAACAAGATGAGAACTTCCTAGAAAATGTTGTTTTCAGATGAAGCGACTTTTCACCTAAGTGGGTCTGTCAACCGACACAACTGTAGGATTTGGAAGAGTGAGTCACCGCATAAATTTCTAGAACATCAGCGAGACTCTCCCAAAGTCAATGTTTAGTATGAATTGATACGTAATCGTATCGTAGGAGCCGTCATCTTCGCAGAGAAGATCACTAATGGGGATATTTATTGCGAAATTCTTGAACTATACGCTTTGTAACGTATTTTTTTTCTTGTTACACCAAGCCTAATAAATTAATAATAAAACAGATAAATTTTAAAGCATTTAATTCGTAAATATTCAGCCAATAAAAATTAAAGTATAATGTTCATAATAACACATAGATTCTAGAAGATATATATTCTGAGGCTTGTTACCAAGCGTTGTCCAGTTAATTATCAGCACTTTTGTTTCAAACATCCAAGAGTGAAGTCGCTTTTTGTAGACTAGAGATAAAAGTCAAGATGGCCCGACTAAAACACGAGGCGTCTAATAGAGTCAAGAAGAAGAACTTGAGTTGAGAACATGGAACGATAATATACATCATTTAAGACAGTTGGTATAGATTAATACAATAAATTAAACTAATATATTTCACTTTAGTGCAATATCTTATGGACATATCTACAACAACAATTTTCAATGTTAAATTATAATAAATTTTCGTCGCAATAATTTAAAGCAGGCAGTTATGGTTTCGTTCTATCTATTTAATACGCCGTATAGAAATGGTTTAGTATACAAAGAATCTTGGTACTTCAAACTTACAGATGATTAATACGCTGGAAAAATACAACAGCTGACGTCATGATTTTGCACCTGCAATTTATTTGGATACACGTGAGTGTTTGAAACTTTCCGTAACTTTGAAAGTATAGTAAATTATTATGAGATTTCCTACGTTGATTATTAGAGTAACAAAAATATAAAGTAGTTTTTTAAAGTTAATAACACACCGAATAAATATCTAGTTTGTCAGTTATTTGTACACGCATACAATGTGTTTTAAGATATTTAGAATGACAACTTATGTGAGATAAAAAAATAGTATAGATTCTGTTTCCTAATCTAGACGCCAGATGCAGTCTTGATTTAATTTTCACATTTTGCTTAAAAACATTCAGGTCATGTAAAAGCTTTTTATTGGTGCTGAAATTCGCGTATATTTTTTGTAGATTACAGTTAAATTTGAGTAGTTGCATTTTATGATCGCTATTTTCTGATGATCAATCTTTGTTGTAAATGGTCAAGGAAGCGCTTCAATGATTATAGTAAAAATAAAATCATGTGTTATGAACTAATAAATTATCACATGTTTGCTTAAACTAAATTTTATAGAAATGATCAATTTATACATATTTATTTTGAAGGTTAAACTTCACTAAAATTCTTTTTATAAAAAATTTATGACAAGATAGTAAGCATATATATTGCAGTCACATGTATATAATCAGATTTCTATATATAAATAGAATTCCTTTTGTTTCCTTTGAAAGACGTTTTATTATACAACATTTAAATTAGGAAAGAGAAAACTAGAGCAAATCCTCCTTAAGTAAAAGACAGAGTAATGAAAATGAATCCTTTAGTATTTCACAGATGTTTAAATTCATTTATTCTATTTTTGGCATATGCTTTTGAAGACACAGATAGTGTCCATGTGGTGTTTTGTTTGTTCACAGGTAAAGCTGAGACAACTGTTTGACATCTGGTGGTTGAGGTTTTGGTAAGTGTGTGATAAAGAGTGAAATTCAAATTTTATGGCTATGATAGTGGTGTTAAGATAAGGTTTCCGCATTCCCCTTATACAAACACAGTTAAATTTTGTTGGCACTTGTATTAAAAATACGGTGGCACCTATTAAAAATATTTTTGGTCGATTATCCACCCATGACCCATGCTCATGATCTACCCAGAGCTAACACTCTACTAGCCGTTTAACCCCTAAGAGTTTTCTTTGTCTAAAGCCGTTTTCCATCTGACATTACCCTGGGCTTGGAGTCTAAAGAAGAAAATCTCGACCTAGTGACATCAGATTAAAAATAGAGAGTTTTAGTATATAGCTGATAGTCACGAGGATAAAGGGTAATAAACTTACAAAAAGTTTTAATTACCCCCGTTTTTACACTTACACTTGCGCTCGCAACGTGGGGCTGGAATTTCATTTAGAGGCTGGAAATTCATTTAGAGGCTGGAAATTCAGTTAGAGGCTCGAATAATTTCACTTAGAGGCTGGAACATTTAGTAGTTATTTTCATCACACTTATATTCACCGACTGAGGTTTGCTTTGATATTAGTAACGTCTTCTTTTAGTTTCATTTTTGTTAAAGTTTGTTACAGTTTATAGTGAGTTCTTCTTTATATAGTTAGGACATTCGTTTGTTTGAGATTTCATCTTCAAAAATTATATAATTGAGTTACGTTAGAGATATACAGATATTTAATTATGGCAGAAACTTATAGCATCGTACATTTACTTAAAAATGAGTTAGAATATGAATTGAACATTAGAGGCATTGAAAATTCAAGACCAGTTTCAGATAAAAGGAAAATTTTAGCAAGGTTGTTGGCCAAAGAAACAGATAAACCCGGTTGTTTGATAGATCCTTCTTACTATAAAGTAGATTTCAAAGTAGAGAAAGAAGAGATTGAGTCTAGTATAGAGTCAGTTAAAATGTTTTGTTAGAATTTATGGATGATCCCGCTGAGTCAATTTTTAAAAGGATAAGGTCAAGATTAGTACATCTTACAGGTAGAATTCAACGGTTAAAGCTCCTAAAGAAAATTTTGAGGAAATTGTGTTATTTAAAATGAAAGTTTGGCTACTATTCTTGTTGTGGAAGCAGATCTGCATGAGAAATTAAATAAGGATACGAGTTCAAATCATAAAGATATTAATATAAATCCTATTGCTGCATCTAATGTGCCCATTCCAACGGTTACATATGTCACACAGTCAGTCCCTATTGGATCTTGGTCGATAAAATATTCAGGAAACCCATCTCTCTTATATCAATTTTTAGAAAACATTAGTGACATTGCACAGTCTCGAAAGGTATCTGAAATGGAATTGTTTAATTCTGCAGTTGAATTGTTTACTGGTGATGCCTTAGTATGGTATCGTTGCGTTCGTAGTTCATTAACAGATTGGAGTTCGTTGGTTAGTAGACTAAAGGAAGATTTCTTGCCAGCACATCCTGAAGACGATATTTGGGAAAAAATCAAAATAGATTACAGAGGAATGGTGAATCAGTTGTATTGTTCATTGCTAATATGGAAAATTTGTTTAACCGATTACCTATTATTCCTGCAGAACACACTAAAGTTAGAATAGTCAAGAAAAATTTATTGCCATATTTCATTCAGCATCTTGCTCTTACAGAGATAGAGGATATTAGTACGTTAGTTAAACTGTGTAAGAAGTTAGAAGAAGCTTCTTTAAGTAAACATAAGTCTGTTTCAGTTGCACCATATAGTCACAAGCAGCCTATTAATTATTTTAATCCACGTTTTAGAAACAAAACCCCTAGTTCATTTCAGAATGCTTCAAGTCGTGTTTATACCCCTACATCTTCACATTCCCAGTACAAGTTCTTAATTCTGCTACCCCAATGATAGAAAAGAGTGGAGTAGGTAACTCATTTATTAAGCATAAATTGGTATGTTGGAATTGTTCACGTTATGGACATACTTTCAGTGTCTGTAGATCTTTCAAGAGATTATTTTGTTATGGTTGTGGTCGTAAAGGAGTGACTAGTATCACTTGTCCGTCGTGTCCAACTCAACGAGTAGAGGAACAGAAGTTGAGTAGCGAAATTCCTGTTTCTAGATAAAATGATAAAGTTATTTGATATGGATGTTACGAGTTTATTTGATTTTGGATGTATTACATCGATAGTAGGTTCATCTTTTAGTCTTATTAGTTATGTTTGTTGGTCGATTAATGGTACACTAGTTTTTACTGTTGAAATATAGTTTTGAAGATTGCTCTTGTGCATGAGCACGTTTTGGTTTAGTTTGATTGGTTTTGAGTAGCAATTTTTATGGTCGCGTTACAACGTAGTATGTTGAGTTAAGTTAGATCTGTGCGAGACTTGTTGTGGTTCATCGTGTAGCGTTATGTTAGTCTAGACGAAACTCCGGAAGGGTTGGTCGCTCAGCGTTATGTCGGTCTATGCGAGGGTCGTGGTAAGTTTGTCGCTTCAGCAGTTTGGCATCGTCACTTGAGATTATTTGAAGTCGGTTATGATGTGATTCGTTTTGCTTATTTAGTTTGTCAGTCTAGATGAGACTCAGAGAAGAGTTTGTCATTCTAGCAAATTTATGCGTTGTGAAGCACTTTAGTTTATATCGACAGTTTGATTATGGGTAGAGTAAGCGTGTACCAGAACATTTATTAATAGTTATCATGAAGTAAAGTAGAAAATAATTTCGTATTCAAATTCCCCCTTTTTCATTTATCCGTATCTTCAAATTTAAGTCTAAGAAAATGTTTAGTATCGATAATTCTGCGACAGATGAAGGTGAAAATGAAGATGATAAAAATGTTTCTGATCCTTAAGTACTTCTAATTATAGTTGATGTCAGTAGTAATTCCTTTTGGTCCATGTTTTAAACTCTTAAGTAGGACAAGATTAAAGTTAGTGAAATTTTTTTGATTTGTTTAAAGTAATTTTTGTTTTAGTAGTAATAGAGCTTAATATGTTTGTTGATTTAGATGTTGCATGTGTTAAATGACGACAAAGATGTGTTAAATGACGACAAAGATGTGTTAAATGACGACAAAGATGTGTTAAATGATAATTTTTGATGACGACGAGGATATGTTTATGGATTTTGAATGATGATATATTTTTTGAGGTGTTTGAGAGTGCAGCATATGTTGAGAGATGTTGCAGGTATATAGAGAAGAATATGTATTCGGTGAAGAGGTACGTATTCAGTAATGAGGCACATGATGGAGATTATAGAGAGTGTTTAGTAAAGTGTTGAGTATAGTTATATAGTTAGAGTGTGATAGAGTATTAAGCATTAAAGGAATGCTTGAGTTTTGGTTTAGTAGTTTGAGACTAGGCCTGATGTGCTTATTCTTTATTGAGAGTGTACATGAGCTAAGAGAGTTCATGAAGAGTTTTTTTTGTGAGTTGCTGGTGGATGTCTCCCAGTAGGCTCAACGTATGATTCATTAGTGGTTTTGGAGTTCTTTGGTGATGAATCACTGATGTTGTAGAATTTTTGAGAGATTTAGTTGAGTCTGTAGCATAGTAGTCGTACAGATAATGTTGTGAGGTGCTCACTCAAAGATCAAAGGTATCTTGTTGATGAATAAGTATTGTTAATACTTTGTCTGTTTCTCGAGTATTAGAGATTTGTTTCGTGAATGGACTTCGTAAATAACAGCTTTTGGTACTTGTTAAATTCATCGATTAGTTTAAATGTAATTAGCACTTGGAAAGTTATGTACATAAATCCTTAAGACAGATATAGTAAATTAGAGAAGAGTATTCGTTGTACAGATTTTTGTTTAATAGTAATTTTGTTATACATTCGATTTTGTTTATTACAGTTCTAATTTATAGAAAAATATTTTTCGCTTCAGGTAAAATTTTTTCTTTGATATGGTTGTTGCGTTTGTAACTATAGATGACATGCATCCACTGAGTGTTAGATTCCCTAAATATTCTTAACTGATTGACGTATATACTGATTATGACTTCCGAATTTGTCCCTTTATAGGCGTGTAGTACGCGCAGTTACTAATCACTCAATCCCATGCATTAATATTCCCCATATCAATTAGTGAATGATTCTGTTTTTTGTTAAACTCATCGTTAGTTATAGTTAAAGTTTGTGCTGTTTTGTTGTGAGTTGTAAGAGGTTTATACAGTTAATAAGAGTAATTTTGAAGTTTCAGTCGAAAATTTTTTAGAAAAAATTCTTCCATACCTCAATTTTTCTCTTGGGAAGAGGCTGTGTAACGTATTTTTTTTCTTGTTACACCAAGCCTAATAAATTAATAATAAAACAGATAAATTTTAAAGCATTTAATTCGTAAATATTCAGCCAATAAAAATTAAAGTATAATGTTCATAATAACACATAGATTCTAGAAGATATATATTCTGAGGCTTGTTACCAAGCGTTGTCCAGTTAATTATCAGCACTTTTGTTTCAAACATCCAAGAGTGAAGTCGCTTTTTTGTAGACTAGAGATAAAAGTCAAGATGGCCCGACTAAAACACGAGGCGTCTAATAGAGTCAAGAAGAAGAACTTGAGTTGAGAACATGGAACGATAATATACATCATTTAAGACAGTTGGTATAGATTAATACAATAAATTAAACTAATATATTTCACTTTAGTGCAATATCTTATGGACATATCTACAACAACAATTTTCAATGTTAAATTATAATAAATTTTCGTTGCAATAATTTAAAGCAGGCAGTTATGGTTTCGTTCTATCTATTTAATACGCCGTATAGAAATGGTTTATTATACAAAGAATCTTGGTACTTCAAACTTACAGATGATTAATACGCTGGAAAAATACAACAGCTGACGTCATGATTTTGCACCTGCAATTTATTTGGATACACGTGAGTGTTTGAAACTTTCCGTAACTTTGAAAGTATAGTAAATTATTATGAGATTTCCTACGTTGATTATTAGAGTAACAAAAATATAAAGTAGTTTTTAAAGTTAATAACACACCGAATAAATATCTAGTTTGTCAGTTATTTGTACACGCATACAATGTGTTTTAAGATATTTAGAATGACAACTTATGTGAGATAAAAAAAATAGTATAGATTCTGTTTCCTAATCTAGACGCCAGATGCAGTCTTGATTTAATTTTCACATTTTGCTTAAAACATTCAGGTCATGTAAAAGCTTTTTATTGGTGCTGAAATTCGCGTATATTTTTTGTAGATTACAGTTAAATTTGAGTAGTTGCATTTTATGATCGCTATTTTCTGATGATCAATCTTTGTTGTAAATGGTCAAGGAAGCGCTTCAATGATTATAGTAAAAATAAAATCATGTGTTATGAACTAATAAATTATCACATGTTTGCTTAAACTAAATTTTATAGAAATGATCAATTTATACATATTTATTTTGAAGGTTAAACTTCACTAAAATTCTTTTTATAAAAAATTTATGACAAGATAGTAAGCATATATATTGCAGTCACATGTATATAATCAGATTTCTATATATAAATAGAATTCCTTTTGTTTCCTTTGAAAGAGGTTTTATTATACAACATTTAAATTAGGAAAGAGAAACTAGAGCAAATCCTCCTTAAGTAAAAAGACAGAGTAATGAAAATGAATCCTTTAGTATTTCACAGATGTTTAAATTCATTTATTCTATTTTTGGCATATGCTTTTGAAGACACAGATAGTGTCCATGTGGTGTTTTGTTTGTTCACAGGTAAAGGTGAGACAACTGTTTGACATCTGGTGGTTGAGGTTTTGGTAAGTGTGTGATAAAGAGTGAAATTCAAATTTTATGGCTATGATAGTGGTGTTAAGATAAGGTTTCCGCATTCCCTTATACAAACACAGTTAAATTTTGTTGGCACTTGTATTAAAAAATACGGTGGCGCCTATTAAAAATATTTTGGTCGATTATCCACCCATGACCCATGCTCATGATCTACCCAGAGCTAACACTCTACTAGCCGTTTAACCCTAAGAGTTTTCTTTGTCTAAAGCCGTTTTCCATCTGACATTACCCTGGGCTTGGAGTCTAAAGAAGAAAATCTCGACCTAGTGACATCAGATTAAAAATAGAGAGTTTTAGTATATAGCTGATAGTCACGAGGATAAAGGGTAATAAACTTACAAAAAGTTTTAATTACCCCCGTTTTTATATTACAGCTTTTCCACAGATAGATGATATCGAACTAGAAAAGGGACCAATTGTCTTTCAACAAAACGGCGCCCTACCTCACTATAGCAACCGTGTCCGTGATGCGTTGAACTTGCGTTTCCCTGACAGGTGGATTAGTAGACGTGGGCCGATTGCATAGCCACCAAGGAGCCCGGATCTGACTCCACTAGATTTCTTTTTTGGGGACATGTATAAAACATTGTTTATTTCGAGAAAATCCTTGACATTGCTTATTTGAAGGAGAGGATTGTTGCAGCTGTAGCAGCTGTCACGCCTGATATGCTGCTGGATACCTGGGAAGAAACCGATTATCGTTTAGACGTGGCTAGGGCAACCAATGGTGCACATATAGAACTTTATTAGGTATCAAAAGAAACTTGAGAAGATTCTCTTTAATACTATAAGTTTAATAACTGTTATTTTAACCTTTCTGTGTACAAATAAAAATTTAAATCGAGGAGTTCTTTTATAAACTCCCTGTGTGTGTGTGTGTTTGTGCGTGTGTGTTTGTGTGTGTGTGTGTATGTATGTGTGTGTGCGTGCGTGCGTGCGTGCGTGCGTGCGTGCGTGCGTGCGTGCGTGCGTGCGTGCGTGTGTGTGTATATATTTGCCTAAATGTGACTTAGGTACCGCGATGGGAAATTTGAAACATCGGTTTTCGTTAATGTCGTTGAAGAGCTTTTAAATTGATTAAATTACTTTACTGCCAAAAGCTAATATTCGCAGAGAGTAAATAATAGAATAGATATTTAAAGCAGAATTTCTGCAGCGGTAAAAACATTATCGATCAATCTATCTTTAAAAAGGTTAGAAAGCGGCTCCAGTATTTCCACAGTAACTAAATTCTTTATACGGCAGACACTATTGAAGTAAATGATGTTGCAATTTGGATTTTACTATTTGCATATTTGTTTAAATCCTCTTTTAAATTGACAAGGGAGTACAAGTTCTGCCATATTGGTGTATTTATGAGGAGTATTTTTAGCGTTCACTCATCGTCATTTTATATTTAAGCACATTACGGTTCTATTTTGAATCTTGCTTTATGAAAGATGTTTTACAGCGAGCTTTCCTTTCTTAAGGTTTGTAGCTTTTAAAACGTTCTTTGTATTCATAAATAAGGGCGAATAAATAAATTTTCAGAATTAGGTTGTTATTACGGACTTAAATATTTTCTCACAAAAAGAAAATGTCAAGATTAAATATCTGAAACTGTTTAGGCTGTGTTAAATTTTTATTTACTTTTAGTAAAATGAGCTTTTATTGGGTTAATTTTCTAATTCTTGTTTGGCGCTCTTCGCTTGCAAACGAGCGCTACTTTAACCAACTTAATTATGCTCGCAATAGGAAACTTTAATTATTTTCAGAAAGTATAAATGGTGATTTTTAGAAAATATCTAGACGTCATAATTAATCCACTCAGAGAAGATTCTAGTAATTTTGACCTCTGTGCAAGAAGATAAATTGCTGCCGTTGTCTTTCTAAAGGAAAGGAAATACAAACTACAATATTTTTTTAATTTAACGCTTATAAACTAAAGGAATATATAATACGTATCACTGATTCATTATAAAAGCAAATTTTCTCTTCCGTACTTTTACATCAGCAACCTCTCCAACTAAATTTTGTATATTCAAGCATGAAAAAGCCACGTGTTCAATAGCTATTTTTACGACTCCAGTTAAACCACTTTTGAGATATATCGATAAAATAGTAGACAACAGTGGACTTTCATAATGAGTTAATTTCTAAAAACGCAAATTAAACCTTAAAAACTCTATTAAAAATCAGGATACCAATTTTAGTTTCAGTTTGAATTATCGATATCTCTTGATTTTTATTCTAACAAAATTTTCATAATTTTAGAAGTAGCCCCCTACTGAATTGTGTGTGAAAGTCACCATTGTAAACGATATGAACTCTAATCGTCTTACTACTGTCTTTTTTCCATTATGTCTCAACAATCAACAACGAAGTAAATTAAAACAATGTTGAAAAAATATATTTTATTTTACCAAAGCAAAATATCTTGCAATTATGTAACACGTCATAATACATAGTTATTGTCAATAATACAAAAAACAAGTTAAATAAAGATATAATTCTTGATTACGAAAAGTAGATTCTGCATGTTTATTAATAATGTTTAAGATGTACTTAATTTACTATTGCCAAAAAACTTTAGTCTTAAAACTCGAAAATTTCAACTTCTCTATCATCAACAAAATCGGGTTGATTCACATTAAAGTTGTCTGAGGAAATTCTTTTATAGTAATTTCTATGAACACATGTAATTCATTGGCTTTGCAGACTGACAATAGATCTGACCTCTTTACTTGATTTTTCGTCTTTTCTAAAAGCAGTTAGTTTAATATTGTTAGTTGTTAGACAACCTCTCATCTAATTTCTCATATCGATAGGATACCACTCAGATCGTTCTTCATAAGAATATGTGTATTTTACAGTAATTAGATTATACCAATCGATTTTCATTATTCTTATACTATTCCACACAACTTTCCTGTTGTTTGAATTGGTTGATAATTTTTGCCTGTATCTAATGACAGTGATTTCAAGTTAAATATGTCTGTATATTCCAGTTCAGTATACTCTACGGTGGCCCATTGTTACGTTCATTTTCGGGATAAATTAATTACCCCTTATTCCCTTTAATTTGTTTTTCAGTTAAATCAATTCCGTTGCTATTCTTAAATTCTTCATCAACATCCTGTATATTTTACCTGTTCATCATAAGTCTGCGTTACAATAATTGTTTAACTCAAATCTATTTGCTTGGAAACGACAAGTTTATGATAAAATTTAAATAAGTCAATACCTTGTTTTAGGCATCCTTTAATTTGTTAAACATTCCGATAACGTATAATTGCTTTCTCTATGGTTTGAATCTAAAGACTCGTTGAACTAAGATTGCGTACTATCCGATAAAAGAGCGTTGCCAAGTTTCCTAATCACGCTTTGATAACCACAATACGACTTTGAGCTCTGATTGTTTAATTAAACAAATTTTGTTCACTTTCTCTACAAAATGTTAAAAAGCACTTGTCGTAATTGCATAGATTCTTCGTTCCTTTATGAAAATTTTGCTCACGCCCTACAGCGTGGTAGGTATTGATGGTTTTACAAACCCGTACTTGTCGGTGTAAATAAATTAATATTTTTCGTAATCTTTCTAGCTTCCTGCGGGGGCACGATAGTCCCTTGAATTACCGCTCCTTGGGGTATAGAAGACTGCGTCTTTCCACTTACATTTTACTGTTTGGGGCTCATACAGGTCTCGAATTAATTGTATGTACGAAAATGATTTATGATACTGGGATCTATAGCCATGGGATTACGCTTAACTTTAACTAGTATCTATTAATGCGAAAATGGGATCAAAGCATGCTAGCACATTGGAAGACGTTATTGCCATTGTAGTTGTAATTGAAGGTTATATGTTAGCATAATCAGAGCCTATGTGAGGTATCATAATACTAAACGAAATTGTGAAATCTGGCATACAAATACACTAGCTAGCAAATACTAATATATATGGTTTATTCTCATTTACTTATACCGGGTTAATTCCCATTATAATGCTTCCTTTTCTTCTTATGCTAATTAGAATTTTTTGTTCATGTGCTATTTCGTTTGTTTTTTTTTTATTTAGGTATAACTGCAGGTGGGGATTTCTCCTACAGGTTCTACGGAGTGGTTAATATTTATTTTTATTTTAGGCTTTCTTTAATTTTTGTAGGTATTATACCCAACCCACTCACCGACTGAACCCAGTCAATTACTCTTACTTTCTTCTTTGTTGTCTGTTTTTTGATGACTACGTCGCCGAAAGCACGCGCCATGTTCTTTTGCTTTTGAATTAGGATCACCCTTGGACTGTTACGAAATTCGGGTCATTTTGGTGTGCGTCTTTCTTTTCAACAGTTGCGTGTACTCTATTACCCTCGTTTTGAGTATGCCCTATTACAAGATATATGTGGGTTAGTAATTTTATTTTAATATTTTCCTGAACACAGTATAAATACAGGGATACTAAATGTTTATTGTTATTTTGCGATATGCTGTTGTCCGTATAGAAAACAACTTCTTCTTCTGCAAAGAATTCTTTAAAATAATTATTATATATGTACGTTCTCCTATAGCTTTTCCCCATAAAAAACAATGCCTTTTATTTTCAGCACTGAAAATAAAGTGCAACTGTAAACATTTAATCTTCGTATATAATAAAAAAGAGCTTCATTACCACATAGTGTCCCCATTATCGCAAGCGTGGCGAAACAACATACAACTTTGTGTGAGTTTTCTGATGCATCTGCAATAACCTTCTTTTTTTCAGAACCACAGGCATATTTTTTTTAAGATAAGTTTCGGACTTCTCATTTAATTCATTCTCTTTTTTTATCAGAATTGTTAAATGCTGAGCACAAAAAACTCTGATCCTTTTAAGATTGTAAAAGAATGTCGAATTCAAATAGGAAAAAGTTTTCAAACATACTTTGTTTTGCATAGTATAAAAGGCCAAGGTATAGGTCATCACCGTGTAGTACCGCAAAATTCTAGTCCGCCAACAATGCGACTCCTTTATTGAATAAGAATCTATATGATACTGCATATCTTGATTTATATCGTATCATCTTTAACAACGTTTCACGGTGTTTTTACTTTTCTCTGCTATCTCCTTCTATCACTCCTACCGGACTTGATTTATTTACCGTTGTACTATTCATTGATTTTCCTATATTCAGAATCGGCATAAAGATTTCTTTACGCACACGTACCTTCCCCGTTTTGTTTTCAGAAACAATAGGTAAATTTAACAGATCTTTTACTGTCTGCTTTGTGCACTGAGTATTTGGTCTTCACTTCCCTCATATTTTGAAACAAAAACTTCTTTGTCTGGTAATGTCAGCTATTTATCCTAACAATTTCAAAATGTTTTTCTTTAATCTATAGTAAACTTGTTACTACATCTTTAGCAGCTATAACCTTGTCAGAATAAATCGAGTGTAGCTCGGCACATTTTTTTTTATATTAGTGTTTTTTTCCAATTTGTGGGATTTGTTGTTCTTTTCCTAACATTTTTTTTCGGTTACGGTTTCAACATCTCTTGGGCTAATTGCTATTTAGATTTAGATTATGATGCATAAGTAACAAAATCCTGACCTAAAGGTGTAGGTCGGCGAAAATTAAAATATAAAGGAAGCATTATTGACTATTTAGCACGTCAAGGACATCACACCTGCCCATCCCGACAACAATAATGTTCCTGGTCCCGTTTCGTTTTCCTTCTGGCGACGCAAACGTCTTAAAACCCATTACTAGTCCTTAGCGTCCCAACATTTCTATGCTGACTTTGCTCCTCCTAGGAACTTTATTTTTGGGATCTACTGTTTTTGTTTGCTAAATAATTTTCTTGTTCCGATTGGTTTTCTTCCTTTTCTTTCGTTTCGCTCCTCATACTTGTGTCGGACCGAAGTAGAATAGTCTCACGGTACGACCTGTCTATCGTAAAAGGCCATTAAAGCTGTCCATACACACACGCACACACACGCGCAAACACACACACGCACGCAAGCAAACACAGACACATATTCTATACACACATTTTTGGTTGCTCCTTCGTTTCTTTAGCTTTTCTTCTTCTTTCGGATCTGGTGCTGTTTCTTAGAGTTTTTATTTTAGCTTTATTTTTCCGTTCCTTTTAGTTCCCTCTCCTTCCCTCTTTTATGGCTGGTATTCTTACTGTCAATTTTCATACTGATTTGATTAAATTTTTCGATCCACTTTCTCTGGTATGCGCTTTCTAGATCTTTTTTATTTTCTTTGGAAATCACGACTAAGTGCACTTTTCGGCCTAGTTAGCTATTCTTTACTTCGGTTGCTCGTTTAATACGATCCTTTGTTACCACAGTTTGAAGGACTTCAGTTTTTTATCCAGCATACTGGTCGTTCCTTTGCATACTTCGAGGTTCTACAGTTACTGCCCATTTTAGTTTGTACTGTTGGTTCTCCTCCTTTTTCCTTTTCTAACTTTTTTGTTCTTTGCGAAAAACCAATTCCTTTTCTTGAAGTTGAAAACTGTACTATTTCTTTACTAGACATATCTGGCTTCCAACGACTTTTGCAGTGTTAGACCATTTCATGTTTGTCCTAGGTGATTGCTACCCTATACCTTTCCTTTTTCCTATGTCCCTTTACATTTCTTGACTTGTTCCGGAGTACTGGTCTTTCAAACCGGATAAAAAGTTTGTTTGTAGTTTTGGGTTTTCTTGTAGTTTTCTGAATCGATTTTTTGTTCACCCTATTAGTGTATATTGGTTCTTCAAGCCGGATATAAATTAGTTTTTTGGGTTTCTTGGTCTTCTTTGGGTTTTCTGAAACGAATTTTCTTTCAGTTTGTCCGTTGCTTCTGCTTCCTACCCCGAACTCTTAATTATGCTGGAAGGAGGGCGGATTTTTTACGTACAGTTTCTGCATCGTACATTTTCTGATGATATCTGGCATTACTTGTTGTATTCACGATTATACGAATTTTGGTCAACAAGTACGAACTACCTTTCAAATTGAAATGATTACTTATTTAAGCATCCTATAAAATTTTGCTAAGTGTTCAGATAAAGTTAAATATTTTGAACCTGTTCTATTTTAATAATGTGCTACATCTACGGTTTCATTATTACGAAGTAGGGACATTTGCTTTGGTCAGCAAAGGTCAAAGCTCCTTACTTTATGGGTTCTCTGAAATAAGCTTAAATTCCTGCATCTTTTAAATAAATACTTTTAATGAGTTAGCAGAAATGGGAGTTTGGGGTTAGCAAAGTTTACAACTACTTGCCAGGTGTGTTTACTTGAATGTGTAGAAAATGTTGGTTAATAATAAAGGTACTGCAAAAAACTATTATAACGTTTTGTTATCACACATGTGTTCAAGTACACAAATTGCGGACAATCAAAATTGTCCACATACTCCGTAGTATTATTTTAAATAGTAAATCTTTATGGATTATACAGGAAGTAGGCTACCGGTCATACACTTGACTAATATCATTCTCTAATATGGATTGTAGAAATACCTAGAAGTTTGGACAGACATTGTTTTGATACTATCAGGCAGGGTTTCTCACGCGGGCATGCTTATTAGGAGCCCTTATGTTATATTGTGGTTATCTGCTCTTTTAATTGCGCTTCTCTGCAGGTAGTGTTCTGAGAATACTTTGCAGTTGCTTTGCGAATACTTTGCAGGTGATTGTTTAATCGATGCGAAGTATTTTTGAAAGGAAAACACGCTACCATGTGGTGGTTTCTTTCCATCAATATATACAGATTGAGCATCAGAAGAGATTTAATTCTACGCAGCATTATTTCACGTAAAAAAACTCTGAAAAGTCGCGGTGATACCTAAAATGCTTTTTTTACGGGACATTGCTTTACTTCAGTTTTTATAAAGTCAAATTTAGTCACGTTCTGTAATTAGTGAAATTGTTTCATAGATGTGTCCGGTCCGTTAACAGTTATAAGTACGCACATTCAGATCTGTTACGTTGTTACCAGAGGCAGGCTGGCGGAACTACAGGGTACATACTGAGCGAATAGTCTTCTCGGAAGGCAGCAACTCCTCTTTCGCACACAAACGAACTTAAGGTACGAATATTCTACTCTTTTGTTGATGATTTTTATTAACCCTAGTTAATTCCATTTTTTATGGTTGAGAACAATGCTTGTACTCTGGTTTTCTTCTTGTGCATGGTTATGGAACGACAAATTACAGACTCCGTTTCGCAACTTTACTATAAAATGCTAGTGCATAAAATGATTACGCGATTGATGCATATCATAATTAAGGTAAATCTAAGTTCGTGTTAAAGCAATTTTACTTACCGTAACTTAACATTTAGGAAATACTGACGTCAACAAATTGTTTACTAATTACAAGCAAGAAATAGTTTAACACTTGCTTACAGGTTAGAGTTACCCTGTTACTTTTCGGATTCATACAGAAATGCATTTCAGAAAGTAGCAGGTAAAGAGCTTTGTATTACTGTATATATTATGACTAATTTTTTTCTTGTATTTATTTAGGGCTGGAAACATTGCGTAAGTATGCATGTACCTGGTATTTAGATTTTAAGGCTGTATGTGACTGGCACGTAATCTCCAATTGATATTTGTTTAAATTTTATGTATATTTTGGGCTTATGTTATGTTATATGCAATATCCTTTTGATAGCATGTTTGGTAACTAACTGTAAATTTATTTATTGAGGTTTCCAATTTTTCTTTCTGTGTGACTTACCCCACTCCATGACGTTTTTAGCTAGTACGGCATTAATTTCTTGGACTCTCTTTGCTTTGTTGCGGTATTTGATGCGGGTAATATTCTTTGCTTACTTTACTTTTCTTCTTGTCTTTAAGGAATCCTGAATTAAGCTACTAGATTATTATTGACACGAAGAGTAGAAGTAATGTGACAAGAGAACGAAAAAATTGTAACCAAGGATTGCAAAGCCGTTTGGTTTAAGCCATTTTGCAAGCAGTAGTGAACATACCATAGCTGCAATCCTATAGTAAAATGCTTTATACTTGAAGCGAAATCAGCACGACTATCCTTGACACAGCTTTTCTTTTAAATAGAATACCTGAAGAAAACTTACAGATTAAGTTGAATTTTGTTTTGATGAATATTAATGTTATACAATGAAAAAATTTATTTTTGTATCGAAAAAACTTCCAATTTCTGATAAATTATAAATTTGTACTAAATTTGTACTAAAGGTTTACTATTAAAGAAGCTACAATTTCAGATACTACTAATGACTGTTGAGTTTTGAAATATGAGCATTGGTTACTTTTCGAAATCTACAAAGGACGAAACGGTCTAAGGCAATATGAATTATTCACCACCATTAAAAGCGTCGTAAAAATGCAGCTCTAAAAGTCTCTATTTAAATATAATGAACTTTTCTGAGTTTCAAAGTTCTTCTCGTTCTTAAGCAAATACAACGTAGATATGCATAATCTGAGCGTGACTGCTTTTGAACTAAAGCCAGGTAATTTGCATTTATTGCTTTTAGTTCAAAGATGTGTATAAAAAATCCTATGGGGTTTTTGTTCCTTGTACTAAATAAGTTGCAGAATTGCGACATAATTGCTTTCGAATCACGTGTTATTTAATTAAAACTCTAGAAATATATTAAATTTTGAACTGTTTTGTTGTAACGACTTTAATTTGCTCAATTTTCTAGCCTTGGTGCTTGTTAACTTGTTTATTATTCAAAGTTGTGTCGTGCTTTTGGGCTTGTGTTAGATGCAGCATGTCCCTTATGGTAGGGCAGAGGTCGTGTGTTTGTCTTTATCTTGTGCGGTGCAACTCTAGGTGATAAAAAAGTGTGCCTAAGAGGTCTCTAGTTACTGTGCGTGTGTATGTAGCCTTTGTTATAAGTTATGATACAGTCATGTGAATGGTTTGATTAAACGTAAGCCTTTAGAAGTTTCTAAAAGCTTTGATTTTATGGAAAACGCTTTCAATTTCCAGCACAACAATAATAGGGCAAAAATAAGTCGAGTGGTTAAAATGTTACTTCAACAAAGTACGTATTATTTATTTATTCAGCGTTTGGATGTTAAATTCTGTTCGTTGTGAAATATCTGTAACTACATGAAGCCATTTAATTGTTACTACAACAAAAAAAAAAGGTCGATGGAGCCGGTACAGTTTAGTTAAAAATTATACAACATTTTTTTATTTTGGTTTTCTAATTTACGTTGAGATAGAAACGAAGTTTGTAAACGCAAATGATTCGACTAGATTGGTGATAGGAAACTAAGGAATCTTTTCTGTAGAAGACAGGACGGTGTTGTGACACCCGAGGTCAGCTCACTATGGAAGATAAGCATATTTCTTTCTACGCACGGGAGGTATGTGTTATCAATTTGAGTTCTCATAAAGTTTGTATGAATCCTTTTTTATTGACTGAACAATTTTGCACTTTACTGAAAAAATATTTTTGTTTAAAGGTGCATGTCGGGTTTAGATCGTCTCGTCTGTACTTGGTCTCGTTAGTTAGGATTTCTAAATCTAGAATTAATGATTTATCAAATTTAGTATAGAGCAAAGGCAACCCTACTTCTTCTAATTAAGATTTTTAGAGTTACCTAAATAAAGATTTGTAAACGGTATGCACACCTCGTAACACGTTATCAAATCTTTGTTAAAAAAATTTAAGTCATTATTAAAATAAAATACTTCAAGTAATAGTTTTGATGTAACCTAAAGGAACAAAAATTCTAAATATTTAGTTTTAAAGGTTTTCAATTTACAATTAAAACTTATTTCGTTTGTTTTGTTAAAAACACAGAAAACATTAAATTTGCATTTATTAACTTAATCCGTTTGAGCAGTAACCATTAATTTATTCACAAATTTTAAGACACCTAGCTACCATCTGCTGGATTGGTAGGTCCAACAAGCGCGGTTATGAAGGAATATGCCAGTTCTAAAATTATATATGAGTAACACCATTATTTCTTTTATTTGATATTTATTGTAGTGCGATATTTATAAGACATCGAGTATTCTGTTAGTTAAGTTGCTTCAAGAAATTTTGTTTTAGGTGCGTTCAAATTCTTTTGTACGAGCAAGCGCGCGTAACCTATTTTAGGCTTTATTGAGTTTGAGCAAAGGAAAAATTAGTGTACTTTCTGCGCTCTATAAATAAAATTTTTAAAACGCATAGTTTGGTAATTTCCGTATAATTTCACCATTTGAAGGCTTTCTAACCCCCCTCCTTTATAATTTGCCCCGGTTGTGTGACACGCAATCCTTCCTTTTGATTGTCCCTCTTATGCTTATCTCATGTTCACGCGTCCGTAGTCTTAACACCGGCTAACTATTGTCTCTTTCAAAGTATTTCTATTCACATTAGCCATTGATCCTATCTCCTTCGTCTGGGGGCAGATTTAAGAAGGAAGTACATCCTATTAACATCTCGACAGCGCTTTTAAACTAAATTTTATCAGCTAGAGATTTTGTTCACATTCTAAAGCTAAAAGTGTGCCACTGCTCCGCTATACGTAGGTTAGAGCAAATTTTGACATACGTACAACGGTTGCTCAGATACATAAAAACAATTTAAGACGACTGCAAACTAATACGAAACAAGCTTGAGAATAAAACCAATGGCTTTTGATGTTAAATTGTATGAAAGGCTGAATACGCATCATTAACTTGTAGAAGAATTTCAAATGCATTAGTTTCACCTAAAATACCATTATCTTCAATCTGAAGTAATAGTAAGAAATAAAGTAAAAATGTTTTGGAAATACATTAGAACTCAGGGATAAGGTTTGACTATTTAATAATGTGTTTATGTATGTGTGTATTTAGTTTCAAATTCCTTTATATTGTAACCCGTTGGAACCTTTAATTTAATTTTTATTGTCATTTTCTAACTTCGACGGCTTGTTCTTTTTGTAGTGTAGCTATTGCCAACCATCTGTGTCGTAGTAAAATAAAATTCCTTTCATTGCTTGCTATCGACCAAGAATGAGTCTGTTTTCACGTCACATTATTGGAAATAATTGTCAATTAAGTCTGGGCTGTAAGGTGGATGGTTAAAAGTTTCCCATTTGAATTGTTGAATAGGTTGTTCCGTTATTCGAGCAGTATGAGGCCTGGCATTGTCGTGGAGGAGAAGAACGCCGCTAGACATTACATGTGATTTTCCAATGCTCCACCCGAAGATACTACATTGGCCAGGAAGCGAGTTTTTTTTACCTGGAAAATTTTGAATTTTGCCGAACTCTTGCTGTTCCAAGCAAGGTAGGGATCTTTAACGTGCGTGACAACACTCACACACAGGACCTCCATTTTACCTCTCATCCGAACGAGGGTGTATTTTTGTGAAGAATGCTCGCTTAACATTTTTCTAGCGGACCGTGTCGGGATTCAAAGCCGGGACCTTGGGCGTAGAGGCCGCTAGACAACAGACCTCGCCGTCGATTTTGAATTGCTCGCCGTAATTTCTTTGTCACACAATATGCATCGGCATTTATAGTGTCCCCACGGGGACATGACAAACATTTTTTGCTTACCTCACATATATGTATTACATATAAACGGCAAACTGCAGTTCAAGGCAGAATCAATTATAACATAGAACTTGATAGAAAGTACTTTACCGTAAGCAGTATAACAATAGGAAATATATTTATTGTGTTTCGATTTTGAGGTTAGAACCTTTTTTATTCCTTTCTTACTCCTACTGCCTTTATTTGCTTCGTTTTTGACAAATTCTTCCAACTAGAACGATTTTCTCAAACTAAATCTAATTTGCAATGTTTGCTATGCATTTACACAACTATGCTTCGAAATCAACATTTAAAATCTCAGGCGTAGCTGATGATTGCGAATGCTTTACGTTACTTTAAACGAGTAGCTGACAATCAAGGCGCTTTGGATTAGTTATGCAGGTACAAATATAAATTCCTCCTTCAAAGTCAACCATAAATTATTTGTTTTAGCGTACTACCGAGACGTATAGTGTATGGTGAACACTGCTTCTGATATTAGAAAGGAACTGATGAAAGCTGAAAAAGAGAACAAACTACTACAGTCCCCTAATAAAAGCAGAAAATACACTGCGCTAAATTCGATGTATACAATCTTACCAAGAATGCTGTTAAACCAGAAATGTACGAAATGCATTCCAGGCGTGGTTTATTTGAGTGGGAACATGGAGCAGCAGCAAGTGTTAATTTCTGAGGGATTAGTACACAAAAAAGAAGAATGGAATTCAACGAGCCTGAAGTTTAGACGACACTTCAATTTTTAGTCGTGGTTCTACGAAGAAAGATTGGCACGACATATTCAAGCAAACTATTAAAAAAAGTTAGTTTTTAAAAATAGTGTTATTATTGTTCTTAGTCGCTACGTTTTAGATTTATAGTACTACTTGCAGGAAATAACGATGGCTTTATTCTAGGCGCTTCACATTTATTCTCAGCAAATCACCACTTTCAGATTATCATGGCGATATAAACACGGAGTAGTTTACTAAAGTACTTTGTAGTCATTACTTGCGAATCTGGAAAGAAATACTGTAATTGTATTTGATAATGCTTCGTATCATTCTAAATCGTTCGAGAAAGTGCCAAATATATGCTGTAATAGGCAACAAATGATTGATTACCTGCACAAACGCAATGTTCCTTATAAGCCTTTTAAGTTGCAGAAAGAATTGTTAGCATTAGCAAGACAAAACATTAAGCCAAGCATGTATAAAATAGTAACAGTGTTGCAAGATATGGTCATAAAGTTATAAGATTCCCCACATACCACTACTAGTTTACACTCATTCGGCTTATACGGGCTAACTGCAACGATTTTTGTGACAAAATGTTTGGAAAATTTAATCAAGAATACAATGATGATAATCTAGGGGCAATATTATCCGAATCGCATCGCATCGCTGAAAAGTGTATATATGAATGGCGGAATATAAGTTTTGAACTTGAAAAATCGTTTGTTTTCATTGGTTCGGTGACTAATCGATTCAGCTCCAACTAGAGCGATATAATAGATGCCATTCTTGTTGTTTCTGAGTAATTAATCATGAAATTTCTGGGTAATTTTTGTATATCGGCAAACATTTAGTTTTTAGTTTTATTGTACTTGCAGCAGTCCCAAGGTCTATTTCATATTGTACATTTGAATTGCGCACATTTAGTATAACAGAAGATTTAGTTTGAAGTACCTAGCCTAACCGGTGCAAAAGAAGTTATTATATTTGGTACAATAAAATAAAGCCTCCTTTAGAAAATAACATCATCATCGACAATTTTTAGCTAAAAATTTTAAACATTTCTGATTCTTACAGTATGCTGAGCTAAACGTCGAAATTCCTTCTGAAGAGTGATATTACGTTAGTGATTCCCTAGTCTCAGAAGCGCCTGAAGATAAGATACTTGAGGCACATGCCTACTTATGAATGAATTTAATAATGTATCCAACGTATTTATGACATTGTATAAAATTTTATTAAATTATAAACATACATGTTAAATAAATATACAAAACCGTCCTTAGCTAATTTTTTTAACCTTAAAATTTAAATTAACAAGTTAACAAGGACAATGAAACATCTACACCAAGTTGGGACCTTTGTCCTTCATAAGAATTTTAAGGTTAAGTCATACCCAAGTTTATTTGAGCCCTACTATCCCACCGTAAATCATCTTTTTAAAAGGAATTTGCAGTCATAGAAGCTTTTAGTCATAGTACAACGACAATACAAATGTTTTGTTTCAAACAAAGCTTTTATTGAACATAATTCGTTCCATATTTTATAATTAGATTTCATTCTGTGGAACTGTGCTCTTCTGACAATAATGATAACACTAAAGCGTAATTTGGATTTAAGATACCAAATACCTCTACTGAAGAAGAAGTAAACTAGTCTGAACTTAGGATTTGGCGTTAATCATCTACATTCTGAAGGTATTAGAATACCTCTAGAAAGTAGAGAAAGGGACGCAATTATTCATTTATGTAGGATATTCAGTACTATATGAAAAGTAAGGTAACACACCTTTGAAACGTTTATGTATTTGTGAAGCATAAACACATCCCTTCAGAATTATGGTTAAAGTGATTTACATCAAACGCTCCCATTTGAACTACATACTTACTAGGCTTGGATATTCAAATTAGCTTTTAATAAATTTGCAATTCAGACGTTCGGCTGCATCTTAGAAACATGCTGTTCCTAATATTCACTGAAATTAATAATTTGTCTTTTCCAATGTCACTGTGTTATATCAAGATATTTTTGGGAGGATATTATTAACATGATTTTATTTATAGACAAATTGGTGTGAATAATTAGAGTATTTAGAAGGAATCCGCTTTTTGAATCTCATTGGCAGTGTGTTAAATTATTCCATGCTTCGCTAGAAAGTTTACCATTGGTACGGAAGTATATTAGCTTTGGAGGTTTCAGCTCGGGGTAAAAAAGGGTTCATATCCTCTAAATTTGCAGTATTTTTTAAAAAAGAAATGGATCTGGGTGTCAATAATTGCTACGACCTCTGGTGTCCCACAATCTGGGCGCCCTAAATGCTACGGCCTCTCTGCTGTCTCTCGTTCAGGGTGCCAATAAATGCCACACCCTCCTAGTATTAAAAGCTCTCCTTGTTAAATTTTCCATGGCTGTTCTGCTCACTTTCCTGAAAATAAACTATCTACACTAAAAATCCTGCTACGATAAATACCCACCGCTCATTTGCACTCTAATTAAAAGAATATACAAACCATATCAAACTAGACTGCTCCTTCGCACCTCATTTTACAAGTTATATACATCCCCATTGTAATACTCCTTTATACAGTAACAGTCCAAGCTCAATATTTACACACGATAATATATTTTGTATTCATTGAAAGCAAGTAATAGGGCTTCAACACATTTCTTACTCTATATCTGTTTCAATACGAGCTCATATTAAACCTTGACCTTTAGCGCCAATTTTGCACACAAATATTTAAACATAATATCAAATATTTCATATACCAAATTATTCCTGAACCTATACATAAACTCAGATATAAAATAAAAATAACCCTGATTAAATTATTCAATCAAGAAACTTTCCCCTTTTTTGTCCTTTGAGTTAATATTAAATTACACTCCCAATCCACTATGTTATCATTTTCATATTTACAACATACATCGATAAGGTACAGTTACCTGAGGTTCATATTTACACACGGAACCTGCTACCATTCTTCCCCATAACTGCTGCATGCACGAACAACTCCAACCTGGATTGCCTTCTTCAAACTGCGAGCTTTATCCTAATTACCAAAAGTCCTCTATCCTCTACCATTTGACAATGCATCCATACTCTAGCGGTACATCAAACTTGTTCTTCCAGTACCATATTTTTTAATAGTAAACCAAACTGGTAACCGTCGTCAGTTACTTCAAACTAATTACATACTTTACACTAGAAGTGCAATTAAATCAAACTGTTGTTACTATAAACTATTTACCGTTTTTCAAATCCAAAATATTCTGCAATCATATTAGTATCAGAGTATCAAAGTATCAGCGTATAAAGATCTTCGAGACGTCGTAACCAACAAAAGCTTTGTAAAAATAAAAGCTTTATAGAAATAATATAGTTTAAAATCAGTCTCATGCTGATTATATACAAGTTCTCCACCTCCAAAAACCTGTTAACTTTCTGAAATTTCTACATCTACGAGGCCTTTCTGCAAAACCCCTTATACTCACCACACAAATTCCGTGTATTTTTTTCTAACAGCCACTCATTAGTTACATAATTTTAAAAACAATTCCCTGTAAACTTTCTTGAAGCGAACAACCACTGCACGTGTACTAAATGTTTCGTAGTATTGGAAAAATCAATAATCCAAACTAACTTGGGATTCACCTCAAGTTAACAAAACTAACGTCTAAAATACGCCTCTAACCAACACGTGTTATCTCCATCTCCCTCATACATACTCGCCCAAATCAACTTTCTCTGTTACCTTGTTTTTAATATTCGTTGTATAACGGACGACTGTTACCCCATCCTATTCTGCTTATACTCAAGTTTTTTAGAAGTCATAAATTAATTTCTCGCCCCACTCGATTGACATCGGTAACTGGAATTGTCGTTGTTTGTTCAGTTCTTATCTCCCCTATTTATAATACAAAGAAAACTAGGTTACTCAAAACACATTCGAAAAGTTTTTAGCAAATATAACCACCCACTAAAACTAAGAGGTTTAAATTTTGTGTTTTAAAATCTAAACTTTTAAATGCCGTATTATACACGGGATGTTTCTTATATATCATGTGCCATATTTCTTGAGTACTTATCTGAAGGATTAAGAAATTAAATTCTAACTTCCTGAAAATTTTTGAAAGTTACTAAATTTTTAACTATTTACTTTAAAAGAGTTTTAAAGTTATTTGATGTATTTTCACATGCTGAATCCAAAATGTAGATATAAAATGAAAAATAACCCCCTTTCAGCACATCAAATATCACAAAATATATGTTGAGGGAATGTATGTGCAGGTTGTTTGCGAGATGGATCTATTGGTGGTAATAATAGGAAAGTTGTAGGGCTATGATCTTAGCTCATCGTAATGTCTATGGAGATATTGGCTCCAATGTAAAATTTGCAAGTAGTTTTGAAATATGTTGATATTTTTTGTGTGTGTTGAATGGTTTGTATTTTTGTGTTACGAGTAGTCAGGTGTGTGTTTGGTGTATGTGTGTGAGTTGTTTTTGAAAAGGTCTCCTGGTGTGCTATGTAGGTATTGGACCGAACATAAAATTTATTATGCGCATTCTATTGTATTACACACAATTTACATATCTATTGTTAGAAGACGTTCAATTTTTTTTTACAAATCTATTATGCGTCGTTGCAATACAAGTTATATAAAACGAACGAATTAAATTATTAATACCCACATAAATTAGCTTATTTCTTATATAAAAATAACCCTTTCCCTAGACATTTTATAAACGCATTCCTAAAAGAACACCTCACACAACTTCGCACGCATATTTTGTTTTTGCACTCTCATAAACAATACACATCTGCACTTTTTTTACAAACGCTTTTTTAAAAAAAACACCTCACAGTTTTGCACGCGCATAATAAATTTTACGTTCGGTCCAATACCTACAGTCAAAACCAATTAAGCTTACCGATGACGTATCTTGTTAAAGTATATGCATCAAAGCAATTAGGACGTTTTTCTAGCATTCTGGATTAGTTTAGTTGTTTATATAAAATGGCGCATGAAGTTTATATTGTGACAAATGACAAATACTTGCTGAGAATGTATGTCCCAGGACTTTTATAAATGTTTTTTTAATTTCTACGAATTATAAGAAATGTTTGTTGAATATGGAGTTGACAATGGCGTTAACATAAGTATAAAATATATTTTTCTTTTATAAAAATGAAACTAAAAAATTTAAGGTAAATTGGAAGTTTGAAACGGAAATAGACCAACATTTTATTTAGATAAATTGTGTTTAAATGGAGATATTAATAATATATAATATGGAAATGGACAAGTTATTTTCAGAAATGTAGATAAAATCTTGGTATAGAAATGTACAACAGATACGGGATATTTAGGTTTGGAGCATGGTGTCGTAGATATTGTTGATTTTTGAAAACATAAAATAAATTTTCAAGATATTATATTGTTATTTAGTATAAAGACGCGTGTGTTCTAATTGATTCGATAATATCTGAAGACTAATGATTACTGTTGGAATTGAGACGGGATTTTATATTATTCCTATTTTAAATGGTTAATAAGCATGGTTGTACATATATATAAGTGTATTTGTAAATATTTAATTTTTATTTAATCAAACTTAGTATTAAACAAACAAAACGGTATTGTATTATTTTATTGTACTATTGCTGTACTACATTAAGAAAGTATAAATCTTAGGCACCACTTCATTTTATATTAATCAATTATTCTGAAATTGAATCATCCTTTTAAGAGTCATTGCTGCTTGAATCCTCTAACCTGATAATAAGGGGCGGTACCACATCAAAGTTTTTTTAAATTTGCCACATTTTTCTGAATGGTGAATGCTTTTTTGCCATTATTTGTCATCTATTCTTCTAAGTGCTTCACGCCATATTAATTGTACATGCTCGACATTGAACTGTTCATTAAATCTTTCAATATTTTTGTCGTAATAGCTTTTGCAATTACCTCAAATTAATTCTATTAGATTAAATTGGCAATGGTATGGAGGGTCCCTTAATACTTTGTGGCCACTTAGTGCTGCAAGTTCATCAAGTATGTATATTTTTGGCTGAACATTTTTCTTTACTAATGCAAGTAATTCTATTTTTAATATTGAAGTGTCGGCAAATATGTTATGTCGAAGCAAATAATTAATTATTTCCACTTTATTTGAAGAAGTGTTAGGAACCTTTTTGACTAATTGCGAATGATATGAAGCATTATCTAGCACGATTAAACTTGGACCGCCTAAATTTGGTAATAAACTTTTTTGGAACCATTTTGTGAACATCTTTGTGTTCATATCACTATGGTAATCTGCATATTGTAATTTTGAAGAAAACAAAAGAGATGCATCACGTATAAAACAATTTTTATTTTCAGCATGTATCACAATACATCTAAAACAACATTTGGTAAGTATATAAAGCACAGTGACGGCAACAAATTAACAACTAGGTAACCGTTTGCCTGTTCCAAATGGCTTCTTCTTGATGTTCTTGTGAGAATTATCATGCCAATTCTTTTTGGCAGACCCCTTACTAAAAAGCCAAGTCTCATCAAGAAAAACAGGTTCATATAGTTACCTTTTCTTATTGAAATGGTAGTCCCTTAAGAATTTTATTCGTGCAGCAGCTATATGTCGTTTCTCGAACAATCCTCGCCTTCCATCATCGAATTCATAAAAATATCCTATGGTACGTAAAAGTCTTCTTAAGTTAGTTAATTTGAAATTATATATGCCAGCAGTAACAAACTCTTTTTGGAGTGTTTTTACAGTTACTTAAAGTCCTATAAATATAAAAATTAGTTACTAATTACAATTAATTTTCATATTACTTTTCGAGTGCATCTCATTAATTTTACGTTTAACTGCATCTTTTATAAAATCTTCAACATCGCAAGATTTGCTTTTTGTTCGGTTGCGTTTCGTGCACGTCGAATGAATTGGAAAATTTTCCTTCACAGTTTGTGAGTCTCTTCTCTTAATCCTAGTTAAAGTATTAAGGCTAACATCACATGCTTCAGAGGTTCGTTAAAGAAATAATTAATTGATGTGGAGGATTAAATGTATTTATTTTGTACCTGCATATCACTTCCAAACGGAACTAAAGCACTCGTGAATTTACAACACTTGTAGCAATGTACGAAGGACAGCACTCTGTCACGGCTTTTAATTTTAAATTAGGATGTCTTCGCGATGCTACTTAATGTATTCGAAGCGGATCAGAAGATTAAGAGAGCCTTACCACCCCTGACAAAAGCTTTTATAATCTTCAAACCCCTTTTCTAGTCACGTATTTCTACAGCTTTCGCTGAACTATCACATTCGTTACAAACAATTCTCCAAACTCCTCCACTCAAATACACAACGAACTTTTAAAACTTAGAATTCACTCTATTCACCATGGCTTTAGCGCGAAAAACTAGCTATCAGTTGCAATCGTCAACGCGCACCCAGAAATTTATTCTTCTCCATATGTCTAACCACTTGCAAAACACGCCTATAGTTCCTGCGTCTCTATTTTCTTTGCAGTCATGCATTCATAATCACTAGTTTCTGTCTCACTCGTGTTTTCCATACTTTCATCGATCTCCCACTATCTACGGTTAACGTTCCTTCACTAAATGTGCGCCTTGAAAATTGATATCGTTGACAAACACCTTGCATCTTTGTTTCACCCATTTGCTTTTTTAAAATATACTTGTCTGTCACGCGCTTAAAAACCCCTTGTTCTTCTATCAGCTGATGTATCTTCTGTCTCCCTTGATTACTTGCTAACGATTCTCCGTCCCTTAAAATTATTGATTTTTGATTCACAAATAACATACTCGTTCGTTAACCTGGCCTTTCCCGCTGTACAATACCTTGAAATGTTATCGTTACGTTTTGTAACTTTCAAAGAAATATTTATTTATTTGAAGCTTTCATTCTCTGAACTTCTCGACCGTTTGTTATGCTATTTTGTAGTCTTCTACAAATTAAGCTTTTAGTTTACAATACTAAATAAATATCCATTGCATCAATTATTGATTTTTATTTACCGCGAAGCTTTAATATTTGCCTGCAATAGTCAACCTTGTATTAAATTAACGTATGCAAATTATTGATTTTTCCCTACCACGAAGCTTTATTATTACACATGTTTGCCTGAAACAGTCAACTTTGAATTAACGTATACAAATTATTGATTTTCACCTTGTCTTATACTAAAGTATGCAAACTCTTGATTTGAAGCGTAATAAATAATTTATAATTTTTTTATCTACAGGGTCGTTATAGAAATACCTTATGGACTTATTTACACGCGAGTTAAAGTTCGGGCCTTTGGAACTGGTTTTTTAAAAAAACTTCGACACTTTAACAAATTTAATTTAATATAATTTGTACATAGTAACTTTATAAAAAATTAATTGTACTGGTGAGTAGCCTAGGTAGACAACAATGCAAAAGCTGTAAACTCAGACTGACTGCCGGGCATTGAGCTCCCGGGCTTTTTATAATAACCTGCCCCTCACACGGCTTGTGGGAACTTGCAGATCTCATGTCTGCTTTACACTTTGTTACAATGTATCAATCTTAATTCTAAGTAATTGCGGTCTGTTGACCGCCTGTGACCTGCCACCTGCAGTATCACTGCCCTCACGGATGCAAAGTTGCATTCCGTTCTCATGAACTGTCGATTACCTCTCTGGGTTATACTTGTGTTACAATGTTGCATTGAACTTATACTTTTACTTAATAATTTCTAATAATTCCTATTAGATTCAATATATCAATATATTTAAGTAATTGGGGGATACATAACTCCTCCCACCGTAAATGAAAAATTAAGGTTTTTCTTAATTTTTAAATACATAAAATTTATTATTCAAATTCATTTAAAATTTATTGTTTCTAAGGGTATACTTATTGTTTCCTTTTTTCTCTTTGTTTCCTTAAATCTAGAACTGTTTCCTTCATTCTTATATCTAAGGTACATTTTGTAAAATACATATATAATTACAAAAATTATTAAAATGATTAATACAATTGTCCAAACACTTATATTATTATAATGTAACTTTGGCGTTTTGAGTTCACTTAATTGTTCTTTGTAACTTTCCACTAATTTCACGGCGTGGTTGAGATCGTCTAAGTCTAGATGCTCTAGCTTCATAGGTTTCTTGATTAATTCTTCGTCTTCTTGTTGTATCTTGAACTGTAGTTCCGGTAGGTTTGCAAGTTTCTTTGTTGCTATGGGATCTTGATAAACTCTGATTACTTCATCTTTCAATTTCACATAACAATCTTCTTTGAGGGTAATTAGTTTGCTTCCGATTAATGCTTGGTTATTTTCATCTTGGTTGCAGTGAATGGTTGCTATTACTTCTGTTGGGAAAATGGCTATCCATTTGTTATCTGTAACTTTTCGAATTTTCATATTAGTTATTTGCACTTGTTTGGTTTCACAGTTTTCGTAATGATTTGAGAATTTTAATAGTTGTACTTCACAAGGGCTGTCTTCTTGAATGGTTGTTGTCGTCATCGATTGACATAAATATTGGTTTGGTGTTACTTCAGTACATTTTTCGTTTGTATAACCATATCTCAGTTCATTTAGGGATAGGAATTTGGTTTTGGGTATGATTACTTGGTATGTGCTAGTAACTTTCGTTGGAAAAGCAAATAAATGATAATATTGATAATTGTTACTTTCTACTATCGGGATTTCTATTAAAAATATTATTTCGTTATTCTTAATGTAGCCTAGTACTATAGCTATCTTTTCAAATATTAGAATGTTCGATTCTGTTACATCAAAAGGTAATTTACTGTTAATTATAAATGATCTAATTCTTATTAATTCGTTTAATAAATCGGTTGGTTCAATAATACTAGAGTGTAGGGTATTTAATTTTGAAAATGTTAATTGGGTTTTGCATACTGCCTAAATTAATTGGTAGTACACCGGGGTTGCTTTTTATATCTTCTATTATTACTTGGTTGTCCGTTCTACCTGGGTGGAGGTTGACGGTAAGGGTGATGACTGTCCATCTGAAATTACAGGGTGTCTTAGGTTTTTCAAATAAATGTACTTTGTTATTTTACTGTTGTCTACTACTGCTATGTTTTTATCTGATATTTTCTTAATTTTAAATGGTCCTAAATTTCTGGGTGCTGTTTTATGTCGCTTGCTTAGAAAGTTTTTCTCATACACGGTTTGTCCTATTGAAAATTTATTTGAGTCGGTATTTTTATTTCGGGTTGTGGTGATACGTTCTTTATCGTTCTCTAATTTATCTTTTACTTTGTCATAAGTTATTTTTAGTTTTTGTTTGTGATCTTTCGCATATTGTTGATATACTTCTTTATTGTAGTGTATGTCATAGGGATTTCGTGAATCTGAATGTCCTAATGTTAATTCTAAGGGTGTAAAATTTGTTGATGAGTGAATTGTGTTATTATAGGCGATTAGTGCGTATGACATTAAATTGGTTATATGCTCCTTTTTATAATTTATTCTTAATAATCGAATTTGTTCTAACAGGGTTAAATGTAATCGTTCGATTAGTCCGTTTGATTCAGGGTGGTTTTCCGTTATGAAATGAATTTTTATTTTGTGGAGTTCTAAAGTGTTTTGTATTGTCTCGTTTTTAAATTCGCTACCATTGTCAAAAGTTATTGATTCGGGTGTTCCGTAAAATGTGAAATATTGTAAAAATCCTTGGGTCACGTCAATGCTATTTTTGGATGTGATTGGTATTGCTTGGCCTATTTTTGTGAATGCGTCTATAATTGTAAGATAGTTTTGCGCTTCTACTACTAGAGTATCGGCATATAGTTTTTGAAATGGTTTGTCGGGTGTGTTGGTTAACATTAAGGGTATCTTTGGGGGTTTTCTATCGTATTTTGCTCTGTCACATAGTTCGCATTGGTTAATAAAATCTGTGGTCAATTCCTTCATGTCTTTAAAATAATAACGTCTTACAAGTTGCTTTATAGTTTCGTTAATTCCACGATGGTTGGTTTTTCCTTCGTGTTGATTTCTAATTACATCGTTTATTTCGTCAGGGTCGTCTAGTGTTATTAGTTTTCTAGTACATCTGATGAGTTCAGGTCCAGAGTTGTTGAATAGTTTAATGTATAATTCTGAAAATCTTTGGTATAAATGTTCGGTGTTGAAATAAAAATAAAATCGTTTTTTCTCGGAGGTGTATTCTTTTAGAATTTTAATTATTTGTTCCTCATTGTCATCTTTAGTTATTTGAATTTGGTATATCTTTTTGTTATCTACTTTTGTATATTTTACTGGATTGGGGTTATTTAAAACTTCGGTTATTATAAATTGGTTGGGTTTCATATCGATTGCTTCGTTTAAAATTTTAATCGCGTTTTTTGGTTCTTCGTTTTGTGTCGAATGTATTATGTCGATCTCGTCTGGATCTTCCCTTATTTCTGCTTCGTCTACGTTTCCTATAATGGATTCAGTTTCTAATGCATTGAGTTGAATTCTACTTAAAGCGTCTGCGTTGATGTTATAAATTTCTTTTTTATATATAATTTCGTAATCATACTCTTCGAGTCTGATTCTCCATCTTTGTAATTTTGAATTCGGTTCTTTCAGTTTGCATAACCATATTAGTGGTCTATGATCGGTATATATGTAAAATTTTCTTCCGTATAAGTAAGGTCTAAAATATTTTGTTGCCCAAATTATGGCTAATAATTCTTTTTCTATGGTACTATATTTTTGTTCGGTTTCATTCAGGGTGCTGGATGCGTAGCTGATAGGTTTATCGCTACCTACTTTTCCTTGGCTCAATACTGCGCCTAATGCTACATTTGATGCGTCTGTCGTCAGTATAAATGGTTTTGTAAAGTCTGGGTATTCTAATACAGGGTGATTTGTTAATATGTTTTTAATTTTGTCTACGGCTTTAATAAATTCCGGGGTGTGTTTAATTTTGTTTCTCTTTTTTAAACAATTTGTCAGGGGTTTGGTTATCTGAGCGTAACCTTTAATGAATTTGCGGTAGTAACCACTAAGTCCTAGAAATCCTTTAATTTCTTTGGTTGTCTTTGGTAATGGGTAATTTAGAACTGCATTTGTTTTGTCTGGATTTGGCATTACTCCTTGGGGTGTTATTACATGTCCTAAAATGATACTTCTTTTGTAAAATTCACTTTTGTCTAATTGTACTTTAAAATGTGCTTGTCTAAGTCTTTCGAATACTTCTTTCAATCTTTCTATGTGTTCTACCAATGATGTGGAATAAACTATGATGTCGTCAAGGTATACAAGGCATTTTTCATTGTGTATTCCTCGTAGTATATTGTCCATGACTCTCTGAAAAGTAGCGGGTGCGTTCTTTAATCCAAATAGCATTCGTTTGTACTCGTAATGTCCTCTAGGTGTGCTGAAGGCTGTTTTTGATATGTCTTTTTCTTCCATCTCTACCTGATGGTATCCTGATGCTAGGTCTAATGTTGTAAAATATTGGCATTTGCCTAATTTGTCTAAAATTTCGGTTATATTTGGTAGTGGATATTTGTCATCTACCGTTTTTTCATTTAACTTTCTATAATCTATTACCATTCTGTACTTTCTCTTTCCGGTTGCGTCTAATTTCTTAAGTACTACTAACACGGGGCTGCTCCATGGTGAATTGGAGTGCTGGATTATGTCTTGGTCTAATAAGTCTGCTACTTGTCTGTCAGCTTCTTCTTGGCTTGCATGAGGTAGTCTATATGCTTTTGTAAAAATAGGTTTGTCGTCTGTTAACTCGATATTATGTTTTATTGTGTTGGTGAATGTTAATGGTATTCCTTCACAATGGAATATGTCGCGGTATTCAAAACATAAGTTTTTAATTGCTCTTTCTTCTTATTGATTGATGTCGGTATTGAAGCGGATGTTAGTTAAATTTTCTCTTAACATTTCGTCATGTTCTATTGGGTTGTAATCGTTTTCTAAATTTTCGTCTATTTCCATTTCGTTAAAATTTAGTTCTTCTACGTTAATTGGGTCTGTCAATGATAATTCTACGGGATAGTCGTTTGAATTTAATATTGTTGTGGTTGCATAATTATCTTTTATTTGTACTAAAGCGGTTGGGGTTTCTACTCCTTGTTGAAATGTCATATGATTTATTATTCCTAAATTTTGTTAGATTTTACTGGGATTTTATTTTCTTTCCGTTCGGGATTCTATAGTGTATTTTTGTTCAATTTGTGTGTTTTGAAATTTAATTAGGATTTTTCCGTATTTTGTCCTTAATAAGCGATTTTTAATGTCAATGTTGGCTCCTAATTTTCTTAGAAGGTCCATTCCGATTAATCCGTTATATTTGTCGTTAAATTCGAATACACAAAATTTATGTTTCATTTTAACATTAAATGTTCTCGGTAAGGGTATATTTGCTACGAATTGGTGTAGTGTTGTTTGATGGGCTGTTTTAATTTTAAATGGTTCTCTTTCTACATAATCTAAATAATGTTTTTGTACGGTTCTGGGGCTAATTAATGTTTTAGAGGATCCAGTGATTTTCTTCTTCTATTACTAGGCTCATAGCTTCTTCTAGATTTTGGGGTCGTTGGAATCTGATTTTATCCGATAGTCATTCTGGTAAAGCGTTTATGTATGTGTCTAGTGCCATTTCTTCATACATTTTTGTTTTTAAATGTCTAACGTTTTGATCGGGTTCTTCGATTTTTAATTTTGTTAAAATTAAACTTCTCACGTCTTGGCATTTCATCCGAATTGGTAGGGGGATTGGCTGTGTTCCATTCTAAGGTTTATTAGGTCTCGTACCAGGCATTTTATGTTACGTTGGTCTCCAAAATATGCAATTAGTAGCTGTATAAATTGTTCCCATTCTTGTAAATCGTCCCTACTGGCGATTAAGGTTAGTGCCCTTCCGGTTAGTTTACTTATTACCAAGCGTATAAGCAATGAATTCCTTTCGTTATCTCCGGGTTTGTAGAAGGTTTTTAGGAACATTTCAGATGCTCCAATGAAATTTGAGAGATGGGCTTCCGTGCCATCAAATGTCTGTATTGTTTCCAAATAGAGTCGCATGTCTGTGTTACTCATGTTGGTTAAGGGTTGTTTTCGATTTTGGGAAATTTAAAATTTTTTTTTTTTTTTGAATTAAGCTTTATTTCGCTATTTGTATTGTTATTTTCGCTTCGGATTTACTAATTTTCCGTTTGGGTTTTGAAATTTAAAATTTTGTAAAAATTGGGGTTGATTTTCTATTTGTAACGTTAATTATGCTTGGGATGTATTAATTTTTCTTTTGGATTAAATAATTTCGAATTTTGTAAAAATTGGGGTTGGTTTTGCTTTTTGTGACGTTAATTTCGGTTTGGGTTTATTAGTCTTTCAATTAGATTAGGTAATTTCAAATTTTGTAGAGATTGAGATTTATTTTGCTATTTTTCAGCGTTATTTTTGGTCAGGATTTGTTAATTTTCAGTTTAGATTGGGTAAGTAAAAAATTTGGTAAAAATTGAGTTTAATTTCGTACTTGTAATATTAATTTTGGTTTGGATTTATTAATTTTAAGTTTAGACTGCGTCTGGTTATTTTTAGAATCGTAGTTGCTGTTACTTGTGCTTAGTTACACAGTGCGGTGATGTACTCGTGAGATTTGTATTCAATAACGTTGAATTAATTACCGTAGTCTTGGATTTGCTTGTTTTTATGCAGCTTTTAATTTGTCTTGAGTTTCTGCTTCTTAAGGAATCTGAAATGGATGGATTTATTCTCGCTTAGCGTTGTTTCAGAAAAATCTGTTAATTTGGAATTAATACTCTTTCCGTGGGTTTTACTGAGTTGCGTAATTATGACTTGAGGTTAATTACTTATGCACTTTATTGTTGAAATTGAATACTAAAGGATGTAATCTTTGTTACTTTGTAATAATTGCGTACATATGACTATACTTGTAGAGATTATTAACACTTACAGGTGTTAATAGAAATTAGATACTTCGCTTCTGTAATTGCTAACTGCTTGCATAAATGTTACGTCTATTTATTTTTAAATATCTCGGTGTTCACGACTTGTAATTGAACTCTCCGTTATGTGCGTTTTCAGGTTACAATTATGAGCGTATGATAACGTTTAGCGTTATTCTGTATTCGTATTGGAATAATGCACTTTATAAATGCTGATTAATTAATTGAAAGACGTTTAGATTTTATACCGTGTTTGTATTGCAATTTATTTATAGCTCGTTGTGGTGTAATTTTCATGCGCTTTTATGATTGATTTAATAATGCAAATTGCGTTGCTTTATACTATGCAAGGTTCTGAAAGCGATTTTCTCTGAGGTTTTAATGTGTAATAAAGGATGCTACTTGCTTTCTTCGGATGACGTTTTAGATTACAGTGGTTTTAGGTTACCGTAGTTTTAGTTAATGCAGAATGTTCTTGCTGTGGTTCATACAGTTTTATAGAGGTCAATGCTTTAAATAATCGTTTTTGTGATTGCTTTAAAGGATTAGCTTTAGCTTTGAAATTAATTTTGCGTTCTGTGTTTTTATTTTACCGGATTGAAAACGTGCTTTTGAATCGCGCTGGTTAATGTTTCTTATTTTGGTGTTAGTGAATGTGCGCCCGTTATTTTTTGGATCATTTTCGTTCTAATAATTGTGGTAAGAATCTCCTAATATCAATTCTCATTTACTTTTTAAAAGAAAATCTCTTTTACATTCAAGTCTCATTTGCTTTTTAAAGAAAAAATATCTCTTTAACATTCGTCTCATAGGTTAATACCTTCTTAAAATAAGGTCTCGTTTTTTTTTGGAAATAATTCACTTTGTAATTATTTTCAAAACAATATTCATAAAATTCATAAAACAATAATAATAAATGGTAATCAATAATAAAAAAGAAACCTAAGGCGTAACTAGGTTACAGAAAGATTGTTGATTTATAAATGATTTACAATTATATTCTGAAAATAAAAGTTGTGTCTTTACTGAGCTCGTGTTTTATTTAATTTGAAAATAAAATTGAAATTATTTTTAAAACGAGCATGGCTTAATGTAATAGTGGCTACGAGTATACATACAATCGGTGTACTACTAAAATATTAGGAGATTGAGATTTTGTTCAGGAGCACCAAGATAAAATATAACCTGTTGATGTAGCAAAGGTGTTCCAAATAGCAAGAAGTGGTTGAAGTTATTTGTTTGCAAGCAGCAGAACAAACAATTTTGCAGAGCTGGTGTTTTTGTTAATCGAGATCCAGAAGCAAGAAAATTTAATAGGAGTTAGTGCTGAGGATATCTGCATCGATTAAGTATTCGTTGTATCCATATTTAACCTTCTCATTTATATCCATTTTATTCTGAGTGTGCTAAAACAAATGTCTTAGTACTAAATCCATTTTTATTAATAGATTTACCTGGTATTCTGAGAATCCTTTATATTACAAGTGTGAATGGCACTTCAACAGAACAAAAGGTCTACAGGTGTTATCTTTCTCATAAGCGTAAGTACGTAAAACCTAATAATCCCGAATAAAAGTAAAAATTCATAATTGTCTCTAAACAACCAGATCAGCCATTTGCTTTGAGATAAAAGTGATTTCTGTAAATTCAACAGCAGTAGTTTAATAAATTTCTTAAGTGTTGAGTTAGATTCAGAAGAGGGCGTTAAGCCATAACCATTTTTCTTTATCTGAAGACCCACAGATAAAGTGAAAAGTTTGTAATTTTATTAAATTTTAATTAAAATTTACACTGAGTAGAGTTTCAAGCTAAAAGTTAACAGAGCTAAGACGTGGTAAACAAAAATTACTGTTTTAGAGCATTGTATAGAAGGTTCCAGTGGTTTGTTTTAAGTTATTAGGCCACCTAACGAGGTAAAATTGTATTAATGAAATAAGAATTGTTTACCTGATTGTTTGGTTGCCTAATAACGCAGGTAATCATTTTTGAAAACCAAAGAGGTGTACACAGACAGAATTTTTCAGGTGTCACTAAATGTAAGAAAATATATATATATATATATATATATATATATATATATATCATCATCATTAGGTCTTCAGTCCTAGAACTGGTTAGACGCGTACCATCATTGTTCCCTATTCTGAACTAACCTACAGATTTTCCTGAAATATGCACAGTTTGCATCTATAACTGTCTGATCTAGGTCTACATCTACCTCTTTTTTCCTATCTCTGCTTGTAATATATCACATACTATTCCCCAAAAATGCCTTAGAACGTATTCCGCCCTACTATTTCTCTTTTTCCCCAGATATCTTTGTACCCCTACTATTTCTGTAACTTATTTGTTATTATCTTTGTCTGTCTATGCTATCGTCCTCATACTTTTGAAGCACATCATTTCAAAAGGCTGCTACCGTTTTTCTGTCTGCGTTTCAGACTTCCCGTATTTCATAGGCATACTGTGCTGTGCTCCACACATATGCTTTCAACAATTTTCTTCTTATTCTATGTTTGTTGTCTTTCCTCATAGGCGATGTTCTTTCTTGTTAGATGCAGTTCGATCACTTTCTATTGTTTTACAGTTATATGCCCTATTTCCCCGACCTTCAATGGTTGTGAAGGGAGGTAAGCAGTCTGTGGCTGTCAAGTTCCCCCAACACTTAACCATTTGGCGATTTAATATATTTTCCAATTTATCTTTTCGCACAGTCAACATTAGTTGCAGGTATTTCGTAGCCATTAGGTTTTCCGTCTCAAAACTGGTTGGACACGTACCTGCACTTATTTGTATTCTGAGCTAGCCTACATAGTTCCCTGATATTCTCACACAGCTTGTGTATTCAGCTTAATCTTCTTTGGGAATTAAACCACTCATAGTTTTTAAAATCATCTTTATTTACGTTTCGATCCATGACCTAGAATCGTTGTCAAAATAATAATAAAAACTTCAAGTTTGACATTTATGACATAAATTGAAGGTGACTTTGATTTATTGATGTTTGAAATATTTGGTTTGAGTATACTAAGCAAAAGTTTTTAAAGTTTAACAGAATGAATACCTTCAATTTGTGTTGCGACCTGGGATCGGCTTTCTTTAGGTAGTCCATACGCTTAACGTGAAATCAGCTGATTAATTTTTATTGGTGAATTTCATATAAATTCAATAATTTGGAATTGGAAAACATTTTTTAACATGTTTCTATTTATACAATTGAGAGGATGGTTATTAAAGAAGTGTGCGATTGCATTATTGAAAGGCTTAAGTAGTCGTTTTTTTATATTTATTTTGAGGGGGAAAATTCATTATGATTTAAATTACCTTTTTGGTAGATTTTAACATGGTTCTTAGGCGACTCTATGGCGGGTCTACACTTGTCAGATACCAATGTTGTTCTATGAAGATTGTATATGGATCTGAGGCGACCCTATGGCGGGTTTACACTTGTCAGATACCCATACTGTTCAACGGAGATTGTATATGGTTTTGAGGTAACCCTATTGTGGATTTATACTTGTCAGTGCTGTTTTACAAGGATTGTTAATATGCTTATTTTTCTGTAATTAGTTATTTTATGTATAAATAGAAATCATGTATGTATGCTGTATTTCATGTTAATATTGCAAGGAAAACCCAGGAAAAACTTGTAATGCTACCTAGATATTGTGGGCATTTGATTTTCATTTGTTATATCTTTTGTTATTTCTTTTAGTAATGGAATTCATTGTTTACTGAAAGTCACGGATTCGTTTGCAACTCAGTTATTTTTATGTAGGGTTATATAAGCAGCTACTTTGATTTTGCGTTGTTGGTGGTTTTCTTCTTTTTCTTCTATTCAGGGAGTATGTGTATTCAGCTCGTTCCCTTTCTATTGTTTTCTAATTTTATACCCTATATTACCGAGATTCAGTGAAGGAGGTTAAGCAACCTGTGGCTACCAAGATCCCCCAACACTTAGACATTTGCCGTAATAATGGTTTTCCAGTAAATCCTTTCACATACTTAACATTATTCGAGAATATTGCCCAACCAATTTTTGTAGTTACTTATAATTATCATCATGTTTAAGCACAGTTATCTTTTCGTCATTAGTTTATCCATCTTGGGATTGGTTGGATGCGTACCTCCAGTGATTTCTATTCTGGGCAAGCCTACACATCTCCCTGAAACCTCTACAGCCTACATCTTTTACTATCTGTGTGCAGTAGTCTAATCTAGGTCTGCCTCTTCTTCTCTTTTTTCCTATCTCTGCTTCTAATATATTCCGCACTATTCCCTCACGCCGTAGTATGTGGCCTATCATCCTATCTCTCCTATTTTTTACCGTTTTCCACATATTTCTTTCTTCCCCTACCATTTTTAGTACCTCTTCCTTCTTAACTTTGTCTGTCCATGATATCTTCATCATACGCCTGTAACACCACATTTCAAAGGATTCTACCTTTTTCTTGTCCGCTTCTCCTACTGTCCAGGCTTCACAGCCGTACAGTGCTGTGCTCCACACATATGTTTTAAGCAATCTTTTCCTTGTTTCTATGTTTGTGGTCTTTGAGCACAGTAGTTGCTTTTTCTTGTTAAATGTAGCACGACCTTGTGCTAATCTTTGTTTTATATCTTTTGTGCTTTTCCCATATTGCGTTATTTGGCTTCCTAAGTATCAGAAATCCTTAACCTCTTGTAGGTTCGTGTTAAATACTTGTATTCTTGTTTTTGATTTATTTTCTCCACCTTTGCAAACTAGAACTTTAGTTTTAGTTTTGTTAATTTTCATACCGTATCTCTTTGTTAGAACCGTTTCCATTTCATTAAGAGCAGCTTCTAACTAACTCTTCCTTGCTAGTCGCTAATACCGCTATATCATCTGCAAATCTAAGCATATCAATTTTTTGTCCTTGCATAGTAATTCCGAATGTCTTCCTGCATTTGACAGTATTCATTGCCTCTTCTATGTACAAGTTAATAATCAATGGGAATATGGCACAGCCCTGTCTCACCCCTTTCCTAATGTTTACTTCTCTACGTTCCTGCTCTAATTCTATTACTGCTGTTTGCTCTTTGTATAAGCTATGCACTATTCGTCTATCCCTATAACTCATTCCAATCTTTTTTAGTATTTCAAACATTTTTTTCCAATTTACATTGTCGAATGCTTTTTCCAGATCTACAAACCCTATATACATGCTTTCCCCTTTTTCTATTGTTTTCTCCATTATCACTCTCGGAGCTAAAATAGCCTCCCGTGTTCCCCCGCTGCGCCTAAACCCAAATTGGTCTTCTCCTAGTATTTCTTCAATTCGTTTTTCCATTCGTCTTTGCACAATTCTAGTTAATATTTTTGACACGTGTGCTGTCAAACTTATTGTTCGAAAATTTTCACATCTATCCGTGCCTTTCTTTTTTGGTATAGTTACTATGATGCTACGTTTGAAATCTTTGGGTATCTCGCCTGTCTCATACATATAGCTTACAAGTTGGAAGAGACGTTCTGTTACTGCTTGTCCAGCGGCTTTTAGAGTTTCTGCTTGCACCTTATCTGTATCTGGCGCCTTACCATTTTTCAGACTCTTTAATGCTAATTCAAACTCGTCTCGGAGTATAGGATATCCCAAGTCATCATTTTCAATGTCTGATTCTTGTTCTAATGCAGTTAGTTCCTCTCCTGCATATAAATTCCCTATATATTCTTGCCATCTACTCACTTTCTTTACGTTTTCTATAATGACGTTTTCTTGTGCGTCCCTTATATTTTTGCTATACGGTTTTATATCCCTAAAATTCATTCTAATTAATTTGTATGCTTCGTCTGTCTTTCCTGTTTCCATCTTAGTTTGTACTTCTTTGCATTTTTCATCAATCCATTGTTCTTTAGCTTTCCTGCATTTTCGAATAATTTCCCATTTTATGGCTTTGTATCTCTGTTTTCCTGTTTCGTCTGATTTATTTTTGTATTTTCGTCTTTCTACTATTAAATTCACGATATCCTTTGTTATCCATGGTTTCTTATTTTCTTTTTGTGTATACCCCAAAATATCTCTGGCCGCCATGTCTAGGCTGGATTTAATGTTATTTCATTCTGTTTCTACTTCCTTAGTTTCAGATATTTTCCCGATATCATTCAGCAATTCATTTGACCTTTTTTCGAATCTTACTTGAATATCTTTATCTTTTAGTTTCTCTAAGTCCAAGTGCCTTTTTCCGTTCCTTTTTTTCAGATTTTTAAATTTAAGTGCGGCCTTCATAATTACGATGTTGTGATCAGTATCTATATCTGCTTCTGGGTAGCTTCTACAGTCTTTTACTTGATTCCTAAACCGTTGTCTAACAAGAATGTAATCTATTTGATATCGTCCTATATCTCCTGGCATCTTCCACGTATATCGTCTTCTAGCATGATGTTGAAATAATGTGTTTGTGATGATTAAATTGTTCTTGTCACAAAATTCTACCAGCCTATTTCCCCTGTCGTTTCTCGTGCCTAAACCAAAATTAACCTACTACCGCTCCTTCCCTACCCTTACCTACCACAGCATTAAAATCCCCCGTAATTATTAAATTTTCATGTCCTTTTACGTATCTTAATATGTCTTCGATATCTTTGTAGATGGCTTCTACCTCTTTATCACTGTAGCTAGAGGTGGGCATGTATACTTGTATTATTACTGTGTTTACCGGTTTAGATTCTAATCTAACCATGAGTACTCTTTCGTTCTTTTGTAAGTAATTTTCTACACAGTATCCTATCTTTTTCCGCATAACTATCCCCACACCCAAATTTCCGTCCTCTGCTCCTGTATGAATTACCCTGAAGTCTCCACTCCAAAAATCCCACGCCTCTGGCCACCGAACTTCGCTGATCCCTACTATATCTAGTGATAACCTATTCATTTTGATTTTTAGGTTCTCTAGCTTACCTACTTGCTTCATACTTCTAACATTCCACGCTCCGACTCGCAGAATGTTCCCGACTCTTATTTTTAATTTTCCGATCGCATCCTCCGAAGTAGTCCCCTCCCGGAGATCCGAATGGGGGACTATTTAAACTCCGGAATCTTTTACCCCAGAGAATGCCATCATGTTTGTTACAATTTAAGTACGCTGTGTACTTGGGAGGTAATGTGGTGGTTTCCCGTTGCCTTCCACATCGCGGTGGTGTGTCTTAGACAGCCATACCGACCCCTATGGTCTCTGCCAATCTAAGTACCGAAAGAGCCGCTGCCCTCTTTCGGGGACCTGTCTTAGTCTGGTTCCTCACTAACGACCCTACTACTTTGGTTGGACCTGTAGTTTGGCTCTTTAGCTCATTAGAACACGCAAGCCATTTCACCTGTTCTAGTAATTTAGAACTTTGGCAAGGTGCAGGTCCATTCGAAATGGATATATATATATATATATATATATATATATATATATATATATATATATATATATATATATATATATATATATATATATATATATATATTATATATATATATATATATATATATATATATATATATATATATATATATATATATATATATATATTTATATATATATATATATATATATAAATATTTTAGGTAGTTAATTACACAAGGTAAGTTGATAAATACTATTGAGCTAGTAATGAAAGATGGAAAATATAAGGTCCTGGACAGGACTTGAAATAATCATTTTGGCTTTGCATAAAAGTCTAAGTTATTATTTCATCTTATTCACTATACTACGATAGTATTTATCAACTTACCTTTTGTAATTAACTACCTAAAATATTTATATATTTAATACTTGCCTTATGGCCATAATTTTGAGCGTAGCTTCCTGTCTATAACTAACATAAGTCAAAAACTTGACAATGTCAGATATGATTGACAAAAATGCCGAACGTAATTAAAAGTTAGGTTGACGTATCGTCGTGTACACGATTTAAATTTGTAAATTTCCCAATTGTGTCATCGGTCTCGGTGGCGTAATTAGTAAACGCATGGTTCCGGCAAAACCAGGATACAGGTTCAAGTCCTGTCCAAGACCTTATATTTTCCATCTTTCAATTACTAGCTCGATTTGAAATGATCATTTTGGCTTTGCATAAAAGTCTAAGTTATTATTTCATATTATTCATGATAATACAATAGTATTTATCAACTTACCTTGTTTAATTAACTACCTAAAATATTTATATGTTTAATACTTGGCTTATAGCCATAATTTTGAGCGTAGCTTCCTGTTTATAACTGATATAAGTCAAAAGCTTGACAATGTCAGATATGATTGACAAAAATGCGAACGTAATTGATAGTTAGGTAGACGTATCGTCGTGTACACGATTTAAATGTGTAAATTTCCCAATTGTGTCATCGGTCTCGGTGGCGTAATTGGTAAATGCATGGTTCCGGCAAAACCAGGATACAGGTTCAAGTCCTGTCCAAGACCTTATATTTTCCATCTTTCAATTACTAGCTCGATTTGAAATGATCATTTTGGCTTTGCATAAAAGTCTTAGTTATTATTTCATCTTATTAACTATATATATATATATATATATATATATATATATATATATATATATATATATATTAAATTATTCAACCAGTGCAACATGAAAGGTCGACTTTTTGTCATACAGGCTCAAGTTTATGAGCATGTATCTGTCGTATGGTGTCCGCTTATCATTTGTAAAGTGCTTAAAGTTTATAGCTACCACAATCGTCAAACATTGACCCAGCGCCTTTTTAGTATTACCCAGTTTTTGTTTGTAACAGATCAATGTTATCAGTCAAATCTTTTTCACACGGTAGCAGTATTGGGCATTCTAGCCTCTCATCTGTCAGTTCAATTCTCAACAGCAACATTTATAAATTTTAGCCTGTTATACGGCTATTCGTTGACAGGAACTACCACCGGCGTTGTTAATTCTAGGTGATAATGTTTGTTCACCAATGAGGAAGCATCTTGATTTCCTCCTTCTCACTTATTTCTATAGGGAAGTTTAGTTTTGGCAATAATAAAAAAAATTCCAGTTCTGTAATCAAGGCATTAGAATCTAGAATATTAGTGAGAAATTGTATCACAGCTCCTTCTACAACTGTCTGGGTACTGGTTGTTCTAACTGGTGGAGGTTACAGAAGCGATAAAGCGGCTTCACAGACTACAAGAAAATATTAAAATTGTTTTTCATTAAAGTTACGGGGTTTTCAAGTTCAAGTCTGAATTCTTGCCTTTAGAATGAACGAATCGTGTGGTTTGTCTGAGTGCCCATGTTTTTATCAATTTTCAGAGGAGTGATACTTTTGAGATGAGTACGTGCAAAATCTTCACTTGCAACAATGTCCGTGATTCTTGCATTAACTATTGCGCTCTCGATTAAATTATTCTTTCCCAAAATGTCAGCTTTTATTATTTTGTATGCTCTTTATGGTTCCACCTTTCTATATGTAAAGTTGCATCCATCAAATTAAGAATGGGAAGATTTCGGTTGATTTTTGCATTTAAACATAATGTGGTACATAAAAATTGTAGATGCAACTAAATCAAAAGGTTAAATTTTCTTCTGTAGATTGGATAAAATGGCTCCACTTTTCCAGTGAAAGGCGCAGGAAGCTGAAATTTCATTGAACACCTTCGTTATTTGATCTAATTGGATCAAATACGCCTACAAAACTCTGCCTTGGCATTTCACTGCGTTCTTGATAAATTTCTTAAAAGCAATGCTTTCTCGACTTCCCCCAATGTTGCCTTTAGAGGTCTAAATCTTTTGGTGCTATTTAAACTTTCGAGAAAGTCGTACATATTCGCAATACCTTTGCTGGAGATGCAAGCATGTTCCAAAAACGTACCTATCCATACAATGCGCCTGGCACGGGGTATATGGAATTGTTCGACCTATATCGAGCTTTTGAGCTCCAATTAGTTCTTTTGACAAAGCATTTGTGACATATTACAAATGTTAATTTTTGTATCATTAAATTTTTAAAAAAATCTTTTGCCTAGGTTTGAGGTAACGATGAGTACATTTTCAATGGATAATCAAGTCGATTCTCGCTGATAATCGGTAGAAAAATAAATGAAACGTTGACTTTACTAAAATGTACTTAAACGATAAGATTCAAATCGATAATATGTAATTTCGCAAATCAAGGTCAAATAGGTTGTTATACTTCTTACTATTACGATGATATTCACTTTACTAAGGGTAACAGAATTCTATACTTACAGTCAAAAAGCCAAGTGATTCAAAACCGTTTCGGGATTTACATTTATAGCATGGGATAGGGTGGTGTAAGGGTATATTAGGTGTAGGTGCTTTAAGGAATAGCAACGGAATCTCTAAAACAAAAACTTTGTTAATTAAAATCTTTTTCAAACCATGCAGGATAAAACATTATAAATAGTCAAACATTAATTTCAGCCAAAAATATGTTACATTTATTTTAGGAGAACGTTGAGATTCACTTAGAAATGCATAAGCATCTAATTCAAGTACTGTAGTATTTGTAAAGATTTAATTTAAATTTGAAAGTTAGTTGCAAACCACTTTAATTATAATCCCAGGAAACCTTTATATTAATTCATAATTATGTCTTTCCAATTTATTATAGGTAGCCAAATATGAAGTACTTGATGCCAGAGCTAAATCTATAATTACGTCACTTAATTTTGTACTTGCAAATTGAGCGAAAGTTATCTTTCGGGAGTATTTTAATGCCTCTAAACCGCAGATAATTAATTCAAATCTGAAACTAATTGAGTTCTCTTTTAGTAGAAGCGTTATGCAAATGGATTATAAATTAAACATTGGATTGAAAATGGTTTAAAATGAGTACGTGCACTTAGTTGATTAAAAGGTTTCTGATTTTAGAATTACATGCATCATGAGCTATATATTCGCGAATATCTTAATGGAACTTGATCATGAACTCCTAAAAATTGATTTATGGGTTAATGAATATAATCAAGTAATTTCGTTACCCGTTGATACTCTTTACGTTTAACTGACGTTACTTGTCTATTGTTAATGGTTTCCGTTTAGACCGTACTTCTGTATCAACGAGCTATAGTCGCATTTTTCGCTATGTGATGAGAAAACTAGGGTAAATATTCACGACAAAGATACACTCTAGTGGTGACAAATTTAAATTCAAGGGACCTGATATTATGTGCGAGTACATGCAAAAGAAACACTATTTTAAAAAGTCACAGTACTACATAACCCATACAGCTACTAAAAATGTATAATACACTAGAAACACGTTAAATTGCAACTGAACCATTTCTTTCCATGAAAAAATCCTCGAAGATGTAATTCTTTAGTATATAATGAGAAGAGTGTTTACAAAGATAGACAAAACAAGTGAACTAATTCTGTTCGCCAAAAAGTGACTTGAAGTGCAAGCCATTGAAAAGTTGTGAAGTGACGTAAAGTACAACCCTGCGAAAATCGCACGGTGGCAGAGGTGTTGAACACATAAATATAAAGAGTCCTAATAAAATAGATCCTTAAAATGTATTTTCAAATTTTTTAAATACCACTATTGTAATAGTGAAATAAGAGAAACCACTACACCTTGCTCTGACAGATGTAAGCTCACGGTTACTTCACCTGTCAAAACAAAGAACAGGTTAAAATGTGTTAAGGAACACAACTTAACTACCAAGAAAAGAGTAATAGCAACCATAAATAATTTTAAGCATAGTCGTAAATCAAAAGCGCAGAATTTGGAGCATTAATCATATATTATCTGAATGTAGTCCTAATTAGCATCTATTTAAAGATATCAGTATAGGGATAAAATATTCCTAAAAACAGATACTTTCAACAGTAAATCTGTAGCAAATTGAAGTTTTATTAAATATGTCATGATTAGACAATTGGATCTGAAATGCTTGAAAAGGATGTACAGTATACACCGGCGCAGGAGCGACGTTCCCATTATTATTTCATGCGGTAGTGTATAAAATGTAAAGTATAGATTCCATATTAAATTTGCTTTTAATAAGAAGGCAAAACCAACTGCAAGTTGAGTGGTTTCAAATCATATTCACAACATAATAATATTGAGGTTGGGTTTGATTTATATGGAGGTGTACGACCAGTCATTCAAATTGTTTGCAGAAATTGCAAAGTAAAACTAAATTGTAGCAAATGTATAAAATTCTGCGATATTTAAATGGAATTTAAAATTAGACAATTTGCACAAGATATCAAATGCGTGCGATTGAATGGATTAACTGATGACGTGGCCAAAGTGGTATTAGAACTTGATTAAAAATCTAATTAAAGCTCCCTCCCAATACATCTAATGGAATTGTCTGTATGATACACAATTTACAAGAAAGAACGTTTACTTTATAAATTGCAGGAAATCAAAATGATATTACTATGAAAGAACACCAGTACCTTAACCTATTCCATATGATAAAACTAAGTTGTAACTAATTGAAAGACTTAAGCTGTTAAAGTTTTCAAAAACTTTACGAGAAGTTTGAGAATGTTACAACAATTATAGGCGGAAATATAGAATTAACATAAGAAAAAGAAGTACAATTTTATTGGAAAGTGATGGTCGGGCTAACGATTACTTGTTTGATAATCACAGATATTCATTTAACTTTTTTTTTCAATGTTCCACCCGAAGTCACTACATTGGTTACGAAGCGAGCTTTTTTACCCAGAAATTTTGAATTTTGCCAAACCTTTACTGGTCTATGCAAGGTAGAGGTCTTTAACGTGCGTGACAACACCCACATGAAACCTACATTATACCTCTCATCCGAACGAGGGCGTATTTTTGTGAAAAATGTTCACCTAACATTTTTCAAGCGGTCAGGGTCGAAATTCGAACCCGGGACTCTGGGCATAATAGTCACATGCCTACCAACTACGCTACGGAACCGCCATGAAAATCATAGATAGCAAGTGGGATGTGGTAGGTGAAAGGTTGTAGGTGGGAAGTGGGAGGTGAATCCAGGGAGGTTGAAGTAACTGATGGAAGGTGGAGGAAAAAGTGGTGGGAGCAGATGGTGTCATAAGGAAAGTAAAATTTAAGTGGAGGAATATGGGAGGTGAAAGGTGAAACATGGAAAGTGGTAGATGGGGGTGAGAGGTGAAAGGTGGCAGCGGGCAGTGAGAGGTGGGAGGTGGGTGATTGGATGCGGGAGGTGGGAAATTGGAGTGGGCGTTAGAGGGGAGGGAAGCGCCTATGTTCGCCGGTAGTTGGTGGGGAGTGAGAAGAGCGGAAGGAGCGTTTGAGATAGTATACGCCTTTCCTAACGACCTATTTAAGCATTTAAGTCTAATAATACTAACGCGATAATATTACACCGAATAACAAAGGTGTTTCGTATTAGCAAAGAAGTGTCTTCTGTAAGAACGGGTCTCGTGTTCGTTTTTAATAAGAGAATAGGAACAAAGTGACCCTATTGAAACAGCTTTTTAGTAGTTTGTAAATAATGCAGTATTTGCCTTTAAATTGAAAATTACAGAGGAGAAAAGAGAAAGGTGGCATAAGCGTTGACTGGTTCAAGAAACCAGGTAGGATTGGCGTGATTCTGGCTTCAATGCTTCTCTACAAATTACAATTGCTAAGTTTGCCTTCCCTATTTTTTCTTATCCACTAAACATCGTGATCTATGGTCATCTCAAAAAAGAAAAGAAAGACTGATATAATGTGTCTGAGATTTGGTTGATATGGTGATTTTCTTAAACATAGTTATCATGATATATACCATTGAATTTCCTGTCATTTGTTTTTCTAAATATTATTCTTCACATATATTCTTTAGCTTAACGTACCAACGCTACTTATTGTTAAAGTTGTCAAATATATTCCTGTAATAAACGAATTGTTATTGTTTTTTATCGTACTATTTGGGTGTACAACAGAAGAATCTAAAATCATATTATGAAATCAATCTAGCAAAATCTTATAATCTTGGTTTGTGAATGCTCAGCTACACTATCCTTAAACCTTGATTATTAACACGTACTTCGTGACGCATTAGCTACATCCATCCCTTTCACTAATGTGCACGGCACTTGCGGCATTCGTGATTATTATAAAGCCAAACAGAGATGTTCTTCTACAAGGTACAAGATACGCACTATTTCGTAAGAGATCTCCTAAGTTCAAGTTATGGCAGACCTGCTGAGTATGTACATAAACTGACAATTTAAAGTCAAAATTGGAGTTTAAAAATTCAGTAGTCTGTAAGAAAAATTAATGGCAGAACCATATATTACAAAACATCGCGTTTGTTCAAACATTCAGCAAGACCCGTTTAGTGCTTATATGGACGTACATCGAGTGCAAAAAATTCAATATAAAGAGTGATGGATATTGGGGAGACAAAATCTGCAATACACATAAAGGTCTTAATAAGTCTGGTTTCGCCGTTGACAAGTTTGGAGATACACAACATTTTGCGCGTACAAATTGCTTGAAAGTTGTTAGGCAAATATCTTTCGCAAATACGCCTATCCTTGCTCTTAAAAAGACTGACTATATACAAGTTCCGTGTATGAGTGTTACCACACTTGTTAGAAATTCCCGCCCTGCTTGCAATGACAAGTCTTCCTGGCTAAACTCATAATATTCAGATAAATATATACATTTTCAGGCTACTAGGGTAACTTCGGGTGAAACACCAAGAACTTAAATCTATGATAACTTTGAGGCCATCTATCGTCGCAGATCCTCGAGTTCATTTATAGACGTAGTGTATTTACATATCACTAAATGAAGGATTCGTGCGCTTTATATCAGGATATGTTGCAGGTCATCATACGTGACCCCACTTTCCTAACCAGCTTCGTCCAAATGTTTTAAGTAAATGGTCCTTAACTACAAGCGAGAAATGGTTCGTCTTATAACCGTCGACTCAAAGGTATATATCCAAACGATAACCGATTGTGTTCTGCGGTAGGTGTAGGTACAATGTAGTAAGTACCTTCGGGTGGAGCATTGAAAAAAATCACATGTAAGGTAGGTATACAGCGCCTGTTAATCATTATTCTAAAACAACCGGATCTGGTATTCTGCAAAATAGTATTCCCGTCCAAACGTTCAATGAAAGCGTACTTAATGTCTGTATTCCACAATATGATGGGAATCAACAGAAGTCTAAACGTGCGTATTGCGCATATTGAAAACTTTTTTGTGTATACTCTGGTTCATTAGTAAAATGAATATTGGCAACAAAGTGGCGTCCTTAACATAATTAGTAAAACCTGCGTTTGCCGTTCCTAATAGGTAGATAAGTTAGAAAAGGTAAAGTTGGAAATGGTTTGATTACAACTAAATCGTTAAAGCCCAGTGAATTCAGATGATGCGCAGAAAGTGACTTTTGGCCAGGCAAATATATTAGGTACTTAATAGTCTTTGAGTTACGTATCTGTATTAATTTTTTCTGTTAGGTTGTGTTATTATTAACAAAATATGACCGTCTACCTGTGTCATCATTATTTATTCCATATTTGAATATATGGATATAGATATATTAACTTAAATCCTAAACCTATTTTAGTGTATAAATTCACCCCATATGAAGAAAATATGTTTGGAGTCTAATTGTGTCAAATTTTTTGTAACGAATAATTTTCTTTACACGCTATTTTAGAATACCTAAATTTGTACGTCTACATAGTACACATTCTATGCAAGCTTTTGACATTAAAGTTTGGCGATGTTTTCGCAAAAACAAAGATCACTCTAAATAAGTGCTGAAAATTATTGTTTAACATTAAGAGCCAAACTGTTATACATGAGTTAGCGAAACTGATCGCATAACGTGGTATCGTCTGTGATTGTAAAGCTTGATACAGCGTCAGTTTGAAGGGAAAGCATTACGCTTTTCAATATTGTCTTGCAATAAGCATAATTTTTGAACAAATCCTGTTTAGAGCAGCATTTGAGAAATATAATAATTGAAATAGGAACATTAAAAACTGGCGGGTGACGCTAATATGTATCTGCCGCCGATTCAATATGAAATAAATGCGTCTACGGTTGTCACACGTAAATGTGAATAGAACTGTACAAGATTGTTACAATGTACACTGCCTGCTAATTTGCACCACTTAACATTTCCATGTCTACATCAGTCTACTTAACAGAGATAGGATCAACTGATGTTACATACTAAGTATTCGTTTTAGTCCGCTTTTTTCAGTCGTCGACGTAAAGTAACAGCAATTCAATTACACATTTTAGCGATGTAATCTAAAATACACGAGCAATTGTCGTTGAGAGGGTCCTTTCTATTCCCAAGTTCCTGCAAAGGCCTAATGCTTTTGAATTAGATCAGCGTAAACTTTGGTATTCTCTAACCGATGTGGTATCGCAATTTCCTTTTAATGTTGAAGTAATCACATTACTAAATCTATTATGCAATTAAATTCCCGTTTAATAATTAGTTTGAAACTAACCGTGTGGGTTTGTAGTAAGTGGTCCAGATTACTAACGACCTCGATGTTTGCAAAATTGATTAAACTTCCACTATGTAAACAGCCCTGAAAGGAACCACTGGCAAAGCTGAAAGTTACATAATTTGTATCTTTAGAGGTAAATTTAAACTTAGTCCTCTTTACATTTTAAGATCATGATATTCAATTGTAGCCATACTTGTAAATGCATAGCTTATGTGAAATCTAACAATGGACGTGCAATACGAAGATATAACGCCAGTCTAATTAGCAGTAGGAGATGCTTGCTTCATGTAAAGTAGAAAAAAAAATTTGTGGATAGACGAATTGCAGCATTAGTGTAGTTATTTTTTGAGTTATGGAAAAGTTTTAGTAAAAGTTTAAATCACCGCTACAAAGGACTTTTTATAAAACCTTTATAATGTCTAAATTTGTTCTTAATGATATAACTAATCAATAAATTTCATTGGAATGAATATGAAATTAATGTGTTGAAAACTAATTGTAGCGTCATTGTGTAGCGTTAAACGTTACCATAAACTGTTTGACTGTAATTATAATAATTTTGAACCAAGACGGATTAAAAATTACAAGTCGACACTGAACACGGGGTGGTTGCCAAAGAAAATACAACTCACCTCTACATTCACAAAGGCCACTAAAAAAGTTGTAAAATAATCCGTTTAAAATGACGATCTTTGGAACCTTCCGGACCAGCTTGAAACTCTAACTTCCGCGGTTATTTCAAAAGACTATCGGGGGGATTTAAGGATAATGCCTAGGCGCCACTACTTTGTTAATTATTATATCTAACGAGAAAACATTAATAGGAAAAGTAGAAACCATGTAGGGTACAAGCGCATCTGAGCACAAAAGCTCTGTTGTCTCGCACCTCTAGCCTTGTACCTGCAAGAAAAGGTTAAATATTTAAATCACAAGGGGTCGCTATTAGCGTCCCTAGATGACACATAAAAAATATGAAAAATATACCTCTTCCCTCAGCTGTGCTGGATCTAAATTTTATACACCTTCTTGTTCTGTAAATACGGCTAAAAGTGAAATGACATGGTCGTGCTAGATTCAATACCTTCTAGATAAAATTTTAGGATCGATAATTCCTCAACCATGAATACCTTGTGTCATTTAAGACACCAATAATAAGTGTGAATTCAAAAGTATTTACATTTATGATGATGAAATATTATCGTAACAATTTTTAGTTGATAGTTACTATTTCAATTAAATGTTATAAGCTGACATTTAAATTTCGAAATCCCCCTAATTAACTTTTGGGCATTTTATAAATTTTATTTACATTATTCCTCAATATGGTAAAGATCGATCTGATATCTTCGATTTACATCAGTACCTCATTTTATATTAATATGGTAGAGAAAATTTACGTAATTAATAGTTAGTCAAGTTAAATGTTTATCTGGAATTGGACATCAAGAAAGAATTTAATTATCAACACTCATTACCTGTTTCCCACGTCACGGAATGTGACAAACACTTGAAGCACGGACGCACCATATAACTGTTGTATCCCGTTAGGGCCTCTTAGCATCAATTTCGGATTTTAACGAAAGGGGTGGAACGAGTTTTCAGATCAATGCTAACCAGTGACATTGACGACCAATTTGCAAAATATGGGGTAGGAATTTTCAATCCAACTCACCACCATGTTACGCTTTCACATAAATGCCATAACAGAAATCTTCATACGATAAACGATCAGTTACAGTAGAAACATTTTAAATGTGTCTTTCAGTTTCAAAAGTTTACTAAATTGTTCTACATAACTGCAATTATGGAGACCGTTAATTCAAAGCTATTCCCCAGTCGCTGGAGCAAGAAATCGGGAAAGACACCCTTGCTCTACGACAGGTAAGAAGCGACTGACTAGTTTTTAAACGTTGTAGATTGGTGTTGCATAGCGAAACAAACAACATCAAACGTGACCTTGTATCGAAACTGCACGATTTCTGGAGTAACCTTATTTGAACTTGAACAAAACTAATCGTAAGTTGAAAATTTTACGAAAGCGAAACTTTGTTTATGAGGGACAAAATATGTTGGGTACTTTATAATTATATAGCATTAAATATTTAATCAAAACGAAAATTTATGAAACTAAAAATGATCCTGAATTAAAAGTATTCAGACGTAGAGGTTCTGGAGAACGAACATACTACATAATTTCCATTACAAATAGTAAGTTGAACCATTGTTATTGTCAAAACGGTTAGTAACATCGCATGCACGTACAAACTACCGTGCTAGTCCCACAATAATTAAATACTTTATCTGAGAAATTTGGAAGAAGAACTGAATAATCCACGCATGCCAATTAAGAGAGAAAAAGTGTTCATATTTGAAGGTAAGTAGAACCGTTATTTTGAACGATATTAGCTTGAAACTTCTCTGAAAGGTCTTCGTATTTATGTAATTTTGTAATTGCTATAAATTTAAATTATTATTTCTAACATTTCGGTAAGGCCATTTTTTTGCATAAAATCAAACGGAACACTGTGTATCTCAAGTTTCCAACAAATAAGACTATATAAAAGCCTTTCAAAAATGTAGCATTTAAAGTGCTTTACATTGGTTTTGATCTAATCTTAACATACGAGGGAAGAATTTGTTATCATTAGCTAAAAAACTGTAGTATTGTATGTGTGGATCACATAACCTGTTTAAAATCTCTTCTATAATATTGAATAGATAACTTAAGGCGCTTGACAAAGCTTCTGTGCACTTTTGCCAAAGTCTGCTGCTAAATTGTCAGAAAAGATTTTGTAATCCACTGTTTTACATTAGCCCCTGTTGTTAGTTTACCTTTACGTAACTTTAGAAAAAGAATTTTATCGAATGTAATTCTGGTGATCTTGCCACCAAGATATGGGATATCTACGACCAACGCACTTATTTGGATGCCGTGGCCAAAGAAACTCCAAACTCTACGATAAAAATGCGATGGTCCGTCCTGTAGCACCACACCTCATGAAGGGATTGAAGATCAACATCATTAGCAGTTGTCGTAATTTATGTTCAAGAAATGCTAGATAAGTTTTTCTGTTAATGGTCTCTCAAAAAGGCATCGTCCAATTAGACGTCCACCAAGTATTCGACCAAATATGCTTTATTGACCATCTATGTTGAAAGACAATGTTCAGCAACCAGAGGGATTTTCTGTGGCATAATAATGCACGATGTGCTAGTTAATCTTTGCGTTACCCTTAAAGGTTGCTTAATGGTTAAATAATATCAACGATAGCAGGTTAAGCTATCGATTCAGCATATTGAGCATGATAGTACAAAATATTTTGGAAATCTGCATCATATAGCTACTTGTGCAAATAATTGTAAAAAGGATGGAATCCATGACTGCTGATTATTCTATGAACGGTACTCGACTTATTTTGAGTTAATTGTTAAGATGACATACATACTTAATTCTGGATTTTCTCCAGACACAGTGATACAGACAAATTGTTCTGTTCGTTTTTAACCACGAGGGTTGATTACAGACATCTATATATAATCAACGATTTCGGTTGCTTCAAATCTTATTTTTAGTTTCTTAAATGCTTTGGGTCGAATTAAATTTTGAAATTTTTCTTGATATATTTTTCTGGCAAGTAAACAATTACCACCTATTTCTTTAAGAATGTACACCGTATTAACCAGTTGGTGTGAGTATGCTTTATTGTTAATTGATTACGTGCAGCGTTATTTGACAAACTTATGAAATGGATCAATTTTGCATGTTTAATTTTCATGACAAGTTAAGACCCGCCTGCTTGATTTTAGTTGCCATTTAATGTAGACGCACAGCGGTGAGTGATTCAAGATAACAAATTATTCACCTTTATGTAAAGGTTTCAGCAAAACTAACACTGCAATGTACCTCAAGTCCTACATTTTTGCAAAGTTATTAAACAAGAATATTTATTGGTAAAGAGAAATGCATTTGACAGTATTTATTGTCTCTTCCATGTACAAGTAAAAAATTAATGGAGATAAGGCACATCCCTGTCTCACCCCTTTCCTAATATTTACTTCTCTACTTTCTTGCTCTAATTCTATTACCGCTTTGCTCTTTGTATAAGCAATGTACTATCCGTCTATCCCTAAAACTCATTCCAATCGTTTTGAGAATTGCGAACATTTTTTTCCATTTTAAATTGTCGAATGTTTTTTTCAAATCTACAAACCCTATATATTCACTTTGCCCCTTCTCTATTGTTTTCTCTATGATCACCCTCAGAGCTAAAAAGTCTCCCGTGTTCCTCTGTTTCGCCTAAACCCAAATTGATCTTCTCCCAGTATTTCTTCAGTTCATTTTTCCATTTGTCTTTGTACAATTTTAGTTAATATTTTTGAAGCGTGTGCTATCAAGCTTATTGTTCGAAAATCTTCACATCTATCGGCACCCTCTTTTTGGTATAGTTACTATGATGTTACGTTTGAAATCTTTGGGTATTTCGCCTGTCTCATACATATAGCTTACAAGTCGGAAGAGACGTTCTGTTACTGCTTGTCCAGCGACTTTTAGAGTTTCTGCTTGCACCTTATTTGTTCCCGGCGCCTTAACATTTTTCGGACTCTTTAATGCTAATTCAAACCCATCTCTAAGTATAGGATATCCCAGCTCATCTTTTTCACAATATCTGATTCCTGTTCTAATGCTGTTAATTCCTCTCCTGAATATAAATTCCCTATATATTCCTGCCATCTAGCTACTTTCTCTACATTTTCTATAATGGCGTTTCCTCCCGCATCCCTTATATTTTTGTTATATGGTTTTATATCCTTAAAATTCACTTCAATTAATTTGTATACTTCGTCTGTCTTACCTATTTCCATCTTAGTTTGTACGTCGTTGCACTTTTCATCAGTCTACTGTTCTTTAGATTTCCTGCATTTTGGAATAATTACCCATTTTATGGCTTTGTATCTCTGTTTTCCTATTTCGTCTGATCTATTTTTCTATTTTCGTCTTTCTTCTATTAAATTCAGGATATTCTTTGTTACTCATGGTTTCTTATTTTCTATTTGTGTATACCCCAGAATATCTCTGGTCGCCATGTATAAGTTGGATTTAATGTTATTCCATTCTGTTTCTACTTCCTTAGTATCAAAAATTTTCCCGATATTTTTCAGCAATTCATTTGACTTTTTTTCAAATCTTTTGTGGATATCTCTATCCTTTTGCTTCTCAAAGTCAATGTGCCTTTCTTCGTTTCTCTTTTTCAGATTTTTAATTTTAAGTGCGGCCTTCATAATTACGATGTTGTGGTCAGTGTATATATCTGCTTCCGGGTAGCTTCTGCAGTCTTTTACTTGATTTCTAAACCGTTGTCTAACAATAATATAACCTATTTGACATCTTCCTATATCTCCTGGCATCTTCCACGTGTATCGTCTTGATGATGTTGAAATAATGTATTTGTGATGGTTAAGTTGTTCTTGTCGCAAAATTTTACCAGGCTATTTCCCCTGTCATTTCTCGTGCTTAAACCAAATAAACCTACTATCGCTCCTTCCTTACCCTCACCTACCACGACAATAAAATCCTCCGTAATTATTAAATTTTCATGTTCTTTTACGTATCTTAATACGTCTTTAATATCTTTGTAGATCGCCTCTGCCTCTTCCTCACTGTAGCTAGAGGTGGGCACGTATACTTGTATTATTACTGTATTTACTGGGTTAGATTCAAATCTAACCATGAGTACTCTTTCGTTCTTCTGTTAGTAGTTTTCTACACGTCGTCCTATCTCTGTTCGAATAACTATCCCCACACCCGAATGTGCTTCCTCTGATCCTGTATGAATTACCCTAAAGTCTCCACTCCAAAAATTCCCCGCCTCTGGCCAGCGGACTTCGCTAATTTCTACTATGTATAGTGCTATCCTATCCATTTTGAGTTTCTGGTTCTGTAGCTTACCTATTTGTTTCATACTTCTTACATTTCACGCTCCGACTCGCAGAATGTTTACGGATCTTTTTCTACTCTTTCGGATTACATCCCTCGAAATAGTGCCCTCCGGGAGATCCGAATGGGGCATTATTTTACCTCCGGAATCTTTTACCCCAGAGGATGCCATCATGTTCAACAATTTTTTTGTATGCATTGTACTTGGGAGGTAATTTGGTGGTTTACCGTTGCCTTCCACATCGCAGTAGTGTCTGTTTACGTTAGGATGAGAAAAATGCGCTTGTTTAGTATAATTACCAATACAAGTTATACCTTATTTTAAAAATAACACAGAGGATTTTTTAACCTTGCTATGTCATCATATTATGAAATAGAAGTTTGATTATCTCCTATGGTGGGACTGTTATGCGGCAGTCTCATCTTTTTTTACTCTTGCTAAAACATTTAACGTCTTGAAAGGCTTTTACTCTGTATTGAAATTAGGAAGCGTCAGTGGGACAAAAAATTCCAGACGATTGTTGAAATAAATGTTACCGCACTAGCTTTGAGCCAAGTATTCTGTATTTGAGCCAAGTGCGGGGTGTTTAGACGAAGCGAAGAAGGCGAAGATGTTAAAGTGAGTTCAGAACATCTGCAACTACATATATTAAAATGAATACCTAACTTAGGGATGCTGCAGGAACCTTTGAGTCATGTACCCTAACGACAATCAATAATCACCAACATTGGGGTTGTACCTGAAGGAAACACATTTTAGTGAACTGCAATCACGAGACGGCAATTTACGCCTTATCATTTAAAAATAAAACAAACATTAAAAGATACTGAACCCTAAAAATGTATTAAAATCTTGTTACATAAAACTTCTAAACCGGTAGTGAAATAATCATTCACCGCTCTAAATAAGGTAAAATTGTTTCTGCAAAAAATGTTGTATCATTTTTAAAAGCTTCTGACATCACTTACGTTTAATCTAAAGCAACAAACGTATAGTTTGCAAATAAAAATTTTAAAACATGTTTAAGCATATATTTCTAAATTAGGTATTCAACAACGAAAATAAAATTAGACATATAAGACTTATTCGTATAATTATTCTTATTTTAGAACTTAAAGGGGCTAAAACTAAAAATGTGATCAAATTAATCTTTTTATGTATGTACAAAGCTTTTTTGAGCGGGCAGTAGTTTAGAACTTTTCCTTATTCCTGTTATTTGAACATCAAGTTCTCAAAGTTCTAACATCTAACAACTTGAAAGTCTTTCTTTGAAATGTCAAAATTATTTCTAAAGTAGGTTCAAAAACGTTAACATTTTTATTTACGAATACTCACAAAAACTAGTTCTTTAAATTATATAGACACACATAGTTTTACAGTTAACTCTTTCTATATTCAGTTGATTTTTCAAACCAAGTACTTAAGTTACAAAATCGCGTATAAGGCAATTGACATTAAACAATACATTATGTAAATATTTTCCATAGATTTCATTAAAAATAATACTCTCAACAATACAAATAATCTCTTGTCATACTGTAATATAAAAATAGAAGTTCGGTAAACTTAAGATGGACAAATCATTTTCGTTATTACTATTTCAGTAAACACGCATGTGCTTGTAAAAAGTGAATATAAAGATCTTTAAATATTTCAATGTTAAATATGTTGAATAATTTAATTCACAGGTTTCATCTGGTGACTTTTATTATTGCAAGATTGGTGCGACGAAAACAACCTTTAGTAGTTAAACACATATTTCTCAGATGTGACATACACTGAGAAAAGTGATTTGGTTGATACAACCAATTCTGTTGTTTTGAAGAGTAAAGCATTTGATCAAGTATTTTTTAGTCGTTCTAAACGAAACTATATTAACTGAACCGCTTGCAGATGGTTAAACTAACATCAAAAATTAGTTGACTTAAATTTGTTTGTTTGAATGCATAATAACAGTTGATTAATAAACGAATGCAAAAGTGAATTTCATTCAACATCAGTCGTATTTAATACAAACTAATATTGTCAACAAATTTCATATTTTAGTCCAATACTACATTAATGTTGAAAAAAATCTATTTTAGTTAAATGAATGCTGAAAAAAGTGTCAAATGAACACGTTTTGTGACAAACTGAACATTGAAACAAACGTACTCTAGCTTGTTGATTTAAATAAACTACGATTGCCACATCAAACGTCGGGTTATTTGTTGAATGCAACGCTATTTAGTACGTCTCCGATGTTGCGTATTGAATGTTCAGCGCGCGCACATTATATCTTTAATATACTGCTAACGTTCGACAGCGACATGTCAACATGGCTTCAAGCGTTACTTCGCATTGTTTATTGTGTTAGTTTCCATTATAGTATTTCAACTCACTGTAAAAATACATGGAAGATAAATTTAGTATGCTGTACTATGTTTAAACAAAATCTCTTCGTCTAAAAATACGTAAGTACCTTCATATAAATTGGTTTCAATTGTCCTTAACTAAATGCAGTTGTTTTAGCATTCAACTATATAAGCGAACGTTTAACTTCAAAACCAATGGCAACCACAAGGAATAAACAAACTTTCAATAATCAGTGTCAGTTTTATAAAATTGAAGTGGAAGCTAAACTGAAATATATGCAGGATGAACTAGGGTTAATGTAACATTCAAGGTGAGATTTGATTCAATATACAACTTGATAATGTGACTGAATGAAGTTATTTTAAATCAATATTTTTTTAAAATCTGTTAGGGATGAACAAACTCATTTGTTGATCGCCAAGTTGTATTAAAAAAATTTGATTAAAATAATTGCATTAAATCAGAATCGATCAAGCTGGATATTGAATCAAACTACCTTGGATGTTTAAACTAATTCTATATCTAAACAATGTACAACGCAACGAAATGATTGATTTGACAGCTAAATGTTTTAAGTGAACACAATAAAAGTTTGATTAAACCAAAAATGTTATTATTTGAACCCTTATTAGCCACTTACCTTAATAATTATTATCTACTCAACATATGGGTTAGTTAAACCAATGACGCTTTTTGGTTAGTTGAAAAATTTGAATAGTTTGTTTTAATGCTACAAACCCTTTCAAGTATTTGCTTCAATGATTTTTATATGTAAGTGGGATATTCAAAGTGTTGATTTAACATAACAGTTTATTTGATAAAAGTATTAAATAATTCAAATCAAACCTACAAGCAATTGAAGTAACGATACCTAACATTCAAGTTACATTAATAGCGATTTGAGTAAATGCCATAATTATTGTGGTGCAAATTTAGGTTTGTTTGCTTCAAAATCGGTTTTCCAACATTTTATTATGTTCTATTTAATGCATATAAATCATTGTTTATATACAAACCAAAATTCTAATTGAATCAACTAATTTTCAGTTAAAGCAACAAAATCCTTTTCTCAGTGTAGAAGCGGCATCTGGTATATTGTAATACGAAACCCACTTACCAAAATTTTGTGGAAATTCAACAAACAAGAATTTCTTACTGACCCAAGAAGTTGATAATGTTTATAATTCTTAGTATTCAACAGAAACTGGAAACTTTCAGATATCAAATGTTCCGAATACCTGTTAGATGTCAAAATTCAGCTAACAGACGACATACTCTTATAAAAAATCGGGTATTCAACAACATTTAAACTCTGCGATTCCATAGTTATCAAACCATGAAAATGACACCGTTAGCTCCAACACGAATTAGCTTTGTAGTAAATCTTAATTTTTCTTTAGATTTAAGTACTAATTTTTATATTCCCTAGGTACAGTATAAATTTTAATACTATAAAATTCATAAATAAATTCTAAATAGTAGTAGTAGGACATGCTATGCCAACTAAGTTCGCAAAGTTATACATAAATCACATTTTGCCTTCAACCTTCTGAAGATCTTCCTAACCCGGCTAATCTGTGGCGGCTCGAGCATACTCGAGAGTGTTGGGTACCAATCATCAACATCAATTATGAATAAAGAGTAAATCGCCAAGTGTTATTTTTAGAATGCAAAAGATACCCTCAAATGCAGAAAGGAATGTTTAAACCGTATGGTATATGCGTTGTTAAATGTAAATCAATGAGTGCTTTAAAGTAAATGCTAATATATGAGATACTGAGTACAATAATTATATGCATAGATGCGCCTGTATTTTGAAGGTGCTTTAGCCTGTTATACAGATATACAAAATTGCCAGCAAATTTCGCAAAATAACAAACAGAAGAATACTAACTAATCGTTTGCAAATTGTGTTGCCTTTATGGTGGTCACGAAACAAAAAGAAAACCTAGAGAAGGACTACTAAATAGTCGACTTTAAGTTTGAAGTAACAGAAATGTTTATAGGAGATTGCTTCGCTAAAACTCTTTAGCGTAAAAGAGATTTTGTCAGTGCTCTCATGGTTTGTAAAAAAAACAAGAAAAATAGTAATGGGTGGAGGCACCTAACGATCAACGTTTTTCATCAAGTACATACTGCTTCGTTATTGCGCTTTATTTCTGCAAAGACCGCGGTTAGTGGTTTCGTATTGCTCAGAAATGAAAAAGAAAACCGCGTTGAGATCATCTTCTTGGTCAATGTTTGGTTTCTAGTATAGAAAATAGGGCATAGTACGGGGGTAATCAACATGTTCAGCTTTCCATGGGGCATTTCTACCAACGATAATCGGATGTAGATAATGCTTACTTAGTGCAAGGTATTAGCCGAGAGAACATCGTTAATGCTTCAATGACTTCAGTTTTACTTCAACGAAAAACGTTTATGGTCATATCTTTATAATGCTCTTTAGTGTCCAAAAATTTTGTAAGCGTTCACTGAGTTTCCAAAATAAACAAGAAAAAATCGCGCGAGCAGTTAACTTAATGGTCAATTATTAGTTTCTAGTTAAAAAAAATGATCATCGTCAGTTCTTTGTTGGTCCTGTTTGGCGCGCCGGACACTGTTATTATTAGCGCTTTTGTTATTTGGAAATTAACAAGTTAGCGTCTTGTACGAGCAACCTGAGCGGCAGCCTTTTAATTTTGTAAATAACAAAAATTCCTTAGTATTCTTTAGTTTTGTAAAAATCATGGTCAATTCTCTCATAATTTGTGAAATCAAGAAGAAATATTAGAGTGAAGAACAACTCAACTGCAGATTTTCAATCAACAAAAATGCCTATAAACAGCATATCGTTAGTGCTTTTCGTTACTCCAAGGATTATTATTAGTGCCGTTTCAATTTTTAAAAATGGTAGTGGGAAAAACAAATCATCAGTCAGCTTTCCGTTCTTTAAGCAACGAAAGTGACGATATGTAAGTATTGTGTTCATGTATTTTAGTGCTTGAAAACAATGATGAATGTTCTTATAGTTTTAGAGGTATAGAAGAGAACCGGTATCACGGCCAACTTTAGTGTCATATTTTAGTTTTCTACCAATAACGTTACCCATAAGTATCCTCCAAGCTCAAAAGCTCATATAGTCACTTCTAGTTTTCAAGATAATCAGAAAAAATTGTAAAAGTGAGAGAAACAACTTACCGGTAAAGAACTCTCGTTAATGCTTTATGTATCATTTTTGGGACTATTGTGATTTACGAGCAAACAATAAAGAAGCGTATATGTACAATGTGGGCACCTTGTAGTTTTCGAAAAAGAAAGAAACACAATAGGACAACTTAATTCTTGATTTTTAATTTCTTCATCAAGGAAATTGGGTATGGATGATGCTTTTATAGTTATTTCATTGTACCAAAGATTATTGTTACTGCTTTTATGGTTTTCAATATAAACAAAGAAAACTATGTCGAGAGACCTGCGGTCGATTTCTATTATTTGCATGGTGAATATGTATATAGATCGTTCTATATTAGCATTTTCATGCTTTTTTAAAAGTATTGTTTATGCTCCAAAGATTTCTATGAAAACTAAGCGACTTGTGTTTAAACAATATTAACAGTTGATTTTAAGTTCTTAATTAAAGCAAATGGCCAGACGTTATGCTCTATTTGGTCTAAGTAGTGATCCAAAAATCATTGTTAATGCTATATTCTGTAAAAAAAAGCAGGAAAAAGCATGGGGTAATGTTAGTTTTCAGTTGACTAGCCAATGAGAATGCACATATAATGTTCATTATAAATGCCCATTTGTGCTTGAAACATCATTCTGGTGTTTTTATGCCTTCCAAAGAATAAGAGAAACAAACCATTGCGATAAGTCAATTCAATCTTTCATTTTCAGCGTTTAGGGGATGAAGATGTATACATATGGTGCGGCTTGGTGATTCTAAATGGTTTCCAAAATAAAAAAAGAAAAATATGGCGGTATCACCTTAACAGTTAATTCCCCTGTTTCTATATAAGGATGGACAAACACATAATTTCAACACCATGCTTGAAGACCATACACGTGGGACATGCCAGGAGATATAGGAAGATATCAAATAGATTACATTCTTGTTGGACAACGGTTTAAAAATTAAGCAAATGGCTGTATAAGTTATACAGAAGCAGATATAGACACTCACCACAACATCGTAATTCTGCAGGCCGCTTTTAAATTTAAAAATTTGAAAAAAAAGGATCGAAAAAAGACACTTTGACTTTGAGAAACTAAAAAATACAGATATCCACGAAATACGTGAAAAAATGTCAAATGAATTAATGAAGAAATCAGGAAAATTTCTTATACTAAAAAAGTAGAAATAAAAAAGGAATAACATTAAATCCAGCTTAGACATGACGGCCAGAGAAATAAGAAACCATTTATAATAACTGAATCTAACAGAAGAAAGACAAAAATACAAAAATTAGATGAAAATAAATGAAACAGGAAAACAGAGATACAAAGCCAGAATATGGGAACTTATTCGTAAATGCAGGAAAGCTAAAGAACAATGGATTGATGGAAAGTGTAAAAAGGTACAAACGAAGATGGAAATAGTAAAGACAAGCAAAGAATACAAACTAATTAGAATAAATTTTAGGGATATAAAACCGTATAGCAAACATATAAGAAAAGCGGGAGGAAATGCTATTACAGAAAATAAAAAGAAAGTGAATATTATGGCAAGAATATATAGGGTTTTTATATGCAGTAGAAGAACTAACAGCATTAGAACAAGAATTAGACATTGAAAAAGATGACTTTGAATATCCTATACTTAGAAATGAGTTTAAATTAGCATTAAAAGGTCTGAAAAACAGTCAGGCATCGGCTACAGATAAGGTGCAAGCAGAAGCTTTAAAAGGTGCTGGACAAGTAGTAATAGAACGTCTCTTCCAACTAGTAAGTTATATGTATGAGACAGGCGAGATTCCCAAAGATTTTAAACGTAGCATCATAGTAACTATACCAGAAAAGAGACGCGCGGATAGATGTGAAAATTTTCAAACGATAAGTTTGACAGCATACGTGTCAAAAATATTAACTAGAATTGTACAAAGACGGACGGAAAAACGAACTTAAGGAATACTAGGAGAAGACCAATTTGGGTGACAAAACAGGGGAACACGGGAGACTATATTAGCTCTGAAGGCGATAATGGAAAAAACAATAGAAAAAGGAGAAAGCGTGTATATAAGGCTTGTAGATCTAGAAAAAGGATTCGTCAATATAAAGTGGAAAAAAAAGAGTTCGAAATACTCAAAAAAATTGCAATGAGTTTTAGAAATAGGCGAATAGTAAACAGCTTACACAAAGGGCAAACAGCGGTAATAGAATTAGAGCAGAAACGTAGAAAAGTAAATATTAGGAAAAGGGTGAGACAGGGGTGTGCCCTATACTCATTAGTTTTTAACTTGTACATCGAAGAGGCAATAAATATTGGTAAATGCAAAAAAACATTTGGAATTATTATGCAGTGACAAAAGATTGATGTGCTTAGATTTGCAGACGATATAGCGGCATTAGCATCCAGCAAGGAAGAGTTAGAAGCAAGATAGAAAAACGCAAAAGATATAAAACAAAGATTAGCACAAGGTCGTGTTACATTTACCAAAAAAAGCAACAACTCTGTTCAAAGACAACAAATACAGAAACAAGGAAGGGATTGCTTAAAACATATTTGTGGAGCACAGCACAGTACGGATGCGAAACCTGGACTGTAGGAGAACCGGACAGGAAAAAGATAGAAGCCTTTGAAATGTGGTGCTACAGACATATGATAAAGATATCATAGACAGACAAACTTAAAAACAAAGAGGTACTATAAGTGGTAGGGAAAGAAAGAAATATGTAGAAAACAGTAAAAATAGGAGAGATATGATGATAGGCCACATATTAAGGCATGGGGGATTAGTGCAGAATATATTAGAAGCACAGATACGAAAAAAGAATAGTAGAGGTAGACCTAGGTTAAGACTATTGCACACAGATAGTGAAAGATGTCGGCTGTGGAAATTTCAGAGGAATGTGTGGGCTAACTCAGAATAGAAATCAATAGAGATACGTGTCCAACAAGTTCCAATATGGAAAAACTAATGAAGAAAAAAATAACTTTACATAAACGTGATGATTATTATGAGCAGCTACAGGTATTGGTTGTGCCATTTTCTCGAATAATGTTAATTGTGCGAAAGGAATTACTGGAGAACTATTAATTCGGCAAATGTCCAAGTGTTAGAGAGTTACGGCAGCCACAGGACTAGTGTGATGTATATGAATATATTTTTGTCATATGCTTTGCATTTAACCAAAAGCGCATTTCTATTAATACAAGTTGCATTCAAAGCTGAACGATATAATTGATTGCGTTTAGATTATAATATGTAATTGCAACGCAGTTTTTGCCGTAACTAATGGAAACTTTGAAAAGTATTACCTGTTGGTCAAATTTATCTTATATTTTGTTACGTTTCATCCCTGAAATTCAATAATTTGATGAGTAGCTGATTTAAAAACTGTATATAATCCCGTATTGTCGCTACTGTTATTTGCATGTATTAGCGAATCTGATAGCCTTCGCTCAATTTAAACGAATGCTTACTCATCATCTTGTAGAATTTTATTAAACATCCTGTTGTAAAATTCAATGCATTTTGAACTTATTTTGGGTTAGCTGTTAAATTGGCAATTGTTGTTATTTGTAACAAATCTAAATAGGTCAAATCTATCTCGTTGATAACATATTAAATTTCAGGTTTTATTAGCACGTGTAATTATAATTTTAGATATAGTTAATTTCTCTTTTAAAACAACCTGAAAGAGAGTCTATTTTATTAAAACGCGTACTTTAGTAATATTATTATAGCGTTTAAATCTGGTTTTTGATGTCAACATATTTGTGCTCAAAGATTGTAAGGTGTTTCCGAGTAGGCTAAATGTATGCGTTTCTTCAATAGGTTTGTTTATCAAAGCATTTGTTTTCCACCAGAAGCTACAAGGTTGTAGCGTGTTTTCTACAAGGGGAATTACGAACATACTTTATAAACAATAAACTTTTATGGTCTCATACTGCAACCTGAGTTACATTTAATACTACGAATCTGCAACGCTGGCTGTAGACAGTCTCAGTTCTTTGGACACGTGCTCTAGAGCATTTCAACCAAGAGGTTAGCCGGCTATTACATTATCGATTTTAGTTTTGACTTGCTAAAACGTAAGAATAAGCGAGTATTTGTAGTCCAACTTTTACTTCAGCTCGACCTAATAATGTAACGATCCCAAATTAAGAATTATTGCTACAATACTGCACTGATGAATTTATAATTTGGAATTCTGAAATTAGTCTACTACAAGTTGTCCTTTGAGAAATGGACAATTTTAGCAACTAAATCATTTACCGCAATTGGTGATGATTTGCTTTCGATTGATTCAGCTCGTTACTGCGTGGTATGTTCGAGGTCATGTAATGAGGTGCTGCTGACTACAAGACAAGCGAAGTAAAAAGTTGCCCCGCGCACTGTTGCTTTTTCTGAATTTGTAAACATAAATTCATGGATACACCATTGGTTAGGTATATCGAGTATTTTTTATAATAATATTTGTTTCAGCGGCGGAGAGAGAAACGCATTTACCTATCGCCAGCTCTTATTGAGTGCTGTAATTATGTAAGTAGTAAGATTGAAGGGAACGAAAGCAACTTCCTGTATAATTTCTTTTAATTGCTGTTTTTTGTAAATATTATTATTGAGGGCATACATTAGTGTAACTTAAGTAAGGAAGGTACTAATTATTTTGCGTTGATTTTTGTATTGTGTAAATTATTTGGGATATTTTTTAAAAAATATTTTTTTCTATACGTGCTGATTTTATTTTTCCTTCATAACATGTTTTTCTAATTAGTAAGTTTGTAAACACTCTTGTTGTTTTAAGGTTGTAACTAAAGGTTTATAAATAAAATGTATTCTTCGAGGTTTCCAATTTTTCTATATGTGTGACCCGCCCCACTCTACGACGCTTTTGGCTAGTTAGGCATTAATTCTTCCGAATCTCCTTTGTTTTGTTACAGTATTCGCTAGATCTTTGCTGTTATTTCGATTACTGTGTTTTACTTTACTCTTGTCCGCACGGGTTGCCGTAACAACTTAGACCAAAGGGAAAATATATCTTGCAGTCTAGTATAATTTTACCAATAATATTTACTTATTAGTAAATTTACCATTTATCTACTTGGTCTCCCTCTGAAAGAATAACCAAAAACAAATCAATTTCACTGCCATAAGTAAATTTGACTGTCATTTAACTTAAACGATTGACAAATATTACTGACAGGTTAATAATAACTCTGGTCTGGTAAATAAAATTTTGACGTTTTATGCCAAATATAAATAATTAATTCGATTAGTGTGAATTTTTAATAGATACCGCACTGCTTCATTTCTTTTATAATTTAACAACACAGCCATCTCAACCACACTCCAAATTTTTGCTATTTATTTTAATTTGTGAGGTTATGTGCGTTACATTTCTCTATCATTCGCGGGTTTGAAAAGTGTGGAACATGTATAATAACTCGATGTGTAGTGATAAGGTTCAAATTCTTTGATAACATTTTTGCAAAATAACATAAACAATGCAAAAACTCTATAGACTTGTACCTAACCCTAACAAAATATTTACTATAAAGTCAAGTTGTTTTTTGGGATTGAGAGAAAATTTCACTAATAGGGATGTTTTTCTAGTAAGTTTGCCTACAGATTTACAAAATTCAACTGAAGGTAAACTTTAAAGTAAACATGTTCTTAACTTTATCCCGAATTTGACTACACAAGTCTATTATGGTAGTTAATTAATAAATACATAAATCTACCGGGTACACATTTTTACTTACTTTATATCTCTAGGTAAAATTACCTGAAGGTAAAATGCTAAGATAAATATTGGTAAAATATACTAATAATACTATACCTACAAGAAATGTCTATCCAAAAATTAGTTCTAGGTTAAATATTTTGTGAATTAACGCTAAAATATTGAACAATATATCCTAGAAGTAAAATTAACCTTCAAGTCAATTTTGAAGCAAGAAATTGTTTCATTTTTACTAACTGTAATTACGTACTGGGCTGATAATTCTTCAAAGTTATATTTACCTATAAAATTACTAAAATTTATTTGTAGGTTATAAAAACAAATGGAAATAACGTATAATTTACTTGGTCAGGTGAAGTTTACTAAAAATTCATGAGCTGTGCTACTTGGGTAACTCTGCACCACTGTAAGCGAGCCGGTGCCCTGTTTCAATTGTTACATTGTTTGGCCCCCTGAAGAGCAAAAATAACAAATTAACGTAACGTCAACTCAGCATTTAACGGTATGTTAGCCCTCGAATACAAAATTGAATAATTTCGTCATTTGTAAAAATAACCCAGGGTAAACTCTTTAAAAATGAATAATTTGAAAGGGTCTATCTTAGCCGATGAAACTTATTGATGTTTCACGATGAACTATTATATTATCGATACATTCTTCTTCGGTATTTGTTTCAGTAAAAGAAACGACTAGTGAACATTAGCTGGAGTTATTATTGATTCGTTAAATCTTTAGGAATTAGGATAAATTGTTAAACAAGGTTTTGACGGATCAGCGACCATGAAGAACTGTTTTAATGGTCAATCATTAAAGAAGGGTGTCTGTCAGCTCTATGTGCATTGTAGTGCTTCGTTAAATTTAGCAGTAGCTCAGTCTTGTCAAAATCCATATATTAGAAATTGTATAAGAACAGCTAAGTCCGTCTCAAATCTTTTTAGAAATTCGCCTAAAAGAACTGAAGCTTTAAAGACAAATATAAGAAGATATTTTCCAAATTCTAAATGACAAAAGCTTACCACTACGTGTATGACCAGTTGGGCTAAAAATCATAGCGGCCTTTTACTTTTCAAACAAATATATTGAGCGATCGTGACACGTTTAAAGAAATTACCGAAATGGCAGATCGTGAAGCTACTTCAAAAGCTACACAATATTTAAATTATATAAAAACACAGGAGAATTTCTTATCAATTTACGTGTTCCTAACTATATATTTTCACACACAATAACTCTTTACAACCCATGTGGTTGGTTACCCATTGTGAATGTCTCTAGGTGGCGGATAGGAGAAATCCCAGGATATATGACCATGGGATTGGCTATCTACTCTGGGAAGAATCGTGATAAGCTTATCTCTTTCAGTGACCCGGTGACCTGAGTGGCATAAGACTCTCAACATGGTGGAGAGCAAGAGACCGTGCTGATGCGGGATAAAATCCGCTCCCTAGCCAAGTGAAAACGATCCCACGGACAAAATCCCTCAACCCAAGCTGTAGTTTCGTGGCTAATGAGGTATACGAAGCCGGTGGGGCAATTCTGCAACACCGTCATACCGTGCCTTCCTTGCCGTCGTGGTCATGTCCCACGGGCAAGAGGGTGTGGGGTCTTGGCTTAACCGCCTGGACCAAGAGGAGACAACCTCGTTAAAAATTCCTAAATCCCGTGGTGTAAGACCGAGCTCAGGAGATGGGTGGCTAGATAGTTGACTCAATCGGTCTAAAACTCAGGGAACAGGGCGGCACTCCGTTTTATTCGCGCCTTCCATGCCAACAGGGGGCATCTGGCATGGCGACCATTTACACCCCCCATACTCGTGGGAATAATCATGAATAATATTGGTACCACTAACAAAACTGGACCTGAAGTAGTGGAACCAGCAATGAGGGACTTCTCAGGTAACCAAAATGTATCCATGGAGGTGAAGCAGACCCGGGATGCAAGTTCGCTTGCAAGACCGGTATCTGAAATACCAGACATGGAGAATACTATAAAGAAATTTGCAGGCATTGGACTGCCAGCAAAGAGGCTTTTGGGAGCTCAACGTCGAAAGCTGAAGAAAGCCAAGAAAGTCGAATCTGACACTTGGACGGAGTCACACCCGTCCACTATGTAAATTGATGGGGGACTGCAATATAGCCCTTATCCAGGAACCTTGGATTTGCAACAGAAAGGTGTTAGGACTGAGTTCAATTGGTGGGGCACTTGTATATAGTAGATTCACTGATAGACCCAGGACTTGTATACTAATCAACTTAACCAGGATCAGCACAATAAGCCTTTTAGGCTGCAATGCGGCGGAGCCGTTTAGCAGACGCACCCGCCAGAGGAGTAGTTTTAGTGGGTATGCCGCAAGGAGAGTCCCACACTTTGACTGTAAAAGCTTTCCACTCCACTGGGTTTGGGTAACTATTAAAAAAAAACTCTTTACCAACTTTTGCAAACAGTGGAATATGATTTGTCTGAAGCTTTCCATTATATTGAGAACTTAAAAAAATTATATTAACTTCTTGGACAAACGTAAATTGAAAGTTTTCAGAAACTTTTGCTGATTTACAGTTTCTAATAAAAAATATTGGCTATGAAATATCTGTTTCTAAATTAACCTGAAACAAAAATCGTATAGATGTAGTTTCTTCTGGTTCAGAACATTATTACAGATCTCCCAGTTGCAGTCTCTTCTTTTAATGACTTTTTAGCACAGTAAGATTGAGGGTTTTTAATCGTAAAGCTGTTATTAAAGTTTGTTGTATTTTGCTTAAACAATGTGTAAAGAATGATAATATTATAGAATAAATAGAAATTTTTAAGCAATATTTTAATGAAGATGCTTTATTTAGTGAACTATATATTTGGCAGAAAACACGGTCCAATGTGTTAGAAAATGGTTATATTCCAGAGATTTTTATAAAGACAATAAAGTTGTGCAACCTAACAATATCTCCATATATTTATAATTTGTTGAAAGTTTTTCGTGTTTCGTCAGTATTCACTGCAGCTCTGGAGAGGATGCATATTCTTGACAATGACACGGCTTAAGAGCTATTTTAAAAATCTAACGGGAAGTGAAAGATTAGTTAGATTTGCGTTATTGAGTATGTATAAAGGAATTTTAGTACCTACTAGTTGAGGAAGTATGCAATAGATTTGCGCTTTCACCAGAAGATTTAATTTTATTGCACTTAACGTATGCATAATTAAAATATTCGCTTAGCGCCTCTACCGCAAGATAGGAATGTTTTATTTCGTACTGAAAGAGGGATGCGGCAAACAATTAGTTTCTGGAAGCACATAAATAGCGAGCAATTACATCCGGCAATTTACCTTTCTTTTTGTACTTCATACCTGTAAATTAAATACGTTTTGTTTAGAGCATGGCAGTTTTGGCTTATAGACTTTCGTAAACATTTACTTTATGCGCGTTCTCTGAAATACTGGTAATAAAGTATCTTCGTAGAGCTGAAACTTCAATTACATTGCTATTTAAGTAGGAAAATTATCGTCAGAATTTTGAAAAGAATTGTTTTATATTATAAGATACATGGGGTCTCTTTGATGATGTATTGATATTTACTTATATACGCACTTCTACTTCTCGATAAAGTATGCATTACACATTTTGTAGTCGTGGGCAGAGAAGCAGGCTTCAATAGCTTACTCTAACCAATGACACAATTCGATTAAACGTTATCTTTTTATAAACTTGTGAAAACTAATGATTATGCGGAGATATACATTGCATAATCACGTGATGCAAAAATATTGCTTGCTTGGCAGCCTGTTTACCCGTCGAACCATGTCATACCAAAATTATATAGCTGCTGTTTGGTCATAAAAGTAGCTTTCGTGCAACTTTAACAGCGCTATTACTGTCGACATTAAACTACATTTAATTAAGTCATCCAACTATGCTGTAGTACAACGCTAGCGTTATACTGCTTCTCAATCTATTAGAAAATATTACAACATGAAATAATGCATTACATAGAAGTTTATGAATTGAATCGTGAAATTAAGTATAGCGTTCAAGTTTTTGAAGTGTCCTAAACCTTTTATTATCCAGTTTTGCGTCGCAAACTGCTTCTCATGTTTATTACTTCTATGTATTTTCGAGTCAATCGGTAGATAATGACTTAATCAGGTGTATCAAATTTTTATTTCAAACGTAGTGCTTCAGCGTTTTCGTTAATAGATTTTGACGTAGTACGTATAATAATAGTGATTTTCAGGTTCTACCCATATGAACACATCGCCCTTAAATATAGTATGTTAAAGTTTTCCCAAGGACGCGATTTAAGGTTCGGGCCTTTGGAGTGATGTTTTAAAAAAACATTTACAAACTTCTTAACAATTTATTTATCTTAAACGTAAATTATCATGGAATTTTGAATAACTGTATAAAACAACTTTAAATCGAAATTAATTAATTAATTGAACTAAGGCGTGTAGTCTAGGTAAACAACAATGCAAAAGCTGCACTACTCAGACTGACTGCCGGGCCTTGAGGTCCCGGGCTTTTTACAATATCCTGCCCTCTCACATGGCTGTGAGAACTTGCAGATCTCATGTCTGCTTTACTCTTAATTCTACACTTTATTACATTGTAACAATCTCATTTCTAGGTAATTGCGGTATCTTAACCGTCTGTGAACTGCCACCTGCAGTATCACTGTCGTCTCGGATACAAATTTGCATATCCGTTCTCATGAACTGTTAATAACCTGTCTGGTTTATCCTTGTATTGCATTGTTGCAATTGATTAATGATTTATTTAACAATTTCTAATAATTCCAATTACATTCTATTACTCAATATGGTGGATACATAACTCGCGTTGATTTAAGTAAGTTTCGGGGCATTATCCACACTTTTGATGAAGGTTAGGAATGCTTTTTCATTTAAAAGCTATAATTTAAAATATACTATGTTAAAAAGTATTTTCTTTTTCAGCATGTGTTTTTAATGAATTGTTTAATTTCCTTTAATTAGTATGTAACGTGACATTAACCCGAGAGTAGTCGTACGTCGATCAAAAGGACCGCTTTTGTGGAAACCTGGTATGTCACCCTTTCCAAGTACCTACTTGCTTATTCGTTGAGGCTTTTAGTATGCACTTGGTGTCGCACGTATAGACTGAACGCGAACCTGACATCAGAAAGCACACCATTCTCTGGTTAACACTTTCGCTGCGCTTTTCTCTAGGAGTTTACTGCATCCAGAAGCGGTATTGTTTTTGTGTAATTAATGATATTTTTGATATTGTAATGTAAAGATAAAGTTGATAATAGTATACAGGGTGTACAATCATTTCTGCGACAAGTAGCACAGATCCTTGCCACCCGCCCCTTGCTCTAAATTTTTACTTCAGTACTGAACGTCACGGATACGTGTTATCCCAACCATACAACTCTTTTTTACAAATTAATGTACATGGAGGTAGCCTTAATTTTAGAAGTATATAGATATAAGTAGAAAATGGATAATGATATGTACATTATATTATTAACTAACTCCTACAGCAGAATAAAACTAAAAATAGAATAATTGAACCTTGAACCTAAACTTGTAAAAACAAAAATTTTAAAAATAAGTTGAAATTTGTAGATGACAAATGATCTAAGTACCATACATAACATTACTCTTCTTACACTAAAGTTAAAACTACTAAAAATACAAATACAGAGAGCAATCCAATAACACAAAATATTCCAAAATATTTAACCATAAAATAAATCGAAACATACTCCTACATTAGAGTCCAGTTTATTCAGGACGTTGTTTACAGTGATACAAGGTCGTCTTCCTTATTTTTTACCGGAACATATTTGGCAGGGTTTCCTACTAGTTTCACCCCTTTTATTGACGGCTGCGATTTTTGTGGCCTTGTACTTTTTTATAACTCTTTGTGTTTGAGCTTTTGTTTGCTGGATGCCCAAAAGTTTTTCCAAAAGGGACAGTCTTAGTTCGTAAAGTGTCATTTTCTCCAGAATAATTTTATGAAGCTGAAACGGATTCAACAGCATAAGTTGGATAAAATAAATTCCCGGTTTCTTGTACAATCTTAAGGTTTTTCTATCACAAGGGTAATAGGAATTCATTTGATCCTGTCTGTCAACTCCTCCGTTGTGTTTATTAATAGTGAAATATTGCTGCTGGTTTTATTCTACAGCGGTTCTTTTTGTCTACAAATTCAACCATTTCGTTCGAGTTTTCATTGGATATAGTTTCACCTTTTTTAAGTTTTTTCTCAATAACATTTTTTGGGTTATATTTTTTTTTCAAATACAATAAGTTTTCCGAGCAGTTAGTTTATTTGCCATTTCGAATGGACCTGCACCTTGCCGAAGGTTTAAAGTACTAAAACAGATGAAATGGCTTGCGTGTTCTAATGAGCTAAAGAGCCAAACTACAGGTCCAACCAAAGTAGTAGGGTCGTTAGTGAGGAACCAGACTAAGACAGGTCCCCGAAATAGGGCAGCCGCTCTTTCGGTACTTAGATTGGTAGAGACCATAGGGGTCGGTATGGCAGTCTAGGACACACTACCGCGATGAGGAAGGCAACGGAAAACCACCACATTATCTCCCAAGTACACAGCGTACTTAAATTGTTACAAACATGATGGCATTCTCTGGGATAAAGGATTCCGGAGTTAAAATAGTCCCCCATTCGGATCTCCGGGAGAGGACTACTTCGGAGGATGCGATCGGAAAGTTAAAAATAAGAGTCAGGAACATTCTGCGAGTCGGAGCGTGGAATGTTAGACTGTAAAACAATAGAAGGTGATCGAACTGCATCTAACAAGAAAGAACAGCGCCTATGAGGAAAGGCAACAAACATAGAACAAGAAGAAAATTGTTGAAAGCATATGTGTGGAGCAAAGCGCAGTATGTCTATGAAATACGGGCAGTCTGAAACGCAGACAGAAAAACGGTAGCAGCCTTTTGAAATGTTGTGCTTCAGATGTATGAGGACAATAACATGGACAGACAAAGATAATAACAAATAAGTTATAGAAATAGTAGGGGAACAAGGATATCTGGGGAAAAAAAGAAATAGAAAAGCAGAATACGTCTAAGGCATTTTGGGGAATAGTATGGGATATATTACAAGCAGAGATAGGAAAAAAGAGGTAGATGTAGACCTAGATGAGATAGTTATAGATTGAAACTGTGCAAATTTCAGGGAAATCTGTAGGTTAGTTCAGAATAAAAAACAATGATGGTATGCGTCTAACCAGTTCTAAGACTGTAGACCTAATGATGATGATAGTTTATTTGCTAACTCAAATGAGTTATAAAAGTTATTTAAATACATGGCATGACCTGCATCTAAATAATTTTCTAAAAGATCTATAATAGCTTTGGTAGTGTAGTTTTTTCCACCACTGTCATTAAATGCGCCAGTATAAACGATAGAGTTTAACATTATTCCACTTGGTTCAGTCAAAATGTATACTTTGATTCCGAATTTGTGGCGCTTATTTTAGATATATTGGCAAAATACTAAGCGCCCTCGCCACAAAACCATTGACTTGTCCGGGGAAAGCTCTCTAGCAGGATAGTGTACATTTGACATTTTATTATTGGAAAAGTTTATAATGGGCCTTATTTTGTATAACCTGTCAGCTGGCATTTCTTTAGTTGCTGTATTTTTTGGCAAAGTGTAGATACCTCATAACCAATAAAAATCGATCCCGGCTCATGTGCTGGGAAAAGTATTTTAAATTGAATAATGGGCGGCGTTTTCAATAATCTTAAAGCCTGTTTAGCTGTATCATTCTCATGTGTATCACCAATCCTTAAAATATTAACATTTCCTCGCAAGTGACCGGTCTCCATTGAGAAATTCTTGATTTCTCAAAAGACCTTTTTTGCAAAAAATTTCTTTGGCGTAACGGTTAGTTTAAGCAGTAATTGAATTAAGAAGTTTGTTGTCAAAAATTAAACGTTATACCACGTATTTCTGGGAATAATTCGTTTGTTTTCGTAAAGGGAAAATCCTTCAATTGAGACCGCATCCCGCTCCAGTTACGAACAAGTTCAAGATCATCTACCTGCGGCGTTGCAACATTTAAACTGTATATTTTGATAAAAAGAAGCCTAAAAATACTGAATTTACCTTCATGCTTGCTTGAAATTTCACCCTCAAAAGCAGAATCCTCCCGTCTCCACCGAAATCCACGTCACTGAAATCGCTATACCGGTCGTGACCACCACTACAATCACGTAACAAAATCGCTTCCAGTTCATTATCCGTAAGTTTTGAGGATTTTGAAATGCAAGCTAACATGTTTTTGGTATAGCAGAACCTGCGACACTTTTCTCCATTTTCAAGAATTAAAAAATAAGTAATTTTAAAACGATTAAAAGTTTTATTAAGTTTTTGTCACCAAGAACCACGTTAAATGATTAAAATACACCACCGTCCAGCGCTAAGCTGATACTACCTTACCGAAACACAGTATACATACGACACGGATCCGTGTTTAAGCGGGGTTTTATGACGACAGAGGGTACTGTTATTCGTTACGAACAGACAGTTTTCCAAACGTAGACAAACGCAGCAAGTGGGAGCGCTTTCGGATACGTACGGCACGCAGACGGAGTAAATTTCAGGAATTTTCAAAACGGTTGCATCAAAATTTGTAGAATTTAAGTTTGAAAATAAGCTTTTCACGGGAAGTGTGTCCGGAGGCTAGCATTTTGAACCGTATAAATACTGAATAGAAATTATTAAAACTCTCTTGTGTCTTTGTCTTAACTTCGCTACCGTACTACGATAGACCAACATTATAGTAGAATTTTTGTTCTGTGAGTATTAAATATGTTTAGAATGCAGTAAATATAGTGCTAGCACGTGTAAATTATTAGTAGTGGTCTTCTATTTATTAACGCGAAGGACGTGTAGTGTAAATTAAATTAATAGAGTTCTGGCTACTACTATACTAAACTAGAAAATCAATAAATAGAAACATAATACGTGGGGTAAGCATCTCAAACAACCAGAATTGTATGCTGTTATGGAATGGTACTATGAAACGAAACGCTTGGTTGCAAATGGAGTTTTCATCCGTGAATCTGCTGAATATCACAGCGCATGGTCACGAAGCCAAGATGTTCTGGTGATCGTCGTCGAAGGGATAGAAGCTTGAAACCTTCTCCCGGTAATTTACTTAAAATTGCTGTTGTCTGATAAGCTTTTGTGAAATTTTGGTGCTGTGTGAGTGAATTTTAGGGTTTATTTATGGTTATGTAAACTTATTGGAAAAAATACACGTACTGGACCATTTATTGGGGTAAATATCGAAAAGGGGCGTATTTAAAATTTACAGAAATTTATTCTGAATATAAATTGGATTGTAAAGGGTAAACGGGTCTATAACTTTTAGTATTAATTTATGCATGGTAAAAGGCATATACAACATAAACTGGGTTATCATGAGCTCACCATACTCCAGAGTACAGTCAATTTAGGGTAATATAAGGTGCCTATCTGCTCATATTTTACTGAATTTGTTTGAACATAATTAGAACATCAAGGACTTTAAAACATATCACATTTGTGTTTGAAATTTGTGTATCAAATTGTTTTTTTTTATATACTTGTGAATAATTTGTCTGTAAATAGCGGTAAATAAAAGATTGTATGATTGTTGTATTATTTGGTGATTTTTTTTTGAATGGTGTGCGAGTGTGAAGGAAGAATGGGTGTATATTTAGGTATTCGAAAAGAGGCACAGCTGAGCTAGCCAGGGAAGCTGCTGAAGATTTTTGAAGCAGAAAATAATAAGGGTAAGCTATTTTTTTTTAAAAAGTTGTGCATTTTTGAAAATTATTTGATGACACTGGTAAAGGACTGATGTTAAAGCTTTGTCCCAGCTTCGTCCAAGGATTTTTCTGCACTTCCACGGCAATAAATATATATATATATATATATATATATATATAAATTGCCGTGGAACCCTGGTAAAAGCCTCGCCAGTGTAAAAAAACATTCGAGCCCCAACGTTTGGCCGTCATAAATTGCCGTGTATCTCAGGATATTGCTGTTTCAGTAGATTCGAAAATTAATTTATTTTTATTTTTACAAAATCGAAAATTGCACACAGTAGAAAAATTTAATAAAAAATTTAGTGTCTTACCCAGATTCCTCTTTTCATCACCTTAATTCTTCTTCAGTTCCCAGGCTAGCTCGGTTGGGCCTCCTCTTGGATACCTAGATCACTATTATACTCTGTATCGTTCACGCACACTCTCAATAAAACTACAAAATAATACAACCATCATACAATATTTATTTTGTCACTATTTACAAATAAAATTCAACATTATCCACTTTTCAGAGATCAAGTTACACCTCAATAAATCCTATTTTTGTACTGTCCTGGATTTTAATTTAAAATATCAAACACATTGAATATACCCGGAGGAAATGGGCCCTGAATAATACCTTACCTTCTTTATTTATTTATCATTTATTTTAAATTAGTATACTGTGGAGTATGGTGAGCTCATGATAACCCAGTTATTTATCAATAATGTATACTTTTGTACTTCGCATACTCTTACAACAAACAAAAAAACTCATGTACTCGTAACAATAAAAATTTTAAATTCCTGATGGAACGTTAATAAGCTTTATATACACCTTTAGATTTCTATTTAAATACCATAATAAAGTTAGTTATACGTATTATTTTCAATACGCAAAATAATGCACAATACCTTCAAATTCACTCTTACACGTCACACAATTTTCATAGTTTCATAGTTTATAACAACAACAATTTTAAAGCGTTATTTGGAATTTTTTGAAGATCTCTACTCCGTTGACGATGCCGTTAAAGTAGTTTCGCTCTGCTCTACTGACCGCTTCTAGCTATTTGTAGAAAAACCCCATCTAGGTTGTGCTGTTTGCTCTGCCTTCACGGTGTATTCAAATCCAAATTAATTACACTTCTTTCATAATTACGTACTTTAGTTTAATTTAATTGAAATTTACGTTACTTCACGTTATTTCACGAGCTTGTTTAAGATAAATGTTGCACCTCAAATTAAAATTTAGACTCGTCACTATTCGCGTATCAAATTATGAGGCCAACATTGTTCTATTTAATTTAAAAATATGTATACTTACAAACTCGTGTTCTGAAGCGGTGAAAATACTAAGAGATCGAAGTTAATAGAGAGAGCGATGCTAATTCTCTTCGAAAATTTATATGATTCCGAATGCCACCTCTAGGCCACTCTTCCCGTGAAAAATCTAATTTATAATAACACTTCATCAAATTTTGTTTCAACTGTTTACGATATCTCCGAAATTTAGCGCGTCGTTACGATATTTTCCGAAAAATTAACATTCAATATTCCCGTGTTTGTTTGATGTACAACTAACTATATCGACCAATAGTATATCCATTGACGTCTCAAAAACTCCGCCTATATTAACGCGGTCCCTTTTTATGCATATTATATGTTTCCTTCTAACCTGGTTTGAGTGATAGAGAATTGATATTACTGTCCGCGTTCTTTTTACTCCATGTGAATTTGTATACGTGCTTTGCGACTGTCGGTCAGTTGTTTCTGTATAAAATTATTCAAGGATTTATTGATGCACCATACATTTTAGCAAAGTTAAATTTTAATGTTCCGTCTGTTAATACACGTACAAGTATAACATTCTATAATAAAATATCAAACACTAATCTAGTATCCAATTCTCCAATATATGTTATATTACAAACATTTAACAAGTTATTTAATAATTGCGACATTTTTGCTATGTCGTTCTCAGAATTTTTGGCTTATACTTATACGCACTTTTCACTTGACGGATTGCCTTAGTTTAGATCATTACTTTTACTAACGTACTCTATTATAAAAGTTGTCTATGTATATGTAAATTTGTATTTTCTTATTTTCTTTCTATGTTAATTTTATCCTGTAATTGGATTTATTCTGTTGGATAATAAAGCAATAATAATAATAATAATAATAATAATAATAATAATAATAATAATAATAATAATAATAATAATAATAATAATAATAATATTCTTTGAAATTTGCTTGTTATCTATAAAAATAAAAGGAACCTGACATTTCGAAAACATGCAGGTGTTCAATTAACCGACGTTTTAACACAACATTTCTAAGAGTTGGCTTTTTAAGGTATTTTATATTCAACGGCTGTTTATGTGTTAGCAAAGCGTTTCACCTTGGTATTATGGATTTTTCATGCTTTTATGCGTAATTACCCGTTCAATTATACTCCATTAAATTAATAAATAAATTGCGTTGGCTTCTAAAATTTATTTACTTTACGAACCTAACTAAATTTTATTCATTAATTGTAAAATTATGGTAATACTTGTTACTTTAAACTGAACTAAATGAAATAAATTTTGCACGTAAATTCTGGTTGTTTCCTCTATACAGGGTGTTTCAAATTGCTTTGTTTATAGTTAATTTAACCTTTTAAAACCACTACAATATATATACATATGTTTACTTTTCAGACCATATTATTAATATTATATGTAGATGTTCTGGGTGTTGGTCATCCAATACCCAGAAAATAAATCTACATATATATATATATATATATATATATATATATATATATATATAATTGTGACACCCCAAACTTTGGAGTGTCGCTAAAAGAAAGCATCGGCACAGGTAATAAAATTGTACGTTTCAAAGTATTATCGTACCTTTCTTGGGTTTATTTTGTTTAGCTAGCTTAATTAATACTTGAGTAATTTGCCAATCTTTAATTATCACGTTTGTAATTTTGTCTGGTAAAAAGGCTTTACAGATGTTTCATTGAAAACCAAAGGGCTTCGAACATTAACCTCAAAATTCGATTTAAATTATCCCTATTAGAGATAATAAAATGCGAACCTATCTAAACTTAAATTACAAAACATTTCATTATTTTATCAATTAACAGACAAAGAAATCTAAATATATACTTGCGAAATTAAACAGTGTTTATCCAGCTTGTACTTTACGGTATTGAATGCTTCTGATCCCGTTTTATATTGACGTTAAATCCCAGTTTACCAGTTTGTCCATATTATCTTAAATCTTATTTTAGAATATTAGTTTGCAAAAGTGCAGCTTTATTTTTTATTTAATTAACTTTAGAATAGCTTTTGTACCGAAGAACGTTCAACTTTCATACTATTTTTACAAAACAGACGATGCTTCATCTAATGATCGCATTTAATAACTTCTGTGTTTGACACTACACAAATTTATAAGTTTCATATTTATGCAAAGTACAATTATAAATCGGACAAGCATATGCGTTGAAATCTTTTCTTAACGATACATATTACTTGGTGACAATTACGAATCCTTTCTTGTATGAATAAATGAATCCTTCCAATAGAGTTCTGGTTTATATATAAAAATTTTAAAAACGACGATTGTAGATGTAATTGGTAGAATTAGTCACGGCTGATGTAAGAATTTACAGGAATGTCGGAATTTAACAATCAACTAGTGTTATGCAACGTAATTTACGAGCTTCATCAGAGCGTATTCAGTCTTTGGCCAACGTACGGAGTTGATGGTTCTGTCGGATGCTATCTTATACTAATGCAGAAAACTAGAAAATCCATTCTTATCAATTTTATGGGGTTTTTAATCGTCTCGCGGGTTCTTTGAATAAATGTTTATTTATTTAATGACGCTTAAAAACATTCTTTAGCAAAGAATGACGTATTAAAAAATTTCTTTATTATTCACGAAGGTTCTGGATTAATATCTATTTTCAAACTCAGGAAGTGTATTAAATTGTATACAAAAGTCAACTTAGCTGGTTAATTAAAGCTTTAATTGCTTTTATTTATCCTCCGTAAATACAATAAGATTGATAAAATGATTTTACAATAAATAAAGCGAATATTTTATGCAAGGGAAATGAAATGACTTCTAATGCATTGTTATGCACCGAAAATTAATTTAGTATGTTGATAAAACTACTCATAGTTTTTAAAATCATCTTTATTTACGTTTTGATGCATGACCTAGGATCCTTGTCAAAATAATAAAAACTTCAAGTTTGACATTTATGACAAATTAAAGATGACTTTGATTTTTTGATGTTCAAAATATTTAGGTTGAGTACACTAAGCAAAAATATTTGCTTAGTATACTCAAACCAAATATTTTGAATAAAGATGATTTTAAAAACTATGAGTGGTTTAATTCCCAAACAAGATTAAGAAGAATACTTCTATTCGGGTGAGATATATTTATGGAATTTAGGTTTCGATATATACATATATATGTATGTACATATATATATATATATATATATATATATATATTGCTGTGAAACCACCAAAATCCGGGTACTCCGCTTTTCGAATCGAGCCTCACGAATTGGGCGTCAAGAATGCTGTGAAACCTACAAAAAGCTATTCATTAACTCAACTGTTCCGTTGACTTTCTTCTGTGGAGGCGGCTCCGTGGCGTAGTGGTATGTGTGTGACTACTACGCTCTAGGTCCCGGGTTCGAATCCCGACACGGTCCGCTTGAAAAATGTTAGGTGAGCATTTTTCGCAAAAATACACCCTCGTTCGGATGAGAGGTAAAATGGAGGTCCCGTGTGTGAGTGTTGTCACGCACGTTAAAGATCCCTACCTTGCTTGGAACAGCAAGGATTCGGCAAAATTCAAAATTTTCCAGGTAAAAAAAACTCGCTTCCTGGCCAATGTAGTACCTTCGGTTGGAGCATTGGAAAATCACATGTAATGACTTTCTTCTGTTCATCGCCTCGGCTGCTCCCCTAGATAAACCTTCATCCTCATTCATAAAAAAAAACAAACACATTCCTTCCACAAACATCACCGTTAACTCTATTTACATCAATATTCACAATACATTAAAATTTCAAAATTAAAAATTCAGCATAAATTTCAGTATCAGAAAATTTCAAGATTTAAATTTGTTATCATTTTAATGTGCATCCAAAATTAAAGTCCTTGTAGGATGCCTCCTAATTAATATAACAATATATGCAGACCTGAGTCTGAGTACAAAGGGAGCATCTACCACCCTTTTACGTTAATTAACCAGGTTCGTCTAATTGAGTTCAAAGACATACCCAAATTTTCATCAAGAACATAAATACTAAATACTCCTTTCGACTGAAACAAGAAAATTTCACCTTAAAATTAAAAATTTGTTGTTAGTACAACTTCATTACTGTCCATTTTAAGTAAATAAATTATAAAGTTATTCGACACACACGAAAACATCAAAGTTCAAACAAAATAGTATAATTTACCTGAAGGTTACTGCACTCGTAGCTTCAATGTACCTCGTCCCTTTTGTTAATCACACCATTCCAACTGGGTTATATTTACGGCTTCTGATTCTCAACGCTTTTAAAATTTCTCCACCACCATTCATCTAAAGTTGTTTCAGGGCTTTTCCGGAACTCACCTGTGTGTATCTGAACCTTGTTTTGCGGATCCTGACACGTTTATGAACCATTTAATTATTAACACCCCCGAAAAATAGCAAAGAAATTCATGCTTCTTTCACCAATATACGCCAAAACTGCCTACTTTTGTGTATTCATTTGTTGTTGCAAATTTTGACTAATTAGTACAGTGATACTAACTTTATTACCTTGTATCTTCTTTTCTAAGTGCACTATAGTACATTCATTGTAGCACGTAAAGAACAAACTGTTTTAAATCACCAAAATATACGAACAAACTGTTTAAATTATTCTATCAAACTCGGAAAACTAAAAAGCATTGTTTAACGCATTGAATCAAGTCGAAAATCTAAGAGAGCTTGTTCATATTAACCTGGGTATATATAGAGGTTAGCCTGTCTGTCGGTCTGGTCCCCAAAACGGACAATTCTTCAGAATTTCGCATGCTAGGTTCCCATTCCGCAGCCCGGCATGCGATTTTTACGAAATTTGCACTCGCCCCAGTTAAATCTCAGAAATTTCGACACGGCTCGCAACGTCTGGAAATAACTAATTAAATTTTATACAGAAATGTTATTTTACCTCTCAATTTTGCCTTTATTTTCAACCAATCGCAACCCCGTGACGTTGCTCCACTCACGCCATTTACTATATGTGTCTCGGTCTTGCGCATATTATCTGTCTCTATCTACCCTGTTCTTATTGGTGCAAATTGATATTCTTTATTATCGATTATTTCAGTCCATGTGGACTGTGAAATAACCCACCGTTAGCATTTCTCGTAACTATTAAGCTACGGTTTCTCCAAGATTCTCTGTAACCATTAATTATCTGCAAAATTTACGCAGAATGAGCTTTTTTAAAAATACACAGGTGTTCAAACATAATACTTCTAAATAACACTTCTACGATTTGCATTTTATTGGGTTTTTACAAGTTTTTATAGATATTATATGTTACTAATGGTTCAATTAACTCCAATTAAAATAATACCCTTTAATTTTAGTGACATCAAATATTAATTATTATCTGTACATTTTGTTTAATACCGGTTACTTAAAATTGAGTTAATTAATAAAATTTTGCACGTAATTTTCTATTTGTTTCTTTACTAGGAATAATTAAATTACACGCAGAGCTTTTAATACTGCTTCCTTTTTTTATAGCAAGCGTCTTGTACATAATTTAACTCCTTATTTTTAATGAAACGAATGAATTTTTATGCTTCACGGTTTTTTAATAACGCGTACCTTATCCCAAAGCTTCTACACGGTGATTAAAATTATTTGATGTGATTATTTAATTTTCTACCCTGGTCTAAATATGAGTATTTTCCCCCTATTTGAATACAAATAATCCCACTTATTCGAATTCAAATATAAAACATTGAAATCGCAAACAAAATTTACAAAAAAAATTGCCTATCTCTCTCTACCCTTATCTATCTATCTAACCTACCTTATCTCCAATCCAAAAAAAAATATTTACACCTATCCTATATCCCTATCCTATTCCTAACTCTCACCTAATTTTATAAACTGAAATTATCCCTAACTTCATCCTACTTAATCATCTAATCCTATACATCCTATATACCTATCCTATTCCTAACCTTTTAACTAATCTTCACTATACTTTACTTCCCCTACCTAATCCTATATACCTATCCTACTCTTACTCTATTCCTAACTCTCCACTAATCTTATATGAAATATCTATACTTAACCTATCTTATATTCTTCCTACATTTACTCTTTATTCTCATCCTAAACACCTATTTCTAACTATCTCCCATATTTATCCTATACCTAGCTTTATTTTCTATACACACCTACTTCTACTCTTCTATATACACCTATATCTACTCTCTATTCTATATCTATACTAAAATTCACCTATCTCTATCCTTTGTTCATTAAGTTATTTAAATCTAACTCTCTTCTTGATCCTCCACGTCTTTCTTCTCACCAACCTAATACTCTTCATTCCTATTTCTCCCCCTTCTATATCTATACTTAACATCCCTGTTATCTCACATAAAATAAACTTAAGATGCCTATTATCCTGACTCTTAAATATTACTTCTTCTTCAGTCCCTACACTTGTCTGTTTCTCATTTATTATTATTTTCTTTTCTGCCGACAAACCAAACGATACTACCTTAAAATTATCGATTTTTCCCTATACGGAAAATCCTATGTACCTTCTAGAATTCTTGTGTAATGGAATCAGCCAGAATGAATTCCTTAAATCTACTTTATTAAAAACAAACTTGCCACTTAATCTCGTCAAAAGTGTGTCCATGGATGGTGGACAATGGAATTGCGGTTTGGTCCATTGGTTAATTTTACGTGCATCTTTACTTAATTCTGCCTTCACCTGCTCCCGATATGCTGCTGGAATTGGATAAACCTTTGCGTTGAACGGTTTTGAATTATCCACTTCCAATATGTGCTCATAGCCTAACGCTGTGCTTGCTTCTACCCCCACTAATTCTGCATGTTTTTGTAATAAAGCTTGAACCTCTACTCTCCTATCCTCTGGACATCTTATTGTGTTGATCTGTTTAACTTCATCCTCCTCTACCTTTACTACATTAATACTCAACCCTGTGTCATCCTCTGTGACTTCATAACTGCCCTTCCATGGCACTACACTATCATTAATCCTTATTACCTTCCTTTCCATATCTATCAAAACCCCTAACTTCATCATCCAGTCAACACCTAAAATGCTCTGAAACTTCAGTCCAGGTACAATTACAAACTCCTGTTCACAGCTTAAACCTCCTATATCTATCCTAAGCACCACAACACTATTCACTACAGCAAACTTCTTTTTATTTGGAGCTACTAAATGGCTACGCTTTATAGGCATAATTCTATCACAAACCTTATCCCTAATTTTGCTGACGAATTCCTCCGATATTAAACTCGTATCTGCCCCTGTATCAAGTAATACTTCTACATTATTCTCAAAAATTCCTATATTAATAATTGGCAAACATAATTTTTTCTCAGTTTCTGGCTCTACTTCCTCCTCAATTTTGAAAAATTCACGTGGATGTTTATATACATTTACACTGAAATCTAGTGGTCTGTCGCATTCTAAAAATCCTGTCCAGGTCTGTTTTCCCTACTTGGTCCTGGTATAGCCGTCACCTCAGCGTATGTCCTAGGCGTTTCCACTCGTTCCGTGTCTGTATTAGCAGTCCCCCTCATGTCCGGTAAACTATTCCTTCTGGTAGGTTCCGGTCTCGGTGCAGGTCCCCTTCCTAAACTATTACTTCTAACGTATGGTCGTCTCTGTTCCCAATTCTGTCGCTGGTATCCGTAACTATTCCCCCTTCTAGCATAGTTGTCCCGTCTATTGTCAAACCTAACTGTGTTGATCTGTCTTTCCTTATTATCCCGAGGTCGTCCACTACTTACGTCGTCGTATCTCTGCAGGTATTCTAAAAACATTTCTCTGTCCACTATGTTCTGTAGTGCTACGTGTTGTCTTACTTCTACCTCGAAGTGTCGTGATAAATACTTGATAATTTGTCGGTCCGTCAGTGGTGGGTTCAGTTGCTTTGCTATGCTATACTTGCGTATAGCATATTGCTCCCTACTTCCTGAAAATTCTCCCTTAAATTTCCCTGTGATTAAGTCGTCTCGTACCTGGTCTTGTCTGTGGTCACTCCAGTAGTGCTTTAAAAATCTGTCTTCAAAGTCCGTGTAGGTGTCTATGTCCTGTCCTACTAAATTGTACCATGCTTCCGCGTTGTCTTTCAATAAAGCCTTTATCGTATTCAGTTTAGTCTGTTCGTCAAATAAATTTCCCACTAGATTTCTTACACTATTAATAAAAATTTGTGGATTTACCCTGTTATCGCCATAAAACTTCATGTGTTGGTCCAATGCTACTCCACCTGTAGAGAATCTGGGACCATCCCCCGTTAAACTTTACATGTTGTATTTGATACTACTAACTTCGCGTTCTACCCTGCCTAACTGATCCCTACATGAGTCCGTTACTTCAGTCATTTTTACATTAATCTCTTCTTCACAAAAAATGCGTACTTCGGACCTTAAATGTCCCATTTCCTGTCGAAGACCTGTAGTATCACGCTCATTTTTTTCAACCCTATTTTCTACTTCCCCCAGTTTCACGGTAAGACTATCTTTAAATTCTGTAAATTCTTTAGTATTTTGTTCAATTTTCCCGCTTATCAGCTCTAATTTTTGGTTAGACTCCTCCCTCGCTCTATTAGATTTTTCCCTAGCTAATCGCATTTCCTCAAACATTCTCAACATTAACTCATTTCCTTGATCCCCTGATTCCGTCCTCGACTGATCTCTACTGCCTCCAGCTTCTTCCATTTTCGAATTTTTCCCACACAATGCACTATCGTCACTTCCAATTTCCACTCCTTGACTCCTTAACCACTCTTTTCTCTGCATACGTTCAAATCACTCACATACACTCTAACTACTCTTAAATTTATACACAAACAGAAACTCTCTCTCTCAGATCGCCAGTTTCCTGGAATAAAATCACAAAAATTTTATTTGGAACTCGAGCCTCACTTTTGGGTCGCCAAGAATGCTGTGAAACCACCAAAATCCGGGTACTCCGCTTTTCGAATCGAGCCTCACGAATTGGGCGTCAAGAATGCTGTGAAACCTTCAAAAAGCTATTCATTAACTCAACTGTTAGGTTGACTTTCTTCTGTTCATCGCCTCGGCTGCTCCCTAGATAAACCTTCATCCACATTCATAAAAAAAAACAAACACATTCCTACCACAAACATCACCGTTAACTCTATTTACATCAATATTCACAATACATTAATATTTCAAAATTAAAAATTCAGCATAAATTTCAGTATCAGAAAATTTCAAGATTTAAATTTGTTATCATTTTAATGTGCATCCAAAATTAAAGTCCTTGTAGGATGCCTCCTAATTAATATAACAATATATGCAGACCTGAGTCTGAGTACAAAGGGAGCATCTACCACCCCTTTACGTTAATTAACCAGGTTCGTCTAATTGAGTTCAAAGACATACCCAAATTTTCATCAAGAACATAAATACTAAATACTCCTTTCGACTGAAACAAGAAAATTTCACCTTCAAATTAAAAATTTGTTGTTAGTACAACTTCATTACTGTCCATTTTAAGTAAATAAATTATAAAGTTATTCAACACACACGAAAACATCAAAGTTCAAACAAAATAGTATAATTTACCTGAAGGTTACTGCACTCGTAGCTTCAATGTACCTCGTCCCTTTTGTTAATCACACCATTCCAACTGGGTTATATTTACGGTTTCTGATTCTTAACGCTTTTAAAATTTCTCCACCACCATTCATCTAAAGTTGTTTCAGGGCTTTTCCGGAACTCATCTGTGTGTATCTGAACCTTGTTTTGTGGATCCTGACACGTTTATGAACCATTTAATTATTAACACCCCCGAAAAATAGCAAAGAAATTCATGCTTCTTTCACCAATATACGCCAAAACTGCCTACTTTTGTGTATTCATTTGTCGTTGCAAATTTTGACTAATTAGTACAGTGATACTAACTTTATTACCTTGTATCTTCTTTTCTAAGTGCACTATAGTACATTCATTGTAGCACGTAAAGAACAAACTGTTTTAAATCACCAAAATATACGAACAAACTGTTTAAATTATTCTATCAAACTCGGAAAACTAAAAAGCACTGTTTAACGCATTGAATCAAGTCGAAAATCTAAGAGAGCTTGTTCATATTAACCTGGGTATATATAGAGGTTAGCCTGTCTGTCGGTCTGGTCCCCAAAACGGACAATTCTTCAGAATTTCGCATGCTAGGTTCCCATTCCGCAGCCCGGCATGATATTTTTACGAAATTTGCACTCGCCCCAGTTAAATCTCAGAAATTTCGACACGGCTCACAACGTCTGGAAATAACTAATTAAATTTTATACAGAAATGTTATTTTTACCTCTCAATTTTGCCTTTTATTTTCAACCAATCGCAACCCCGTGACGTTGCTCCACTCACGCCTTTTACTATATGTGTCTCGGTCTTGCGCATATTATCTGTCTCTATCTACCCTGTTCTTATTGGTGCAAATTGATATTCTTTATTATCGATTATTTCAGTCCATGTGGACTGTGAAATAACCCACCGTTAGCATTTCTCGTAACTATTAAGCTACGGTTTCTCCAAGATTCTCTGTAACCATTAATTATCTGCAAAATTTACGCAGAATGAGCTTTTTTAAAAATACACAGGTGTTCAAACATAATACTTCTAAATAACACTTCTACGATTTGCATTTTATTGGGTTTTACAAGTTTTATAGATATTATATGTTACTAATGGTTCAATTAACTCCAATTAAAATAATACCTTTTAATTTTTAGTGACTCCTAATCAAATATTAATTATTATCTGTACATTTTGTTTAATACCGGTTACTTAAAATTGAGTTAATTAATATAAATTTTGCACGTAATTTTCTATTTGTTTCTTTACTAGGAATAATTAAATTACACGCAGAGCTTTTTAATACTGCTTCCTTTTTTTTTTTTTATAGCAAGCGTCTTGTACATAATTTAACTCCCTTATTTTTAATGAAACGAATGAATTTTTATGCTTCACGGTTTTTTAATAACGCGTACCTTTTCCCAAAGCTTCTACACGGTGATTAAAATTAGTTATTAGTACACTTAGAGAAGATAAATGAAGGTAACAAAGTCTAGTTATATTTGCGGGTATTACTGTACCAATTACCCAAATTAATAACGATAAATAAATAAATAAAGGTATGCAGTTTTTGGTATAGCGTGAAAGAAGTATGAATTTCAGTGCTATTTTTCGGGGGTGTTAATAATCAAATGTTATTCGTAAACGTGATTGGATCCACAAAACAAGATTTAGATATACATAGTTGAATTCCTGAGAAGCCCTGAAACCTTTTTAGACGAATGGTGGTGTACAAAAATTTTAAAAGCGGTCAGAATCTGAAGCCGTAAACATAAACCAGCTGGAATGGTGGAACTAGCAAGGACGATGTACATTGGAGCCACGAGTGCAGTAACCTTCAGGTAACATGCTTTGTTGTTCGATCTTTGATGTTTTGGTGTGTGTTGAATATCTTTATAATATGTTTGATAAAAAATGGACAGTAATAAATTTGTATAAACAACAAATTTTTAATTTTAAGGTAAAATTTTCTTGTATAAGTAGAAAGATTATGATGAAAATTTGGGTCTGTCTTTGAGCTCAATTAGACTAACCTGGATGCAAATTAAAATGATGACAAATTTGAACTTGAAATTTTATGATGCTGAAATTTATGCTGAAATTTAATTTTGAAATTTTAATGTATTATGAATATTGATGTAAATAGAGTTAACGTTGATGTTTGTGGTAGGAATGTGTTTTTTTTTATGAATGAGGATGAAAGTTTTATCTAGGTGAGCAGCCGAGGAGGAAAGAGTCAAGAGGCGAATGATCAGTAGAAAGTACCAGTACCCGTGACCAAAGGAGCATTTCACAGCAATTTTGGCGCCCAATTCGTGAGGCTCGATTCTTATAGGGAATCACAGCAATTTATATATATATATATGTATATATATATATATATATATATATATATATAGAAAAGTAGTATTAATGAATTATTATATATATATATATATATATATATATATATAAACACCCACTTCAGTAACAAGTAATAATATAATAAAGGGTTGTTGGCTATTATTAGGATATTATTTGTTAAAAACATACAAAGGTACTTGATCATTTGTTTTAGTAATTGACGTTTCGGTTGAACTTTGCAACCTTAATCATAATTTTAAAATTTGATCTTGTCTAGTATCATTAAATAGTTCAAACATGGAGCACATTTAAATATAACAAACACAAATTTACATATCATAAATTTAAAATAACATGGTATAAGTACATTGTAAATAATATAACAAGTAATATAACAACTGCAATTATTAAAACAAATGATCAAGTAACTTTGTATGTTTTTAACAAATAATATCCCAACAATAACTAACAACCTTTTATTATATATATATATATATATATATATATATATATTTTATATATTGATGTGATACGGTAGCAATAACCCGGTGCGCTCTTTTTGTGAAATAAAAAGATTTAAATTTTTATTCTGACAATTTTTGATCTTTAATTTAATTTTAATTACCTCGGCTAGCTCAGTTTTTAATTACGCGCGGAGCTTGCAACAATACGACAAACAAAGCTTTTAAATTCTCTTTCTACTTCCTGTTACTTTAAGTTAAAACACCATTAAACACGATTACTATAATGTCTCCAAAAATATTTACAATTTATAGAACGTTAAATAGCACATGTTTTTAATAATTGAATCAAATTCTTGTAATTATTGTTATTCCCAAAATTACTAAAAAGTCAGAAAAACTCCCTTATTATTATTATTTGAATTATTAGAAGCCCCATGAACGTTCAATAAACTTCTTTCATTATTTACGTAAAATATAACGTCTATTAATAATGATCTTAGTTGACTCTAACATAAAGATTCATGAAAGCAAATTTTTAGAATGTTCAAATAATAAAAGTACAACAAAATATTTCAAAACAAATTACAATAAATATAGATATTCGCTAACCTGCTATCTCCAGTCTATATAGTCCCAACGTCTGCATTGTCTTATACTGCTTCTCCTTCATGAATTATTCCAGCGTCCTTACCAAACTTCCTGGTCGAATCCAGTGATAAATAATAGAGGAAAATATTTATCAAATCCAGTAGTTAATTATTCAGAGTTCACAATATTTGCAGTAGTTAATATTCCTTAAATTTCAACATCAAAACTTGTAATTATCCAGAGTCCTTAATATTTATTAATTTTCCACATCGAATCTCGCAATTACTCGGAGTCTTTTAATATTTGTTAAATTTTCACTTCTATTCTGGTAATTACTTAGAGTCGAATCTCGTAATTACTCTGAGTCCTTTTGTTCATGTAGAAATTAGAATTTAATTTATAAATAACCTTTTATTACTTACGTTTTTACAAGATCAAAAACGACAAAACCTTTTTTTAATGTTGTACTGTCATATAATTTATTATTTAACAATTAAATCACTTCAAATTTATTTACGTAAATACTTTGTTCTGGGCGATGTGTACTATTCTTCAGTTTATGGTAAAACTGCTTTGTTTACAAATCTGGTCGTATATAAAGGCGTCGCCTATCTATTGACAAGCTCATAACTCAATCGATTGCGCTTCGTTCTTGATGCTTGTGTACAAAGTTTTGGATAATTCTATGATATTTTGCTGTATATTAAAATTGACGCTCTGATTTCGGCACTTAGCATTTCAAGTTAATGTATGTACTCTCTTAGATTTTCATATTTCTAGATCACGTAGACCATTGTTTGTACAAGAAATATAGTGAACTTTGATTTTTATTACCATGCCGTGTTTGTTTCCAATATATCAAGTGTTGATTTTTTTATTTCTAGCCACGTACACTTAAAACAATTTATGTATTAAATTGTATGCGTTTTATATCCTACGCACTTTTTAATCTGTTTGTTTTAATTGGGATTCTAAGCGTAATGATGCGTACCCATGCGTGTCGTGTTTCAGCTTTCGTACAAGTTGTTTCACGACTTGCGAATTTGTTTATTTAAATAAATCTTCTGAAATGTTTTTCCCTAACTAAATTAATTATGATTATGGTTTATATACAGGGCGTTGTTTTTTATTTCTAGCCTAATCGTCGTATTTGTTATTTTCTTCAGAAAAGTGTCTCGTTTTCTGAGCCCTCATGTGATTTATATGAAATGCGCTAGACTATTGGTCCTAACTACCCTTAAATTACCTTATTAATACAGCAATATATACATACATATATACATACATATATATATATATATATATATATATATATATTATAACAATTAATAGGATAAAATAATAACTTAGACTTTTATTCAAACCCCAAATAATCATTTCAAATCGAGCTAGTAATTGAAAGAAGGAAAATATAAGGTCTTGGACACAATGTAAACTTGTATCTCAGTCTTGCCGGAACTATGCGTTTACCAATTACGCCACCGAGACCGATGATTATAATTGGAAATTTACAAATCTAAATCGTGTACAGAATCATACATAAACCTAACTTTCAATTACGTTTAGCATTTTTGTCAAAACAAGACTAAAGGCGTTATGATTTGGGCATAATCTAATAGATATTATTTTGATTCAGTAGTTAATTTATTAATAACAAAATTAAAGTATCAATTAAACTATAAAGTGTGCATATTCTTAGTTATTATACAAATTTTGGTCTGGTTTGGTATATCTCATTCGAATAGAAAGGAGTTGTAGTGAAAAAGGGATTAAACAGTCTTTGTTGTCGTATCAGCGTGCGCTCTGCGTGAATTGGACTGAGCTAGTCGAGGCATATAAGAAGAGGTATCTTTAGAATTTAAAAATAGAAATTATTTAAAAATAAAAAGAGAAGCAGAGGCTACCACCGGGGGATGAAGAAGAAAGCGCCGAAGTCCAAACTGTCTGTTTAAATGTTAATCTATTTGAGGGCGAAGTAGATTCAGAGGACAATGCAGATGAAGAAAATAAATGTCCAGGAGAGATAGAAAGGTAAGGTTAAGGTTTTGTTAGGAAATACTCATAATTAATAGAGTCAGAGTCCAGAACTGCTACAGGTTATGAATACAAGTTAGAGGTAGTGAACACAGAACCGGTCAACACGAATTTCTATCCTATTCCAGCAGCATACAAGGATAGAGTGAGAGAAGAGATCGAACAAATGCTACGAGAGAGTATCATTGAAAAGTCAAACACGCATTTTGTAAATCCACTGGTTGTCGTTAAGAAAAGTGATGATAGCATCAGGTTATGTTTCGATGCAAGAAAAATAATTAAAAGAACGTAATCGCAATACAATTGTCCACCAACCATGGATACCATATTGGCAATAATAGGTAATTTATTTTGGCTAATTCCACTAGAGCGAGAATCAAGAAAGTATGCGGATTTTCTGTAAAAGGGCATATTTACCAATTTAAAGTGGCCCCTTTTGGTATGTCTTCGATTACGACTGCATTAGTTAAGGCTATGCAAAGTATTTTGGGACCTGATGAGAAATTTTGCACCCATTACGTGGATAATGTTTTAATATTAAGCGATAACATTGAGCAACATTTCACACTTTTTGAAAGAATTTTGTTGGAGTTGAATTTAGCAGGGCTGAAATTAAATATGAAAATGTGTCTTCTTTTAGAATAAAATAAAATTTTTGGTATACCAAATAGGGCGTATAAGGGAAAAAAATATAATAAATAATAATTTAAAATCAGGAAATAATTTTGTAGCGATGGTTAATTCAGTGAGGGATGATATAATAATTTCAGACAAGAAGATTTTGCTAATGCAGGAAGAGAGAAATGATTGAACAAATTGTTAAATATGTAAATGTAACTAGGGGAGTAGAAATCGGGATGTAGGTATAAGTTAGGATAGGTATAGATAAGGGAGTGGAATAGGGTTATAGTTATAAGGTGAGAGAGACATAGAAAGGATTTAGAGTAGGGATTTAAATATAAAATTAATTAGAATTACAGGAAAATTTAAGTTAACAGAGGGGATTAAGAAGGGAATTAATTTTTATATAAGGGAAATAAAAATATAAGAATTTTAAAACAATGGGGATTTTGTAGTTACGCTGAACACCAAAAATAGCATCGATTAAAAATTTCATATTACAATTTGGAGGAAAAATGCTATTATAATAGGGTGATCTAGGGGTGTATTGAGTCATAAAAGTTGTGCGATACATGTGAATATCATTAAAGTTTAGAAAACTAAACAATTTCATCATAAAATGGTAGTAACTCGACAATTAAGCAAAAAGTCAATATCGAGCACACTGTATATAAATCGCAACTAACTTTAATTCATGAAAGGAAGCTCATTCGTCAAAAATGACATCATATTTAAGCAACTTGTACGTTGTGTAATGCATTTTAAATTAAATATACAAACATAAAATTGAAAATAAATGCGCAGGAAAAATGGTTTAAACTCAACGAGTTTCATTGAAATAAATACGCAATTAATGAAAGGAAATTACCTAGCATGCTAGCTATAAACAAATCTTATTCAAAATATTAACGCTTATATAAATAAACACATTCAAATACGTCATCATATAAACGTTACTACGTGACCATCAACATTGTATTTTCATAAAATCCAACAGATTATAGAGTACTAAATAACCAACACCTGTTTGGTTACACGATAAAATTTGAACAATAGCAAATATAAACAAGAGAGCGTGCCTTAAATGAAGGTAAAAGTTGGATTTTCAGAGAAATACGCTATGCAACGTATGTGCTTACATGAAAATATACATCACTTCGACACTGATCTAGATGCTAAATTTGTAGAAAGTCTGAAGGCTGCAATGATAAAGACAAAGTACAGCGTCTCAACTAACTAAATGTGCGGGTAAACCAATAGCACAGTTTGAAGGAAGAGTCTTTATGTGGAACACAGACGTAGTAAACAGTCAGAATATTTTAGACCAAGGCACAAACAATACCAATTCAAAGCCGAAAATCACGCGAGTGAAGATAGAAAAATTTAAATAATTATTTAGTGCGGGAAATATTTTAAAAATCGTTATAATTCAACTGCCAATAAATATAATAGTAGTTGATAGTATAAGATGTTATTTCAATTTTTTACATTTATAATTTTTATATATTGAAGTATTTAATTTGTGAGGGGTCATCAAAAATCTTTTGAAAATTTATGTAGAGAGAAAGAAAATCATTTGAACGTTCAAAGGTGCTTCTAGTAACAGACAGTGATATTTTTGTTGGCTCTAAGGGGGTTATGATTTTCACATATGTTTCCAACAATTTCTTCCTCGTTTCTGTGTTTGTTCTCTTCGAACACAGAAACTACTCTTTCCTGTTGCATACAGTTTGGTTCCCCTTCTACTGTTTTGCAAATATATACACTATATCCCCAATATGCAATGGTATGTAAAGGGGATTAAGCAACCTGCTGCTACGAAGATCCCCCAACATTCGAGTATTTGTCGAATTAATAGTTTTCCAATATATCTTTTTGAACAAGGTTTACCTTCTTGAAACTGGATGGACGCGTACCTCCACTTATTTCTATTCCGAGCTAATCTACACCGTTCCCTGAAATTTACAGTACAGACACAGCTCGGTTCCCCTTCTGTTCTATGCCAACTATATGTGCTATTTTACCAAAAATCAATAGTATGTGATGGGGGGTAAGCAGCTTGTGATTTCCAAGATCCCCCAACACTTAGACATTTGCCGAATTAACAGTTTTCCAGTAAATGCTTTCGCACAATTAGCATCGGATGAGAATACTGCAAAACCAATATCTGTAGTTGCTTATAATGATTTTCAGGTGTAAGTACAATTATTTCCTTTGTGATTAGGTTTTCCCTCTTGAAACTGATTGTACGTGTGCCTCCATTGCTATCTATTCTGAGCTAGTCTACATATTACCCTGAGAGTCCCACAACCCACATCTTTCACTATTTGTGTTCAATAGTCCAACCTAGGTCTACATCTACTTCTCTTTTTTCCTATCTCTGCTTCTAATATATGCCGCACTATTTCCTCATGCCTTAGTATGTTGCCTATCATCCCATCTCTTCTACCTTTTTTACCGTTTTTCACATATTTTTTTTTTCCCCTAGCATTTTTTGCACCTCTTTGTTTTTAACTTTGTCTGTCCATGATATTTTCATCATACGACTGTAGCACAACATTTCAAAGGCTTCTAAAATTTTCTTGTCCAGCGGCTTTTAGAGTTTCTGCTTGCACCTTATCTGAACCAGGCGCCTTACCATTTTTCAGACCCTTTAAAGCTAATTTATACTCATCGCTAAGTATAGGATATCCCAAATCTTCCTTTTCAATATCTGATTCCTGTTTTAATGCTGTTAGTTTCTCTTCTGCATATAAATTCCCTATATATTCCTGCCATCTAACCGCTTTCTCTACATTTTCTATAATGACGTTTCCTACCGTGTCTATTATATTTTTGCTATACGGTTTTATATACCTAAAATTCATTCTAATTAGTTTGTACGCTTCGTCTGTCTTTCCTATTTCCATCTTAGTTTGTACCTCTTTGCACTTCTCATAAATCCATTGTTTTTTAGCTTTCCTGAATTTGCAAATAATTACTCATTTTATAGCTTTGTATCTCTGTTTTCCAGTTTAGTCTGATCAATTTTTGTATTTTCGTTTTTCTTCTATTAAATTCAGAATATCCTTTGTTATTCATAGTTTCTTAATTTCTTTTTGTGTATACCCCAGAATATCTCTGGTCACCATGTCTAAGCAGGATTTAATGTTATTCTATTCTGTTTCTACTTCTTTAGTATCAGAAATTTTTCCGATACCTTTCAACAATTCATTTGACTTTTTTTTTAATTTTTCGTGGAGATCTTTATCTTTTAGTTTCTCAAGGTCAATCTGTGTTTGTGATGGTTAGATTGTTTTTGTCGCAAAATTTTATCAACCTATTTCCCCTGTCGTTTCTCGTGTCTAAACTAAATATGCTTACTACCGCTCCTTCCCCACCCTCACCTACGACTGCATTAAAATTCCCAGTAATTAGTAAATTTTCATGTCTTCTTAGTATGTCTTTCATATCTTTATAGATCGCTTCTACCTCTTTCTCACTGTGTCCAAAGAGAGACATGTGTATTTATATTATTACTGTATTTACCGGTTTAGTTACTAATCTAACCATGAGTACTCTTCCGTTCTTTTGTAAGTAGTTTTCTACAAAGTGCCCTATCTCTTTCGCATAATTATTCCCACACCAGAATTTCTCTCCCCTGATCCTGTAGTCCTAAAGTCTCTACTCAAAAATCCCCGCCTCTGGTCACCGAACTTCCCTGATCACTACTATGTCTAGTGCTAAACTATTCATTTCAATTTTCTAGCATACCTACTTGCTTCATATTTCTGTTATTTCATGTTCCGACTTGCAAAACGTTTCCGATTCTTATTCTAAACTTTCCCATTGCATCCTTCGAAGTAGTCCCCTTCCGGAGATCCAAATGGGGGACTATTTTACCTCCAGAATTTTTTACGCCAGAGGAAGCCATCATCTTAAATACAATTTAAGCACGCTGTGTACTTGGGAGACAATATGGTGCTTTCCCGTTGCCTTCCAATTCGCAGTAGTGTGTCCTAAAATGCCATACCGAGCCGTATGGTCTCTGCTAATCTAAGTACCAAAGGAGCCGCTGCCCTCCGTCGAGCACCTGTTTTAGTCCGACTCTTCACTAAAGACCCTACTACTTTGGTTGAACCTGTAGTTTGGCTCTTTGTGTCACTGGAACGCGGAAGCCATTTCACCCGTTTTAGTAATATAGAACTTCTTCAAGGTGCAGTTCCGTTTGGAGCGATGAAAAATAGTATCATAATCCTTTTCTCTGTAACCAAAAAAATGAAGATGCAAATTTTCAAGTCGTTAAACCAAAGATTTTCAGTATAATACCAACAAATTGAAATAAAATTATGATTTCAAAATCCTGTAGTTTTTAAACTATTAACAGTCGGATAAGAAAAGTTTAACACAATGGTCATAATTTGAGAGATATTATCTCCAGTTAACGGTTGTTCCATTGTTAATAAAACACCCTGTATGTTTGTATACAGGGTGTCCCAAATTGAGTAGGATAGCATGGGTATCTTTCTTATTATTAATGATAGAGATCTGCTTAAATGGGCAAAGTTGTGTCATTTGGATAGCTTATTTAAATTCCGCATAGATACATTCTAAATTCCAAAAGGTTTAGAAATTATTTAAAAAAAACTGCAAACTGCCAATTTCTTCGAAGTCGAATATTTTTGTTATAATAAAAGATACGAAAAAATATTTCTTATAAAAGTTACTTAGTTCAGATGTGTGCACTTAAAAATGATATTAAAATTAAATTCAAGATGGCAGTAATCGAGATATTACCATCAACTTTCATATTTTAAATGGACGCCATATTGGATTTTTAGATGGTTAGATAGCATATTTTTTTCTCTTTTTAACGATGTATCACAACATATATTTAAATGAAAAAATTTACAGAAAATGATAATTTTAATTTTTTATCAAGTAGGCATCAACACAAATCAGTTTTAAAACAAATTAAACGAAAAAAAACATTAGAATAACATTAAACACCAACTAATAAATCATAGCAATTGTTCAAAATGTTGACCGTTATTATTTAAACACAATCGGCAACGTTTTAGAACACTTTTTGTTACGCGTCGTAATATATTCCGATTAAGACCGTTTATTGCCTGCATAACCGCTTCCCGTAGTTCATCTACATTATTGTGCTGGAAATTACTTCCATATACATTATCTTTTAAAGTGCCCCATAAATAAAAATCCAGGGGTGTTAAGTCTGCTGATCTAGGCGGCCATTTTACAGGTGTGTGGGTCGTGATTACCCTGCCATCAAAACGGTTACTTAAGTAGGTGATAACATCTCTAGCGTTGTGTGGAGGTGCGCCATCTTGTTGATACCAAATTTGATTATTTTGTGCAAAAGGTAGGTCGTTTAATAAATCTTCTAAAGATGTTTGAAGCATTTCCAAATAACGTTGAGAGGTTAAGGTTCCATCGAATAATATAGGACCAAGTAAACGGTTTCCCAATATACCACAAAAAACATTACATCCAAATCGAATTTGATTGCGGCGTGGAACTGTTATGCGTGGGTTTTCCTGTGCCCAATAGTGTTCATTATGACGATTAAATATTCCACAGTTAGAAAAATAAGACTCATCGGTCCACAAAACGCGATTGATAAAATCATCATTCTCCCTAACTTAATTGATAAACCATCTGCAAAATGTTGATCTGCGGAGATAGTCGTTTGGTTGTAAGTTTTGAGCAATGTGAAATCCGTAAGGGTGATATTTATGCTTTTTTAAAATTCTTGATGCTTGAGACTTGGATACGTTTACTTGGGTTTCTATTTCCCGTGTTGAAATGTTTGGATTAGCTTCCACACAGGCCAGTGTCAACACCTCATCTGCAATGTCTCCATTTATGTTTCGAGTAGGTTTTTTTAAACATCCATACTGCTGCATATTTGTGTCCAATCTTTGAAAGATTTTAAGGTTTGGCTGTCTTTTTTCTGGAAAGTTTGTTAAGTATGTTTCGGCAGCAAGGCGACTGTTCTCATTACATTTTATGTATGTACAAAACATATGATATTGTTCGCTTGTTGAAAAATCTGCCATTTGAATATTTTATAGAATAAGTATATCACAACTTATAACTGGGAAAGAGAATACACAAATGCCAATTATTAGTACAACAGATACACTAATACAACATGACAGTTTGTTATAATTTCATTTGTTTAAGAGAAATCCGATGATGCCTACTTGATAAAAAATTAAAATTATCATTTTCAGTAAATTCAGTAAAAAAAACAGTGACACAACCTAAAATAATAACGTTTATCTAGAGACTAGAGGTCTAACAAGAGTTATAATTATTTTTAAAGTCCTTAGCATTTTTCTTAAGAAATGTAATGATTTTGTTCATAGAATACATTCCATACCGGTTGTTTCGTGCGTGCACACAAATCGGGTGTAATCGGTACATATCCGAATAGGAGTAGCCCATATAAAAGGACTGTTCGCGTAGAAGTTATTATTTGTTGATTGTACGGTTTAAAGAGACAATATAACAAATATGTATAAAGACTTTGGGGAGGTTATTCGAAGATTTCGCAATGCTCTACGAGTAAAAAAAGCAGAATGTGGGCAACGCTTTTCGATAGAAGGAGAAAAATGTCTTATGTGTCAGTCATACGAGGAAGCAATACAGCACTGTACTGCAGTGTTATCAATGCCCGAGGATCTGGATGATTTTATGGAAATAGTCGAGGAGATGGGGTTTATAAAACTGTTGGCAGACATTCAAATGGAATATATACTAAATTGTAAGTTTTAAAATAAAAAATTAACCACCACAACTGTTATCATGAGAAATGAATGATGTGAATTTAGAAATTATTTTTGTATATATTAGCTTGTTTATGTTTTAAAATATAAAGCATACATTAGTATTGTTTAATTTTTCAAATGTCCACGCAACTGAAATGGGTATCTAAGTTCTTATGAAAAAAATTATAACAAAGAGCGCTACATTTAATTTTAATAGAAATGAGTACAACTACGTGTTTCAAACATACCTTTTAGTTTGATTTTATTTTTTCAACTTCTATGATATTACATAAACCAAGATTCTGCTACTGCTTCCGAGTAATTGTATCCTAACAATACCATTATATATAAATAAAACCAAAACGTTTGAAACAATATTTATATTTCAATTCAAATACTTAACAGGTACACTTCACATAGAAATATATTTTTATTCATTAAAACTAATACACACACACACACACACAAAAGTCACTTTTTCCTCCTTTTAATTGGCAAATGTGTAGTATACATATCCAAATTTTGCACACGATTTTCGTTTGATCTGAGTTTCGTATAGAGTGTAGCTTTTGGAACATTGTAGATTTCGGATGCTTCTGAACCAGTAATCCATCCTTTGTTTATTTCGTCAAGGGCTTTATTTAAACCCTCTTTAGTATACGATTTAAGTTGTCTCTTTCTTTTTCTGTCAGAAACGTCTGACTTGGAGTCTATGTTCTGATCTTTCGCATCAACATTATCATGTGTAGGTTTATCTTGCACTATTTTAGTATTTACCAGAGATTCATTAGACAAACCATTCAAATGTTGGCTAGTTGAATTGTTTGATAAACTTTTTTTCATCTCCTTGACAACTTCTTCTAAAATTTTTATAGCATTTAAGGATATAATTCTTTCCCCGCTCATTTTTATTACGATGTTTACTTATTAAAATGCAAATTCAGACTATTTCAATTTCACAATTTCGAAAAATATGTATAAATATTTACCCCCGTCTAACTTTGTTCTCGTTTGATACATCCGATAATTATAGATGTAGCGCGTAAGCAGGAAGTTAATTGATTTTCATCGACGTGAATAGACTGGTATGAAATGTTACTCAAGGTTAAACGACGCTGGGTTTCTCCTAATTTAAAAGTAAACTACCTAATTAGTGGCTACACCAAGATGGACAGTGTAGAGGATGTTAAATCTTTCAACACTCGAAATGTTGTGGTCACCTCCTCCAGTAACCTAGGGGAGATCTACAACTCCTTTGTGGAGAGGATGTCAGCTAAGTCAGAGGAGTTCCAGGAGCGTGATTCTGGTTAGTTTCTACAATTATTGATTTTTTCTAATTTGTAAGTTTTAGGATGGAGTCTGAAACAGGCGTTGTACTTGGAGATTAATGTAAACAAGTACAACCCTTTGCGTGGATCCTCATACATCGAGCTCCCCAAATGGGTTCGAAACACCAGAGCTGTTATTAATATACAAAATGACGACAACGCATGTTTTGTCTGGTGCGTGATAGCTGCGCTCTCCCCCAGTGCTCACAATCCGCAAAGGGTCGGTTGCTACCCCCATTACAGCACCATTCTCAATTTGACAGGACTGCAGTTCCCGATATCCATAAAGGATATACCCCGGTTCGAGGAATTAAACAACATCAGTGTCAACGTGTTTGGGGTGGAAAGGAAGTCGATTGTGGGACACACCAGAGGTTTATCTCAAAAGACAGAGCGATACGGTTTAGAAATAGATTAAAGGTGAATTATATACGGTGCTTGCAAAAGGTTAATCTGCAAATCAGTAAGCGGTCATTCGATTTGAAAAAAATTCCGAGGGATTTGAGAACCTGAGGAAAAACACAATAATAATTGAAATCTTACACGATGGTATATTAAAAATACTGCTAAGAGTAATTTTGTTTAATGGCGTTGGTGGTTAAATACATACAGGTAAAACCCACTATAAACAATTATACACGTCACTTTTCCAGTCAAGACTTGCATATAACGCCAACTAATATAATAAGGAGCTGCGCACGCTCGACCATCGGCATAAAAGGCGAGAGCCATGTTCCAGTGCATTAGTCGTCAAAGTATTGTCGAGTTTGATTAAAATTATAAATTAAAGATGGATTTTTCTTGTGTTAACGTTACAAGTGATGTGCGAGTACCACAATTAAATATCAACCAACTAGTTGGTAAGTCAACCTATAGGTTAGGCGAATTTCCTCCAAATTATCACCACCATATATTAGAAGTTGGTTTTGATTTATATGGTGGTCTTCAACCTGCCATCCAAGTTATTTGCTGTAGTGGTATGTGTGCTGATTCTACGATAACATCCTCTTACTTCGATTGGAAGAAATTGTGTACTTTTCAAGTGGAATTTCAAATTCGCCAATTTGCTCAAGACTCAAAACAAGTCAGATTAAATGGTTTGACTACTGGAAACGATGTTGTTGACATACAATTGGATCAAGATTTCAAATTGCAGCTGAGCACAGCCTTTAATAGAAGTATATGGCTGTTGAACAATTTTGAAAAAGAGAATTTATATAATATGGAGATTACGAAAGATGGGAATGTTATTGTGCTACCTGCGTACGAGTGCATCAAGCTATTAAATTTGCGAGAATTGATCTGTTTTAAAATGGCTGAGTTAAGGTGTAGAAACTTTCCAGAATTTTACGAAAAATTTGTTGGTGATATAAAAAAAGTATGTGGAAATACGACGGAGGAAGAAAGAGTTCAAACGTTATTAGAGGGGGAGAGCAGTGCCAGTATTTCTCTGTCTAATGATTGAAGCAATTTAAATTACTTGACAGTGTTGGAACTTATTAAATGTTTCTCCATTCAGTACTTAAAAGATGCAACTGCAAGGCAATCGCTTGCGCAAATGTTTAGAGATTTGGCTATCCCAGATTCGCCAGACTCTGGTTACCACAGCGGTTTATAGATGTTATCAATACATGTATGTATTCTATTAAAACATTATGTTTTCTTGATAAAGTTTGTTTTTACATATTTGTATCGCCAACATTACCATAAATTATTAGTAAACGTATTAAACTATCCTGTTTTTATTTTTAGGTTTAAAGTGGTGTACCCCGCAAATAATAAACACAATTTACCGCATGTTAACAAAAAGTTGTGGGGAAATTTAAAGACAAGTTTAACGGTGACTTGGTGTTAGAATTTGTAGGTAGTAAGGCTAAGTCCTACTGTATTGTACGCGAGAAGGACACGATTAAAAAGATTAAAGGGCGTGGTCCTATTTCAAATCTGTTTACAGATTCGAGATGTGCGTAAAATTCTAAGCTAACAAGATGTATCGCATGACTAAAAAAATTTTATAAGAACGCTCAAAAGTCGCTACAGGTAAGAAATCTTAAAATTGGGGTAGCTCTCTAGAGGGTGATGCTATCTAAAAAATTCCTAGAAATTCGGGTAGCTGAGAAAATTCTAATATTAATTGATACCAAACAAGATAGGTTTATCTCGAAAGATGCATTGGTTAGTCGAAGAAAACTATTTGGTCCAGAATGTTAGCGGTAAAAAAAATCTTAGAAATAGGTTTATCTCGTGTGTGGAAATGTGGATGCTTGTGGAAATGTGGAGATGAATCTCCTCATTTCCTCCTTATGGGGATTTACATGTAAATTTGGTCCAGATGCGGGTGGAAATGTGGATTCTGGTGGAAATGTGGGGGTGATTCGTCACTAAATGAACTACTCATGATCTTAGTATCATATAACTCAAGTGAAAGCTTTACTCATTTATATTACCTTCTTTCAAACATGTGCATTAGCTAATTAAAGCTGTACATTTATTTAAACTTTAGATTTTTGTAAATATCATTTATGACTTGAATATTATACATCTTATGAACTTCTATTTAATGATAAATAAGAATAATGAAACTTCTATTCATTTTTGTAAGCGAACGGAAAACACATGGTGCTTGCTTGACGTAATTCAGAGAACACAACTGAAAGACTTACCGATGGTACAAGTTTTTCTATAGCTTACTCATCCTCATAACTACTAAGGAAACATGTTTCCTAAACAATTAAATTAAGGGCCTCATAGAGGATACAATATTTAGGTGATGCGATGCGTATGTTTTTTAGCACGTGTTATGGGTTAAGTTGAATTTCTCAACCTAGGTTCCATGCGCTCCGCAACTGCTTTTTTCTTTAACAATGAATCCAACATATTATTTTAGGTTTACCTGATTTCCATTAGTTGATTGTTCCATTTTAGTCTTTTTTACTATTAAGCTATTCTTAAATAATCTTCATAACTATTATTATATAGCGCTAAAGAATTCTAAATTATTATCGCAGAAGTCTAGTAATCTACTTACTATTGATTGATTCTTCTAATAATTTTAGGTTTTTAAACATCGCCGCCCTCACTAAAAATGACGATACGCAAGTTGGCCTTCTCTCTGACAAGAAAAATCACCGAGGTTAGCCAACTGGATTACTCTGCGCCTGCGCGTCTTTTGAGCTAAATATCTTTTGTATTACTCTCCTACTAATTCTTCTTGCGAGTTTGAGCTAAAGATCTTTGTAGAGTACTTTCGAATTGATTCGTTCCTTGGAAATTTAAACTACTATTTACGAAAGGTCATATGTATATTTCATTTACTTTATTGTAGATTCATTAGCTAATGAACATATTGTATTTATTTACGTTAGGTAAATAAATACTGCACCCTTCCTTTTTACAGGTAGGAACGGGTGTACAACAGAGTCTAAATAAAACTCTGGCGGGACTAGCGTCGACCGTTTGTGGCTGTGGTAGATTGCAAAAGACTATATCTCAGGGGTTCAGGGAACAAAGTTAAATTTTACCCAGACAAGTTAAAGGGATGCAATTTAGAACGTGACAAAAGAAAATACCTTAATACAACTTATGTATTGACGTTTAGTTAATAACATTATATGCACGCACACACACGGGCGCGCACACACACACACAGAGAGAGATAAACATGAAATTTAGATGCAGCTACCTATTTTGGGATTTCGAAATGCAGCAAATTTAACAAAAGTTACTCGTTGGATCTTCTTTTAAATTGAATTTAATGACAGTCTTGTATTAGTTTAGTTATACATACTCTCTAAGAAACAGAAATAATAATTGAACGCCTAATGAGTATGACGTGTTGTATAAAATCTGTGGGTAGAAGAAGACAACGTATTAGTTGAGTGTAATAGAATTGTACGTTATTAATTGTATCTGTATCAGCAACTGCATAGCCAGCAAATAATCACCTTTTCCTTTTGTAGTAATCACGAGATGCTTGCGATTAAAAGTGTTTCGTGTTTCTTTACTCTCGGGAGAATAGAACCGAGGAAGCTTTCCGTGCTGCAAAGACGCCAATAGCATAAATTACGCAAGTAAAGTTAATTTTTAAATTGACATGAAAGATAATGCTTTATTTTATTTTGCTAAAATTTCCAAGTAATTGGTAGCTTAAATTTATTTATATTCAAATATGTAGCATAAAGCTTTGTCTGCCCAGCACTAATATCGAGTTCATGTAAACTCAGCTAGAGAAGGTTTGAAAAACACGGTGATTTCAAAATCTAAGAAACTGCACCCTAGGGACATGGGTTATTTTACAAATGTGTCTGCTACCAATTTGAGACAAGGGTATTCTTGGTTGCTTTTCACAGGCTACGGGTTTGGTAAGTCACATTTGTGAGTATTTAGTTATATACCATGTGATTAATTAAGTATGGACCGTCTCTAATAAGCTGGATATACTAGACACCATGATAGGATGATTGAAATGTATACATTATAATGCCGCTGGGATAAAATATGCAAGGTGTCGGTGTCGATAATATATTTTAAATAATTTGAAGGTATTAGTAGGAGCTGTTTTGGAGTTCGTGGTTTTATATATTTTGTTTGAAGAATTACCAACTACAAATTTTTTTTCTCATTATTTACTGAGTGAATCAAATACAACTTATTGTCTGCAGTAATTTAAAAATAGATGGAGTGTCTGGTTTGCACAGCAATCTATTCTTGCCCTATCTATATAACTACATTAGCTTTCGAATTAACTTTTAGGTAGAATATTTTCTTTTTTTATGAGATTTAAATTTTTTAGATCACAAACTAAGCAGGGTAACAATAACAAAAGAGTATCCAATATAACAATTGGTGATATTAACAATAAAAATTGACACTAGGTGTTCAAAGTGTCCACCTCTGTACGTATTGCAATGCGTTTTCATAAAATCACTACATACACTACTTTTATTTCCATTAGCGACTTTGTGTATTTCTGTCGCCAATCGCTGTTAAAATATATTACTAACTTGTAAATCATTTTCATATACCTTTTATTTTAGCCATAAAAACAAAGAAATTACCATCGACGAGGGGTGCTACGAAATAGACGAGATAAACACGTACTAGGAAGAAGATTTTTGGAATCAGCGAAAGCTAACAAATAATTTAATTCGACGATGACTTTCAATGACGGAGTGGTTGACGGTTTGTTTTGCTTAAACGTTAACAATAATACTCTAAGTGTGAAATAAAATTGAAGTACTTCGTGGGCCTCTCAAAGCTCGGAACCATCGGTCGAGTGCTAGGATTTTTCAATCGAATTTTATAGGAAGGCATTCCGCACACGTCCGAGCGCGATGTGAAAATAATTTCGGTGTCTAACATTTACGCAGATACTAACATTACGACGGGCACGTATCGCTATAACAAACTTTGGCACAGTATTTACGAATTTCGGTTAAAGGTGCCGATAGGAGGCAGAATAAAACAACTCTCGGCAATATAATCCGTTTTACTCGGTGCGTGGGCGAATTCGATAACATTACGTTTAGACTGGTGGATCCTACTGGAGAATCGAATAGTTTTTCGAAAAACACGTACCTTTGAATTTGTCTATAGCTGAGACGCAAATAATAAATAATTAAATCAAAATGGGTAGAGTTTACAGGTACGAACTCCAGCAACAGCAGCATTAAACGTGCACAATATCTACCGTCGCGTCAAGATACTAAAGAAGCATCCTCCCGTTGGGTTTTGCAATCGTCTTTGTCAAAAACAAACTCATGTAAAATGTAAAAAACGTCATTAAAACCAGCATAAACCCATTAACCTGAACCTGAAATTGAACAAAAACTTCCACAGTAGGCAGAATGCCACGATATCCCATGGTACCTAAACCTTGACTATGATTGCAATAGTCTTGGTAAGTCTTTTACCCAGAACAAACTAAAGGACATACTTTTGTTGTAGCAGTAAACACTTTCACAAAATTTTCATTATTTTTCCCGTTAAGAAAGGCTACAGCCTCCACAATAGTTAAAAAAATTGAACAATGTGTTAATTTGCTCTTCGCCGCAACTCAATATCTATTAGTGAGTTCAGTTTCGTAGTACTTTGTTTAAGAATTTAAAGCAAAAATAAAAATTAAAAATTATTTTCAGTGAACATTACCATGCATAGGCAAATTCACTCGAATGAGTAAATTGAGTTTTAAAAGCTGTCAGCTGCATACGTATCTAAAAACTAAAGAAATTGGGATAAGGTCCTATCGATAGTTTCTTGTGTTTTTCGCACAGCTGTACACAAAGCCATATATATGTCAACTTATTTTGGAAATTTTGACCGAGAATGATATTAGAACGTACTTTTCTTGGAGAAAGTTTAGACTCCGAAAATTTAATAAATATTCAATTTACAGATAGAAAACGGTTGAGTAATTATACTCCCGAGTTGAGAAGGTTTATCAAGATTTTGTGAAAAAATTATAAATGGCTTATGTGAAATCAAAACGTAATTACGATTTAAGACTACGAGAAGTAATTTATTCAGTTCGAAATAAAGTCTGGAGAAGGAATTTTGCTATCTCTGACGGAACAAAATATTTTAACGCTAAATTAGCACGAATATTTATTGGTCCATTTACAATTGTTGAGGAAGTTTCTACCAGTACATATGAGTTAGCTGATGATACTGGTCAATCCAAAGGGATTTGGCATGAAACATACTTAAAACCGGGCGCGGCGTATAGTGAGGAGGATGTGGAAGTTAAAAATTGATGGGAGAGATAGATTAGGGGTTTTGTACATATAGGTTATTTTAGAGTTAGGATTATTTCTTGTAGGTTTAAAAATTAATTTTTTTTTCAATTTTTCTAACTTTTAATATTTTTAATTTTTATTTATATGACAAAAGACTGTGCACGTAGGACTGAAACCAAACTAACTTCGTAGATGTTAGCATAGTAGATTTTTTGAAAAATTTTGTTTCTACAGGCGATGTAACGGGAGTTAGAAATTTAAAACAGACGTCTTATTATTGAAGCATCCTGTGTAACTCTAATTTCAGTATAATATTGTGCAATGTTGTGCAATAAATAAGGATTCCGTAACAATCATAAGTTTGGAAGTCAATAAAGTAGCCTTTATTTCTGTTCAAAACATTTTAAATGAAACAAAAGGGGGAACTTTACATCTATTGCCTTTCCTTCGGCATTTATTTTTAAACCCAACTTCTCTATTATGTCCATACCAAATATTGCATCTACTCTTAACCCGGCACTATTATGAATTCATTTTCACACTTTATCTTACCCTTTCACATTCCAGAATTATTATTTTACTCACACTTGCAAATCTCTTGCTGTTTGGTGCTATTAAATTAAATCTCCTCATGGGCATCATACTTCCTATTAACTTTTCTCGTTTAACAAAATTCTCAGACACTAACGACGCTTCTGCTCCCGTATCAATGAGTGTTCCACCTCGACTATTTCCAATTCTCAATTAAATTATCAGTAATAAGCTTTTATCCATTTTCTTTTCCTTTTCACATTTTATATATTCACGCTGATGTTCGTGTCCATTTATTTTTAAGGGCTTACTTGGTTTGTCTTCTTTCAAAAATCCTGATTCGACGTAGATGGTCCTGCCTGACTCGTAACTTCTACATAGGTACGATTTTGTCCTAACTCATCACAACGTTGTAAATATTTCAAGAAAATCTCCCTGTTTACTATATTTTGAATTATTACGTAATGTTTTACTTCTTCGCCAAAATGTCCCGCTAAGTACTTAATGATTTGAGTTTCTTCCATCGGCGGATCTAATTGCTTCGCTAGACTGAATTTTTGTATGGCATATATTTCTCTGGTCATCCCTAAGTTCTGATTATATTTTCCTGTAATTAAATTATCTCGCGCTTTATATTGTTGATTATCCCTCCAAAATTTTCTCAAAAATCTACTTTCACACTCCTGAAATGTCCCTATCTCGTTTTCTATTAAATCAAACCATATCTCCGCGCTTCCTTCTAACATTGATCTAACAAAATTTAAATTGTACCTTTCATCCGTTGATCCCTGTATTAATTTTTTTATATTATTTAAAAATACTTTTGGATTTATCTTGTTGTCTCCATAAAATTTGGAATACTGTTCAACTGAAATTTCCGGTCTATTTATCCTAGTGTGTTGTAATCCCCGAATCCTACCCGCATTTTCAAATTCTAATTTTAAATTACCTAACTCTCTATTTACCTCATTAAGTCTTATTTCACAGTTTCCCTGAATTTCTCGCATCTTTTTTACCTAAATCTGTAATCCGGTCATTTGTTTCTTTTTCACACGTCTTCTGATCTAATTTCACTTTCCAAACCTCATCTCTAACTTTATCATCCATTATTCTAATGAATTTATTTTCAAAGTGTACCTGCATTTCCGCGATCGTTTGATAACTTTCCTTTAATCCGTCACTTATAATTTATATTTCAGCACCTAAGTTTTCTCCAATTTCATTAATTTACATCTTGATGGCTTCTTCACTTTCATCCATTTTCCTCGTTAACGCTAATAAGATTGACATCATTTCCGATTGTTGCGATGTCTGTTGTTCTTCACTTTGACTTCTCGTCAATCTTTGCCCTTGCATTTCATGAATACATCTTGTAAAATTACGTTTTCTTGTGACCCTATTTCCACCCCTTGGTTCCTTAATGCCTCTCTGGTCTCCTTTATTCGTTTATCCATTTTTAAAATTTTTATTATTATTAATATTTCAAAATCCTTCAGATTTTTAAATTCCTAACCCTTTTTAGATTAAATTCTTATTCGTGCTTCTACAAATCTTAATTTTTAAATTTCTCGCTCCTACAATTTTTAATTTTCCTTTTTATTTTAATTTTGTTTTAGTGGTGTTCTCGCCCCTTCGCTTTGGGTCGCCGTAAAATGCTGTGATAATTTATATAGAGTTAACGAGCCCTTGCAATGGTTTTATTTATTTTTAGCTTCGCCTTTGGGTGTACATAAAATGCTGTGTTATTTTCTGTAGGAAAAATAAAAATCTTTGTTATCCTCGCCATGGGGCGAAATAAAATGCTGTGTTACTTTCCGCCCCACGAGTGGGTCTATCATAAAATGCCGTGTTAACCCCTTTTTATTAATCAAGCACTTGTAAAATGTTAAGTTATAGATCTCTTTGCCTCAACTAGCTGATTCAATAAAATAAAGCAATTCAAAAATACACAATATAATGATTAAATATTTACAACCTTTTTAAATATTTTCTTCTTTTTCAGAATATTTACATATGCCAGATTTAAGAAATTGAAGCCATGAAAACGAGCCTTTTGTTATATTTAGAGACCTTTAGAAACGTTTCAAGATGCCTATTGCCTTTCATAAATTTTTACAGAAACCCCGGTTTTGTTGCTTCGTACATTATTTGAAAAATTATTGAATTAAACAGTTTACAGAAATAAATTATATCAAAATATCTAACCAGGAGTGGTTCAGTAATTTCTCTGCATTGCCAAGAGTTTTCTTTGCTTTTGAATGTTTGGAGTCGAATTTGGAAGTTGACATCAAAACCAAAATACCATCCCAATCGTTATTCAAAATCCCATAAGTTAATCCAATAAAAGGTTTCTCATCTCTGTAATTTAGAAAACAGTAATAGAACATTTACCATGTCAGTAATTATCAAAATTAATTTAACAGGAGGTAATCTCCATAGTCGTCTCCAGAGCAGTCTCCAGAGCCCTGTTTTATTTATTTTAGAAATTGTATAATTTTACTAAATCTGGTTTACTTACGTCTATAATAGATCGGCACAATTTTTACACTTTTATAAAATACTTTTCACTTTAAATTCGTTTAACTGGTTATGTAAATATTTTAGTACTTTTGAGTAGAGTGACAGCCTAGTTAAAAATGTATACTAACTCGTTGCTCAATTGTTATCGTATTTATAGGCCTTGCCCCTTTGTTTGCTATTCGTTGATTTCACGTGTTGGGCGACCCATTTGTCTTATCGCATTGTGTACTTTGTAAATTTTTCCAATTGTGTAGTTCAAATAGTTGGAAGAACGCTCAAGTTGTCACGTATTCATTTATATAACATTACATTTAATTTAGAAATCCCAGAAATTTTCATTCATTAAATCACGTATCATTGTTATTTGCTTATTCTAATCTAAACAGAAATAAATTTAGTGTTTGTTTATTTCTTGGTTAACTTGGATTTTTGAACAAATGTATTACTTTTATATCACGTACAATCGTTATTTAAATAATGCATACTTTCTGCCTGCGTATATGATGATATATTAACGCACTTGTTAAATATTTATCTAGCCAATTCATATTGGTTTTCAATTGATTTATTTCGATGCATTTTGTTACATTTTTAAAACTTATCTTTGCTCGTAGCCACTCTTGGATATGCGTTTAATCTCTTGTACTGTTATATACGGTGTGCGCTCAACTAACAATATGTATAGTGACCTATTTACTCTTATAATATCTGTATTTATGTACTTGTGTTATTTGGAAGTTTCTTTTGTTTGTTCTACGACCCCTATGACTTAACCTACCCCTAAATTAACCCTATAATTATAGCAATATATATATATATATATATTGTTATAGGGATGATTGTAAGCTACTATACAACTATTACTGTAAATATATTTTAAATTTGTCTGCTTCTTTTCATTTTTCTTAATGTTTACATGTTTTTGTAGAATAGATTTAAACCAGGCGGATGGAGGTTATTTTTGTTTAAAACGGACAGGTAACAGTGTGTAGAGAAACTCCATTCCATCAAGGGATTCAACAATCCCCTGGGTTATGCGTCGTACATAGGAATTCCTATTACCCTTGATGTCATTGCCGCCCTTTACACTTGACTAATTGAAAACTTAACAAGGTAGGTGGTAGTAATAAGGTAGCTTGAAATCGGACCTAAGTTAATTTTCGATTACTATGCAAATTTGTATAATTTTCTTACATTTAGTAACATAGGCACTAACTCCCGTACCACTGTAGTTGACCGGTGCATCCTTATTTTGTTACAGCATTCCTGTTCTCTTTGGACATTGTTAAATTTAAAACTTAATGCTTCACATACTTGTAACACGGTATAGTGTCACTTTCGAACGGTTTACTTGTGTTCCACAACATGAATAAAATAGTGGGTGGTTTTGTGTTTTCCAAACATTACTAGGTTTAGATAAAATTTGTGGACACTTTTTAGCATCGTTGCAATCTTTTTGATAAACATCATAGAAAGGTGTAACTGTAGATGAATAAGCGAATTAATGTTACTATAAAGTACCTATACCTTACTTTTAAAAACTAATACAAAATATTGTATATTGTAGTTAATTCAGTAAACATACGGTTAGAGTCATCTTGCTGTACAGAAGCATTGCATGATATTTATCAATTACTGTTATAAATTTCTTCTTCCTAATGGTTAATTACATATGTATTAAGTGACTCGCCCTAGAATAAGTGTTGCATGTGTGTGATTTATCGGGAAATTTTTTGGTAAATTCTCGACAAGGAAGAATTTGCAAAACTATCCTTATAATTGTCGGATACAAGTCATTTTGGCACGCAAGCTTAGGTTTGATTCATTGTCTGGTATCTATAAAAAGTCATCCCTATTCTTGACGACATTTTGCAAAAGTAGATCAATCCGTGATTTCGAATTGAGCACAAACTGGAAGAATAAAGGTGAAAAATGGAGAGAACACAATATTGGATTCGATTCTGCAATTTGTCTGACCTTCATCTAGATCATGCTATAACGTACAATCGTCCCCCGATAAAAAACCGGGTAAATAAATATAGTCTAAAACACTTACCCCGTCATTTTTATTGGGCGCGACAGTTGTCCTCAGGTAGTTGAGCGCGGTTGGCCCTGTGTGTGGTAGCGGCTTTTGCAGTTGATGTCGCTGGTGATGCTTGCTGGACGGTACGATGGGGATGAGGTAAAGGTGTGGGATAAAAACCTATCACTCCCGACAGCACGATACGATAGGTGGTACCCTCCTTTTGTTAGATTATAAAATGTTACTACTTCCGGCTTATACAAATTACCACTTTCTATCTCAATCTTATCACCACTATGCAGTGTAGAAAGAGCCAACACATTTTTGTTTTGTTTTGGTTTGTACGAAACTAAAACCATGTTCTTCCTAAAGCCAAACATACTATTTGGAAATGGTCTCGCTTTCGTATTGAGGAAAATTAGTGACATTTCCTTTTTAGTTTTCCGTAGGGTGCCTACTAGAGTGGTTTTTATTTTAAGCAGCTCGGTAGCTAGTGGAATGGAAGTGAAATAATTATCCATGGTGAGACTTCGACCTGAATTCAAAATGGGTTTAGCTAAGCGCAATTCAACGTCATTGATAGTAGTAGATAGATGCAAAGGGCCCGGGGGTTGCCAGCGTAAATTTCTAGAATTGTCGTATTGTACATTTGCGCATTAACGAGGGCATACATTTTTAGTCCGTGTTTAGCCGGCTTGTTGGCAATATATTGCCTAAATGTGCACCGGCCCCGAAAATTTTCTAACATTTCGTCTATCGTACAGTATTCACCAACCTGGTAGTTTGCTTTGCATTTGATAACAAACGTTTCAAAAACTTACCTCATTGGTGCTAAATTGTCATATTTCTTTTGCTCGGGTCTATCAGTTATGTCGTCAAACCTTAGAGCTCGTAACAAAAGCCGAAATCTTTGTCTGGATAATGTAAACCTGAAAATTTCGGGCGCTGTTCCATCTTCGGTCCATAACTCTTGCATATTTATGTATTGTCTTTTGTTACATGGAGAAATTTGGCAATGTACATTTTTTAGAGTTAACTATAATGTATAAAAAAATTCCCGCGAATATTTTTAAATGAACCTGGCAATTTCCGTCATTCTAGACAGTTGCGTATGCGCAAAAGAATGCGCAGGTGCGGATAGTATCGAAAGCGGCCATTAAGCTACGAGACTTGAAGCCAAGAACATCTATCTGTGTCTTGTGTATTTTCTTTTTAGGTGGTAGGTTCCTTCCTTATCTTGCCTTATCGTTCCTCCTACCTGTATCCATGTCGTTCCACCAACGAGCTTTAAAAAGAAAATTTTGTCCTTTAAACACAACTATTATAAATTCCCTGTAAACTTATTCTAAAACATAGTAGTACAATGGATCCAGTATACCTCAAATCTTCTGAAACGATCTTAGAGCTGGAATCGCGTAATATCCAACCGGCAACAAATCAAAATGATAGACGATTGCAGTTTATTGGCGCAAGAAGCTGATGGACATTCTTTTTCTCGTACATTAACGTCCAATTTATCACAAAAGACTTTTGAGATTAAACAATCCCTAGACGATATTAATGATATAGTGCAGAAAACAAATCCAGAAGCTTCAAATATAGAATTAAAACGGGTTAAATCCCGGATAATGCATTTAAAACAGCGTATAGATTTATTATCGTTACTTAAAGATGAACAAGCTAACGAAACTAAGCAAACTTTCTTATCTAACGTTCTCTTACTTGAAGGAGTCGACCTCGAAAAACTTAACATAGATCCAGATACAAATTTACCTACCGTTTTTTCGAATTAAACTATCTCCCAACCTCCTATATCGTCTCCAAAATCTATACCTGTATACAAATGGGGCCTCTCTTTCTCGAGCTTTGATTCCCAACTTTTGTTAATGTCATTTCTAGATAGAGTAAATGATTTTAAAATTTTTCGTAACTGTACAGACGAAGATTTATTTGTCTCAGAGGGCGAATTATTTTCTGGCTCTGCTTTGATTTGGTATAGAAACATACGAAACCAGATTTCTACCTGGAAAGAGCTAGTTACGTGTTTAAAATGCGATTTCTTTCCTCATGGCTATATAACCGATCTCTAGAACGAAATAGAAGATCGTACTCAAGGGCATAACGAAAACGTAATCCCTTTTATTACCTCAATGGAAGCTTTATATAGCAGATTAGGTAAAAAACCATCTGAAATTGAAATAATTGATCAACTTCTAAGAAACCTAAATCCATATTTTTTCGAACGTTCAGCTTTACAACATATCTCCTCTTTACCCCAGTTTAAAGATTTATGCCGCTCGCTTCAAGAAGTGAAATTACGTGTAGACAAATACCGTCCTCCCCCAGAAAAACAATCTGGCTTATTAGAACCAAACCTAACGTCAGTCTGAACCCCTTCGTAAGGTATCCATTACTACTTTTCCTGCATCCCCTTCAACTAACTAACTTACCTGCTGGAATGGTAAGAAAAGCGGACATACTTATAATATTTGCACATACCCGAAAAACCTGTTTCTGTTATGGCTGTTGTCGTAGCAATACCTACAAATCTAGATGTATAAATTGTAACCCTAACTTATCGGAAAACTTCCGCAAAGATATTCCTACTCGGGACGTGAATATCTCAAGGAATCAGAATCGTCCTCAACACCAACTATTCGACGCACCCAGACGTCAATAGACTTAAAACATAAAATTACTACCGATATTAAATTTTTATCTAATATATCTAATATTAATAATACCGCTACCTTAAACTCACAGAAAAGCTTGTTCCCTTTATCTGAAATATGTCGTTCCACTTTGTCGAATGGTCAAATTGGTTGAAAGCAGTTAATTCCTTTTACCATAAAAATTCTGCTGCCTTACAACTTGTTAAAAAACCTCTCAACATCCGCCCTCACTAACCTATCTCTATTGGTTTTCTAAATGTAATTGCTTTATTGAACACAGGTTCGTCGTGTTGTCTTTTAAATAACGAAGGCTTAAGACAATTATCTGAACAAAATATTAAATTTCAAGTTATTCCGGAAAAACCTCCTATAAATCTAGTTGACGATAATGAAATATATAACTGGTTCCCTTAAATTAAAAATTTGAGTAGTCACTTGAACGTGATATTTCATTTTTAGTTCTACCTACACTAACTTACCCATTTTACTTGGCGTTGACTTTTGCACACTTTTTAATTTATCTTTATATTTTAAAGATTTCTCTTGGCAAGCTTCTCTCAAAAGAAATTTTTGTGCTTCGGCTGGTATATCTAATAAAATTTCTCTTACCGATTCTCAAAATGCTATTCTTAACTCTACTATTAAAATTTCGTAAACTAAATACTTCTGAACTTGGTTGCGTTAATACCGCAACACATATTATTTCTACGGGTGATGCTGTTCCTTTTAAACAACGTCAATATCGGTTATCGCCCGCATTACAAAAACATTTACATTCCGAAATAGATAAAATGCTCGAATCCGGTGTTATCTCTTCTTCAAATTTGCCATGGATGTCTCCCGTGTTATTGGTTCGTAAGGAAAATGACGAATAGCGTGCTTGCTTTGACGGTAGAAAGCTTAACCCTGTAACTGTGGCCGATGCCTATCCCTTACCTCGTACTGATTCTTAAGTCGGCTTCGAAACGCTAAATTTATCTTATCTATTGATCTTAGACAAGCTTTTTATCAGATCCCTCTTGATTTACCTTCACGTCCAAAGACTGCTTTTTGAGTTCCAGGTCGGGGTCTTTTCGAATACAATTTCTTGGCGTTTGTTCTCTGTAATGCACCACAAACTTTACAGCGCACGATGGATCGAACGTTAGGTCCTATCTTACACCAAGAACGTGCCTTTGTATTTTTAGACGATATATTAGTTACCTCAAGTTCCTTTGAAGAACATATCGCTACACTAAATGCAGTTGCTGAACGCTTAAATGCAGTAGGTTTTAAAATAAATTGGGAGAATGTCAATTTTGTTGTTCTCTTACATTTCTTGGTTTTATTATCGATGGAACTGGTCTTCGGGCAGATCCTGCTAAAGTCGACGCTATTACTAAATTTAAAACACCCAAGACTGTTACCGAAATTAAACGTTTAATAGGAATGATTAGCTACTATCGCATTTTTCTACCTAATCTCTCAACTATATCTACACCTATTACTGCCTTAATTAAAAATAAAAAGAAAAGTCAATCTGTTGAATAAAATTCAGAAGCTCAGCAGGCTTTTAAACAAATTAAAACATTAATCACTTCCGCACCTATCTTAATTTCTCTCAATTGTGACGAATGATTCTATATTTAAACCGATGCCTCACTTACTGGTCTAGGCGCAATGTTGTTTCAAGTAAATAATGGATTAGAACACCCTATCGCTTATGCTAGTCGTGCTTTAACTTCTGCTGAACAAAAATATTTAGCTACCGAACGTAAATTATTAGGGATATCTTCGGTATTGAAAAATTTAGAGAATATGTTGAAGGTACACATTTCACAGTAATTACTGATTGTGCAGCCCTCACATGGTTAAATAACTTAAAACAATCCACAGGTCGGTTGGCAAGATAGAACTTGCGTATCTCTCAATTTACCTTTGACGTTCGGCATAGACCCGGCAAACTAAATATCGTACCTGACGCCTTATCTCGTGATGTCGCCTCTCTTAACCTTCCAGATCTAATTTCTGATGTCTGGTATCTCAATATGATCAAGAAAGTTTCTGAAAATTTCGATAAATTTTCCACCTTTCGTGTAACGAATAATAGATTATATAAATTTGTATCTTCTTTATCTCGCAAAACCTCTAACATCCCTGAATGGAAACTTGTTGTTCCTACCGCTAACCGTAGTGAAGTTTTTAAATTGTGTCACGACTATCCTACAGCTGCTCAACTTGGTGTTACAAAACCTTAGCTAAAATATCTGAATTATATTATTGGCCTACATTAAAACAATCTGTCTGTCGCTATATTAGAAATTGTAAAATTTGCGGGTCTCAGAAAAGTTCTCAAGAAGCTCGTTCTGGTTTAATGGGTAACTTCAAACGTGTATCTTATCCCTTTCCATTAATATCACTCGACTTATTAATACCTCTCCCTCGATCAAAAAAAAGGTAAACCAATATCTTTTAGTTGTCACCGAGTAGTTTTCTATATTCGTTGTGGCACAACCGTTAAGTAAAGCCACATCTGCCGTTAAGAGTTATAAAGTACAAAAAAATTGCTTTAACGCAAAATACCATCCACAGCTAAACCCTACCAAAAGAGTAAATCGAGTCTTAATCACTGCTAACTCTTCATATATCGATTCAGACCACACTAGGTGGGATGAAAATATCTTTAAAATCGCTCAAGCTTTGCGTACCTCTAAACATTAAGCAACTCAATTCACTCTCTCATTTCTTGTTTTTGGAAGATACACGCCAATTGATGGTAGTTATCATGGTTCAGTTCCTGATGATACTAACGTAATTGAATTTGACGAAAAGTACGCTGGGACGGAGAACAACAATTATTACCTCCTATCTATAACGACGTTAGAAAAAATTTGTTTAAAGCTTACCAAAAGAGTAAAGATCATTACAATCTGCGAAAACGAGATACTTATTTCTTTTGCTTTAGGTGAACACGTTTGGAAAAAGGATTATGTCTTATCTGATGCCACGACAAAATTCTCTTCGAAATTAGCTCCAAAATTCACTTTATGCTAGTTCACTCGCGTTATTAATCCACTTATCTATGAACTCCAAGACACCGAAGCAAAACGTCAAGGAAGGTGGCATATCAAAGACATTAAATCATTCTGTGCTGACCCGAATGCTAATTAATTTTTCACGTTTCATTTCTTTAACGGTTTACCTAATGTTTTTGTCCCTGCTATGAATTTGCTAACTTTATTTATCCATTTCATTTCTCATACAGCATTTACCCTTTACACTTTTATCTTATTTACCTCATTTTAGTTATCTTTTTGCTGGCTATTAAGTTTCCCTTGAATTTAGTGTCAGTCTCATATCTGTTTGTTATCTAGATTATCTAATATAGCTCTGTCGCTTCACCTAATTAATTCGGGTACCTTTTCTCCATCCATATTATTTTGTTTTTAACATTTATCTTACATTGTTTAATTTCGTGGTGATTGTCGTAACCTTGGTTGCAATAACTCATTGAATTTTTATGATTGGTTTTAGCTGATGTTGAGTGAATGCTTTTTTCTTTGGACTTGCATAGAAGCTGCGGCCTATGCCTTTGTAAGAAATAGTCCATATTTGCAGTTGCAGAAAACTAAGAGTTTCTATTCCATGCGTTTTTCTTCTGAATCATTACAGTCGCTCACCTTATTCTTTATCATTATTTGTTTTTTTCTTCTGTTAAATCATCAGAACATATAAACATTTTTTTGTTGTTTTTATGTAACTTCGTCGTGAGGTGATATCGCTCTTTATTGATATCTTATCGAATTCTTGGTTGTTTTTAGAATATTGAAACGGTATGGTTGTATTTAACTGCTTCTAGTTAGGCATTCTTGTGTGTTTATGGCGTTACCGTTTCTGAAAATTACCTTGGAACAGTTGTTTTTTGTGTGAAAGTATCTGCAGTGATACTTTTAAGTTGGTTGTTTCAACTTTTTGTTTGATCTTCTTATCGTAGTGGATGCACTCGTTAGGAAGATGATCGTACTAGTTTTCATTGGAAGTCTAGTAATTGTTTAACTTATTATATGTCTTAATTTTACCTGTATAACGGCTTCAGGGAGCCACTCTCTCTTGTATCTTTGTGATGGATGACGAAACGGCTTGGTAACCTGGGGAATTCTACGCTATATCTTTAAAGGATATAGTTGTAGCATGCCTTAGCGTGCTGGGACGTTTCGGATCCATCTATTGTTATCTAGTTTTATTTTAATATCTTTATCATATCTATTATTTTTGATAATAACTTAAGACGTTGCCTTACTTTCTTTTGTTTTCCTAACGTTTAGTATTTATGATCAGACGTAGGAATTTTTCTTTGAGTATTTAGTGAAGAAGCTAACTAGAAGGTAGCAATGTAATTTGTTAGGTTAGTACTGTAAGAAATTAGTAAGATGGTACTGTTGCTAAATTTGTTAATTCACAACTATGTCAGTAAAACCGTTTGATGAGAATTGTTTATTAAGCCAACGTACCAATACATAAAAGTTTGCTAACATGCAGAGTAACTTGCTCTCTTGGGAATTTTGAAATTTGGGCATTTTCTTGCCAAAGTAAAAACAGTTTAAATGCAATGTTTATGTGCGTGTGCACTTAAAAACTGTAAAGTTAGCTTTTAGGTTATTGTATATATGTTAGGCGACTTGTCGCATTTGTTTTAGTTATAGTAGTGTTTCATGCTCACCGACAAATTTGTGCTGTCGATTATAACTGCGCTACGCCTAAGACTTGTGTGTGCACTTATAGATGTAGTTCGAAAAACAATGGGGCTACAGATTCCGTTTCCTAGTTACTCGTAACACGCGTTATCGGTTGAAAAAACCAGGTGGCGCCTAAAACAAACATTTGGTAAATATAAGTTGGCTTTTATGTGAGTAGGGCTCTAGACTTTAAGTTTCTACTGAGCTAAAGTCTTTTTCTTGTTTTAAGATTTTTTTCTTTTATGGCTTTGTCGCGATTGTTGCATGCCAAAATTTGGCAATGTACATTTTTTAGAGTTAGCTATAATGTATAAGGAAATTCCCGCGAATATTTTTAAATGAATTTGTCAATTTCCGTCATTCTGGACAGTTGCGTTTGCGTAAAAGAATGCGCAGGTGCGGGTAGTGTCGGAAGCGGCTATCTGTGTAGTGTTTCTTTTCTTTTCAGGTGGTAGGTTCCTTCCTTATCTTGCCTTATCGTTCTTCCTACCTGTATTTTTGACGTCCCACCTACGAGCTTTGTAGACCCAAGATAGACGGATTGGAAATTTGACTCAGCAATGACGTAATCTACCCACAACATGGACCCTGAGACTTAGCTACATAATACCATACAAGTGAGTAACCGTTTTACTTATATTGTGTAGGTAATTTGGATTAAATGTTTCTCGAAATTTGACTATTGCGCAATACTTAAATCGTGGTGATACGTCTTATAGGAAATACGCGATTTTAACGATTGCGCAATAGTAGAACAAATGTCCACAATAGTATAGCTAGTGACTGGGTTGTAAGTTTTTTTTACTCCACTCATATATAAAATACCAATAAGGGCATGTATCTCTGTCATATTCGTTTCACTGCAATCTCTCTCACGCTGATAGTTAGGTCTCAACTTTTTAAGTTATTTGTACACTCTACAAGATGACGAATTATTACTGGAGGAAAAAAGAGTTCCCAACAGTTTATTCGAGTTTTGCGTTGTTTGCAACAATTTTCACTCCTGGCAGATAACTAACAATATTGTGTTTCTGTGTACGTACATTTGCACGAGATGAGTGAGCAGACCAAATAGTAGTTTCGTCTTTACCGGTAAAAAGAGGCATATTAGAGAATTCAACATCATCTATATTATTTTCAGACAGCTCTGAATCCGTATTATGAATGTAATACTCACTGCTGGCTCCACTTTCAGTTTCGAAAGGGTCATGATCTTCTAGTATATCTTCCCGGGGTGTTTCAACTGCCCACATTGGAGTTGTTGCTTAATCCTCTCCCAATTCATATCTTAAAAATTGAAGACGAGCTAACTCAACAAGTTACTGACCACGACACATATTTTGTAATCCTACAATTAAAAACTAACTTAACATTATACTCGCTAAACTAATTATTCACTATAATTATTAACAGCCACTTAATAAGATGATGAATATTATAAAAAAATACTCACTGCCCTGTAATTCACTTTTTCAAAACTAAAAATTAAACTTCAACACTTCAGGTCGCGTGATGAGAGAATTGCTGCCAGTGCGTGCAGTTGTTCAATGAAGAAGCCTGAATTAAACAACGAATCACACTAAATGCAGAGCCGGTACGGCAAACGCAAGACCCAGATTCTTAAAGTCAGCTAGAGTAGTGGTAGCAATCGTTAAGTGCATACACTGGAAGCTACGGTTAATTTGTAATATGTGTAAGAGGTATGCTCATAGCGCAATTCCTCCAGGGTTAAATAGTTGACTTGGTTGAACTTTATAATTTGGCACAGTAAATAATAAACATGCAGTCCTCTTACCTTATGGGTAGAATCATAGCAATCTACATATAACAAATCGAGTGCAACACCTTCTTTTCTCTACTTCTGTATAGCAGCGTGAGTGTTACTGTAGTCATGTTTCCCAACAAATGGCAACTGCTAATCGTAAACAAGCTGTCACTGATCATCCAAACACAAATCCCAAATACAATTGGATGATGCTATAACCTAAAAAAAACATAAGATCACGCGACACCTGCTGTAGTTCGACTGAACACGCTCGTTAACATAACTGAATTGTAGACTTTCGCTACTTCTTGATACTACAAATAACAACGATGGTATTCAACTATCTCAAACGCAAAACGACCTGAACCATACGGTGTTTACACGGGCTTTTGAAAGATTAAATTGTTATTTCTAACTTTACACACCGGGTTTTATAACAGCTGCATCGTATTCTGCAAGATTGTGGATACGACAGCTTGAACTTAACCTTGTGATTAAATCAAATTAAAAAATAACGAACTTGGTGTTTTCCATATGGGACCAAGGACTTATTAAAAATTGATGATCGACCCATTGCTGTAAATAAGTGGTCTGGACGGATTTTTTCAATTTTTTTCTAGTTTGTTTCAAGCAGCAATTTTTTTCTTTTAAGAAAAATTGTTACAAGGTATATCAATACTTTATGAAACAAAACATCAAGCATAAATGCCGCAATAAAAAAAAACAGCAATCTATAATGAGTTTGTAATTATCCGTTTATGCCTTCACAAGAATCCCTTTGAGTCAAGAGTAATTTCATTTGCCATCAGGTGCTAACTTCCAATGTTCTTGCTTTGATCCATATCGTCCCAATCTGTTAATTTTATGGTTATGTAAAAAATTCGTGGAATTCCACCACATTGACGTCCGATTATTGCTTCATAACCAATATGGTGTACTCAACTACCTTTCAAGGTTCGTCTACACCTGTTTTTGTGTATGGTCATTTTTTTTGTCTACTCTTTTCTGCGTTTTCAGAAGGTTATATAATTGTAAAACATTCTTATCACGTAAATCAAGCGTGAACTCCTGTGATAGCATCAGGCAAAGCCATGTGCTCGCAGTTATTTTATTTTTCTAGCAGTTTAAACAGATACCATGGAAACCTTTCCACTTTGTGTTGAACGGTATAATTGTTTATTTGAAACTTGATACTAGTGAGTTCCACTAATAACCGTTTGTGATTTTAGATAATTTCTACATTGTCCGAATAAGCTTATAAGGTTGTTTGTATTTGCCTTATATTATAATTACACATTAATTTTACTCGATTTAACTAAAATGTGGCTAATGTTCTTTTATATTTGGAATATCTGTGGTATAGAACATGCCTATTAATAATTCCGTGGTTCTCCTCTTCTAAATTTTAAATGTTTCCTTATAATGACTTGATGCCGCTTGAAAATTTACTATTATAAATATTTTGTTAACCATTTTGTTGTTTGAAATAATTTATGGACCTGAGTAACGTTTCAATACGTACCACACATGTTTTGAGGATTTTAAAATTATGTTTTGAATTTCTTTCGATAGAACCAACAATTTATGAAAGTGTCATGCATAATAAACGCTGCTATTTATGAAATCAGAATTGTACAGGGTAAATGAGTTTTAATTTGTCCGTTTAAGATTAATTTCCTCTTTTTGTATTCGGTTTCTATTTATCGTAACGCCAAGGCGTTACAATTTTTTATCATACATATATTTCATAAGCCTTAGTAGAAGCTCATAAATTACTTTTTGAATTAATCATAATTAGAGAGAAAGAGATTATTATTTAGCAATTAACAGCATGTTGTTAATTAAACGCATAGTCAATATCAAAACTTACAAGGAAGATAAGTGTATTTATTATGAAATTACCAATTGTTTAAATGAATGATTATATTTACTATCATCACTAATCGCTACCTACCCCAACACAAGATTCTTTCAGATTGGTTATTCCTAACTCATAAATATCTATTATTAAACAATTACAGTTTATACTTTTTCGAATACAAATTGCTATGAAATAACACAAAAAGAGTTTATTTGTCACGAAGTGGAAAATCAAAATCAGCCCAAAAACACGATGTGAAATTCAATTGATTCGATATGCCATAAGTAATTGTTATTTAAATACCTGCAAAAGTTTACGCAACCAAAATTCAAAATAATGAGAAAAATGAAAGGATTACCGTAGTGCTTTATAAGTTGTGTTTTAAAGGTGCGGGAAAACGGACGTCGAACAAACATGGGTTAATCTGTCGGAGTGTTTTAGAAGTGTAGAAAGCAGCCAACGGTTAATTTCCTTGTTCAAAGAGAGCATTATTTTACACATTCAGAGAGCATTATCCATAAGTCGGAGCATTTAAAGTACCATCCTTAAAGTATTGGATTACAATTATCATGGTAAATACATTGAGGTCGGGTTATGGACTTCGTATATTTTAGTTGAAAGTACAGTGCAGTTTGATTGTCATCAACAACCATGGTGTTTTTTAGTGTGCATATGTAATTTCTGCAATGAAAGAAAAGCTGCAACTACATATATTTGTGGTGTAATTGTTATGGAGTGTTATAAACTTGGTTTACGAATCTCGCTAGCAACGTACAGTACATCATCTCTGCGGAAGGAAACAACAAAATATTGCAGAAAGTGTTTAAAGGTTAAGTTACAAATTGTCTCGCTTAGTAACATGTTCGTGCAAGATTTAAGTATCATATCAAGTATATGTATCAAAGATATTTATAATTATCGTTGAAAGCAATAAGTAGATAACCAGAGTCTGTTTCGCTTTATGCAGTTTTGAATTTCTTGACCGATTCCTACTGCTGTTTTAATTACATAAACCCCGAGCAATTTCGGTGCATGTACAGAAAAATTCAAGACGAAACGTTGTGTAAGAATAGAGGTCTCCAAAAAAAGCAAGAATAAATTTTTAGGGGAAAATAACGGTTTCAGAAATAGAGCAAACACTAAGTAAAAATGATTGGTTTTGAAGATCGTAACAACACGTTGGGTATGACAAAATTTATGTTACGGTATTCCGTGTGAACACGAAAGAAAACAGCAAAAGTCAGTAAGGAAGTCGCCTACACCGAATACCGCAACAAAACGGGGATAGAATGGTAGAACCGAAATCCAAACGAACTAGATTTCGGGCTATCTCAAAAACGTCGTAGAGGATACAGTGATATAATGATACAGAAAGAACACATTGAAAGCCTCAGTAAAACTACATTATTTACATACAATCCCGAAAGACTATTTACAAAAGTCAAAAACACATTTACGTAATCGATCGTCACAACGTAGTGTACACAAAGCGTCAATTTACATATAGTACAATATAAACCTAAACATTTAAAATAGGGAGAATAAAATCTAATTATCTAAATAACGCTTACATACCTAAATACCAGTATAATGTTTCCAGCTCTAAATATGTACGAGAAGAAATTATACATAAAATTTTCAGTAACATCTGCTTAGGCGAGTACTCCTCGTAATAACGTAACATTAAAATTTTTAATAGCTTACCCAAATGGTAACTAGCAAGTTGTTGACATTAACATTAATTTACATATAAAAGTAAACAGTAGGAAGTTCTCTAACGCAATCTTTCATTGCAAGGTACACCATTGTTCGTGTTGTGAGCGTACATTTAGTAACGTATAGTTTGAAATTTAGTGCGGATTTAAATCAAAAACAAAAGAAGTGTCTATCATCTAAAACAGCGACACCATTAAAACAAACAGAAAAATCCAGTGTACCTTGAGCTATCGGTTTTTTTCTGGTACCATTTTAGGATGCGGAAATGCGGTTGCATTTCTCTACGTCCGGGTGCTGAAACCATCAACTTAACTTATACTAGCACAGAAAACATTTTAATCTTGTGACTCACAATACCTTTTCGCTAAAAGGATGCTGTATATTGAATTTCCCGCTTTCAAGGAACGGTCTGTATTTATAAGAAAAGAATCACGTAAAGGCAAGGTGTCCGACTTTTAAAAATATCGCCTAACGATCAAATGCAAAAAATTCTCAGACCGCAGCTGCAAAAATTTACCAGCTGTTACAGTTTACCAATAAGGAGATAACGGCTACCAAAAATTCTTAAACAGAACAATCGTATTACTTTGAGCACCTGTACAGTTGCAAGATAACAGTATAAACTTGATACAGATAATAAACCCAATCCAAATGTTCATTTACTAGGCAGATGGTTAAGCGGTTTTAGCTTTTAAAAGAAAACCATGAATTTATATGCAGCTCTGGTTGAAACGTATTCACTACAGGTTGTTAGAACTTATTTGTAGTGAATTTGTAACGTGAAATTGCTAAGCAGTTGTTTGATTTTATAAGGCAAAATTTATATAGTAAATACTTGATAAAAATTTATAAAATAGCACTATTTTCAAGTAGAATTTAATGGAGCTTGTTGATCGATAGCTTTTATGATCTGTTTAGAAATTTTAGGGCGTTTTTAAATAGAAGTAGTAAGAATTAATAATTATACAGAAAAGATTGTTTCCAGGGTTTTGAACGTAACAAATTAACTTGCGCTTTCGACGTTTGGTTCTCCGGTAGTTTTCATTTTGGGCCATAGGAGTTACATATGCATAGTCGTAGATAAGGAAACGGTATAAACGCAGGATCATTAGACTTAAGAGACAGAGCATGTACAACGTTTGTAAGGTAATATCCTTCTGTAAATAGAATTTCATTTTAAAAACGTTTTCCTTGAGTAACACATTTAATTTGAAACTGAAGAGATGCTTATGTTACACAAAAAAAGTAAAAAAATATTAGACATGCCTCTTTGCAAGAATAAAAAGCAACTCGTTACCAGTAAATGAGCAAGAATGAGTTACAACCAAACTACGATCTCTTTCCGCAGAGAACGTAATATGTGTTAGCGTTATATCCCAAACCCTTAGTACGGGCAACGCAGAATCTTAAGGACTTGCTCCAAGTTTCCTAGTTTATTTTAATTACTGCCGTATTATTGATTACCTTAAATATAATTTAGATGCATATATACGGTAGAGAATATTTCAAACTAGTTCAGACTTTCAGATAGAAAACTCATATTCTGCACTTCATAAACCATAATATACTTTCCGATCTAATTTCCGTTCGCCTCGCTCAGAAACTTTGCTTCTAGTGCGCCAAGAGTGCCAGTGCTAATTTACTTAGAAGATCCAAAACTTCTTTATAAGTTGAATTTACGAATATTTCAAAGGTTTACAGATTTATTAAGCAATATTCGGTTATTTGGTTTCTTGGCTCAAGAAGGTTATATAAAATTAAAATATTTCAAATGGCAGGGAGACATATTGAATTTAGATCCCTACGTTCATATGCAAATAAATTAACAGCATCTAAATAAATGATGTCGTTGCCTAGGAAGTACGAATAAATTAGACTAAATTATAACTAACCAAGAATTAAATTCACCTGAGATGCGATTTTAGATAAACTTGGAATTGTGTCTGCAATATCTGTTAGTACGTTATTTTATAAAAAATATAATTTTCCATTTGTACATCAGTAGTATTTAAGTACAGGTTTTTGCATCACCAACAGTTTCTAATAATCTAACGTCACTTTGTACAAAAGCATGTTTTTTACATTTTTTAGAAATGTCTTCTCTAAGATCCATCCTATCAGTGCTAGAATGGCCCATGGTAAACTATGCAACTACACGAAATTAAGAGCTAATCACAGCAGGTTACCTACTATCTGCTGTAAAAGCGCGGGTTGGGGTGAGGTAGTGTAAGGCGGGACGAAATGTCGAGATGCAGATATTCATCAGAAATGGATATGAAGTATAATACTCCGCCTACTTGGTTTATGAAGTACTAGGGAGCACATACAGACGGCAGTGCTGTGGAACTTATTAGTCCAATTATAAACCTCAAAGATATTTTAATTATACATATTCTCTAACATTTATAATAAGTGAAAACCTTTGAAATTCCGATATCTACTGTAAAAAAAAATTATTAGGGCACAAAAAATTATAAGATTTAACATTCCTACATTTGCATCGCACAGTTATTTTACAACTTATAATATGCAATTGACAAAGCTGTTACATTAATTAGTTGGCCAATAAATTGAAAAAACAGAATAATGGTTTAAACGTATCTCTAATAAAAAATGATTAGATAAAGTGTCAAGTGGGTTTTGATTACAGTTTGTGGAAAGCTACAAATGTTGGTTTGGTTTCATTTCTTATCACATCTTCGTTTCCTTTATCATTTTCTAACGACGAAATAATAAACAAAGTGGCTGCAGCGGCCGAATATGTTTTATTTCGGTATATTTTTACAATTCAAAATAGATATAAAATAAAAATTTTCAATATGTTTACATTGCTATTACATACTCAAAATTGTACTGAATCGGACACGGTAAACATTTCTCTAGTAGAATAAAAAACATGTCTTGCATTTTTAAGTATTCCAAAGTTTGTTTTGCTTTTATTTATTTACGTTTTTATTGCAGCTTGTCAAATTTTGTTCCACCGCAATTATGTATGGAGTTTGTAAATGGTGAATTTGTACCGTAATAAACAAAAGTACATTTTACGTGTATTAAATAAATTTGAGGATAAAAAAGCTTAACCAAACATGGTTTGTAAATTCTAATTAACCGTAAGAATTTTTATCACATTATTCCTTATTACTATACAAGCCTAAATATGAGCAAAATATTCATGGTGGCTTTTTAAATTTAACCCAAAACATTAATCCAGCTTGAGCATAAAAATTAAACAATTATGTGTTTATTTTTTTTTACAAGTCTTACAATACTCAAACTGGGGAATACCAATTACCTACTTCACTAAATAGGAAATCTAACAAAAATTTATATAAATCCATGGCTTATAAAGAGCAACTTATTTCTATAATTGCTGAGACGCTAAATAATATTCATAATGAAAGTTAAAAATAGATTTGTGAGCAATTACGACTATAGTCTAAAACTCTCATAAGGATAGTTTGATCTCAATAGATGTTTGTTGTGTTTTGTTTTATATAGCATGTATTCAAACCATTTCTGTTTTACAATAGTGTGTGATATGGAAGTTCTGAATTTTTCTACAGCAGCACATTGCAAGTGCATTTTTCTAAAAATACTAATATTTGATTTACTCGATAAATAAACTTAATTGTAGTGTGCAAGTTTGATGAAAATTCACAAAAATTATTCACACATTTGGGAAAGTTACTGGTTTTGTTTAAATCGCTCTATTATCAGCAAAAAAAAATTTTTTCAGTTAAAAAAAAATAAAATGACTCCCACAAAGACAATTATTTTATAAGTAACTTTTATTAAAACCGTTTTTAATTTGGGTGCCTAATAGGAAAGAAATTTGAATCTTTAGAAATTTCAAGGTTGGCGCTACTGTGCTGAGCTCTTAACATGTAAACCATTGATATGCCTCATTGCGATACATACACATTATGAATTTTGAGAGGCTATAACCACCTATACCAGTGAAATCAATTTCAAAATGGGGTTTATTAAATAGAGAAGGCGAGTTTGGATTTGACGATTCTTAATGTATGGGTTACAACAAAAGAAGTAACATAAAGCGCGGTTTAAAATAAGTGGTTTAACTTTAATAGCGACGCATTGTAGAGAACTAGACATAATTAACAAAAACTAAATAACATCGTCAAAACCAAGCCTACCAGAGTAGCATGGTGTTGCACGTACTAGCCAGCAGTAAAATATTAATAGACAGACATGGACCGTGAGTTCGTGGTGCAGTAACAATTATACAAAGCGCTGTTTGAGAGTTAGAATTGAGGTCAACGATCACTCAATATATACAAAGCAAGTTACATGCTACCAACAACTTAAAATTCACTACTAAAACTTTCTATTAACTATTAATTTAAAACACATCGCCTAACAAATTTCATGGTATTTTTCTTTTAAAGCAGTCTTACGTAATAGATAACGGAAGAGAGTTATGAGACTAGGCGCTTCAAGTCGTCGGTTATTTTAAAGGTCCCAACACTAACAACACCATCACTTCCCGAACGCACATCCACAATGCGTTCAAAAGACCATTGAAGAGGTAGAACGTTTTTCTCCTTGCTAAATACTAAACCAAAAATCGACAGCAAAGAAATTCTTTTGCCTCTTAAAGTGTTGCTGTATCATGTAGAAATAGCCATTGTACCAATTGGAACAAAAGCTATGTCACATTTACTGGGTCAGTTGGCAGCGAAAAATTCTATTAAGCGAATATTCTAAGAAGAAGAGCACAGCTATAGGTGTTAAAGGAAGCCCTGTCAAAGAGATACATGACCTGAGGCAGCTCTGATCATTGGCTGATAATGGGATTTTAGCTGACGTGAGTCTAGGTTAGGAACAATTTAGGTAAAAACTAAGATCGCTCTTTGAAAGTTAGTAACTGCTCTCCTATGGTATGAAAGCATAAAGCTTTAACTGGGTTACACGTGCCCTCCACTGCGGTCACCAAATTAAGGCGTAGAAGGTGACACAAAAGCCGTGCAGTATGGTTTCTGAAAGCAACGCTTTAAAAAGTACTACTAACTGTTGGTGGACACATTCAAAGTCTGTGACGAATTTACTATAAAAGTGATGGCAATTGCTTCTTGAAAATAAAGCGTCGTAGAGTAGCTAGGAATGCACCAGTTAGCAAATCCAAAACCAATTCGAAGTGTAACATCTCGGTGGCTCTACTCCAGAAAGATATATTAGTACGGTTTTATGACTTTAGCATCTTTGGCCAACAAGATCGGCACCTTAACAGAAAACGTTTTGATTTGAGTAACTCGTTACCAAAAAACTTGCTCTAAAAGGCTGGACGGGGTTACAAAGGTTTTCCAACAAGTTATATTATGACTTAGACAACGACAAATTGATTGTGTATTGGAAATAATCCAGGAGTAATAAACTTTTCTAAAGTGAATCGAAATTTGGATTGAGTTGACTATAATTTTTGAAATAGCGTTATAGAATAGGTGAAGTCTGTTAACCATAGGAAACCTTGCCACAAGTTGGTAGGGAGTAAATCTCGTGCCGCGATTTCATTAAGAGTCTTGGTAGAAGCAATGCGATGTCAAGAGACACAACGATTGTTATTCTGAATATAGACTACTTGAACGGCAACAAAGGTCCCCATTGCTGTCAATGGGAACGTAACCAAGGAGAAATTACTGAAGATTGGGGTGCAAAACTGGAGGTTAACAGTTTGAACATTGACGAAGAAAAAGTACGACGAGGAACAATCTTTGACTTCGGGTAAACCAAGTAGTTATCTACGAAGGAAGAAGTAAAAAAAGTAAAAATAAACTACAACACAATAGCCGCATTCATAAGCGTCAGCTGGGTAGTGAATGCATATATCGAATAATGTGGTTGAATTGGCATGTTTGACTATACAGACTAGGAAAGAAGCGTTAATTCGTACAGATTTGCATCCTACGGAGAGAGTACTTTGAGAGCGGGTAATCATACCGCCCTAACATAAAAGATCACAAACCTTAGGCTGTACGTTTAATCAAAAAAGTAACAAAATGTAATATACACACATAGTCGAAGATGTGGGATGGATTGAAAGTAGGTTGCGCTTGATACATGTTGTACTTAGGTTATGAACTTAATAATGAGAAATGCTAAATTGGAGTTCTATAAAAGCTCCAGAAATATCAAAGGTTGAAGATCAAATCCTTATGCGCATGAAGGTAGCGGCATTTAGCGAAACTGGGAGATATTTTAGTAAATGAAGCTGATTACGTGAGTGTTTATAAAATTCAAAGCTCTCAAGTTATAAAAGGCTCACCTTCGTTCTTGGCCAACTCTAGAGGAACTCAAATATCAAGAAAACATCACAATTTACTCTATAGGTAAGAAAATCGTCTAAAAGCTAAAGACGCTCATAGGGGGAAAATGTTTATACAATTCCTTATAATCACAACGAGAAGGACAAAAATGGTTGTATATATACCAAACAAGTGTTGCAGTAAGATTATCAGAATAATCGTAAGACTGTAGTAGAATGTCATAATATCTTATTGGAGCTTCTGAACAACGAACAATTTGTCATTTAGAGAAAATCGAGGTGGCTTTATAAAGGTGTTGGAAACTACGCGCAACTTATGCCTAATTTTTCGGGTTTAATAACTAACGATACGGAATGTAGTAAGAGGGGCAACGGAAATATCTTCGGAAAACCGAAGTATACTGTTTACGATCAAGAGACTGTTTAAGTGGACGAGCTGTTAAAGAAACAAAGTGCATTAATACATGAGTGAAAGGTTCCGTGGGTTACTTGGTTTGCGTGTGACTACTAAGTCCAAAGTCCACGGTTCCATACCCGACAGGGAACGCTTGAAAAATGTTATGCGAGAGTTATCACAACAATATGCTCTCGTTCGGATGAGAGGTAAAATGTAGGTCCCGTCTGTGAGTGTTGTCATGCACGCAAAAGATCCCTAATTTGCTCGGAAATGCAAGGGTTCGGCAAATTTCAAAATTTTTAGGTAAAAAAGCTCGCTTCCTGGCCAAAGTAGCACTTACGAATAGAGCATTAAAAAATCAAATGTAGGATAATGTAAAAGGTCAACTAATAGGGAAAAATGCTACTGATCTTTGAACGATAGTAAAACAATATAACGGGCTTGATCATTGCGGCAGAAGATATCAACAAGTTCTTTTACATAAAAGTGAATCCATATGTGGGAGAATTATATCCGGGGTAGCAAAATGTTGTACAAAACAAATTAGTGACGTATGATCCGGATGCAGTAGGAATAGTTCCCATGCAAGTATTGATAACAACCGGTTAACCACATGTATCATGAATGAGACTGTTTTGGCTCCCCAATATATGCAATCGCTTATTTGTGATTAAACGCAGAGACTAAGTTTAAATTTACTGAAACGTCGTTTTTTTACCTACAGTTACAAGTATGATTAACTAAATGCGAAATAATGTCCATACTTTCTGAATATATCCTGTCAATCGTTTTTTTTTAAGTTGAAGAATATTTATTAGTTCTACTGAATCAAGCTTTTTTAATAATGGACTTAAGCTTATAAGATCCTCCTCTAGTTCACAATCACATACGCTACATTTTTTCGCACCCGTTAAAGTAATTTCTCAATCTGCACATGCGTTTTCCAATTTAGACTTTCCGGAAATTGCTTTGACGTTGTATAAACAAGACTGTTTATTAGTATATGTGAATAGCTGTGTAAATCTAGTGAACAAAGCATTCACAATTATATCGATCATGTGGTAAAAAGCGTTCATTTTAAATAATCCTTCAAAAACTGTTGGTGTCCCATTTGCGTCTCGTATTCAAATTTTTTTTTTTTCGGGATCGGAATAAATTATAGTTATAAATAGGATCTATCCCAGCTTGAGAAGCAACTTTCCTTTCCTAGCTGTTATCATCACCCATAGTTTACGTGCACAGCCTTACTTACAAAGTTTACTTAAAATAGTTTGTTATGCCAACCCATGATTGAAACTATGGACTCAAATTACTCTATGTTTTGAATCAGGGACAAAGCCTCTGAAGCAACAACTGAGTCATTCGTTTCTTCGTGGAGATCCAAAAGGCCGTCAAGAACCGAAGGGTGTGATAATACACTGCATCTATGAGAGAAATTCCACTCTCGCAACGAGTTCTACAAGCATTCTTCAACGATAGTCTTTCTACGTACCTGTATATCACAACTCATTGCTCTGTTATTCCAGAAAATAGATCAAACATTCTTTGAAGCTATCGGAACCAAAAAACGCATTTAACTGGTTTATTGGTAGCATTTGCTGTTACTAAATTTAAGCTATGACAGGCACATAGAATAAGAAATGCTTATGTACATTGGTACAGATTTGTACTTTGGATACCTTTGTCTACGCCTATCATATAGAATTCATTATCATATGCTCGGCCGCGACAATCGCTCGCACCAAATCGAATTCTTGCACAATATCATCAAAATCTTGCTCTCAAATAGTCACCTATCGGCTTAATAACGATTTCTTCCACTTGGACTTCGTGTTCATTCGTGCAATAAAATGCAATGTTAAATATAATTTTTCTACTTGACTGACATAAGGGGTTATTACAACCACTTCTCTGCGTCTAAACATTTCTGTATCTTTTGTAGAAATTGGTATTACTTTATGACTATTTGAATGGTATGATTTATATCATGTTTAAGCAAGGCAACAAATTTTAACTAAGTTCTCATCTCTACTGCGAATTTTTGTTTTCTCTTACACCACACCTTCCTATTTCTTATTTAAAAGTATTTACCAAAACATTGTTATCTAAATAAACTAATATTGGATTTTTAACATATTTTATTTTACTGTGTGCTTCATCAATATAAGTACAATGTTTCTCAACATTTTAGTGTAACCTGAATTGGTAATTATATACGTACATTTCCAGTCACTTGTGTCATAGGTAGGTATTCTGTGTTTGATGAGTTACTAAAAAATGATTTTTTTAGTTCATTTGTCGTTACGTTCTACGTTTTAAGTTTTAAGTTTTCCGTCAACCGCTACATTTACATTTAGAGATTCTTGCTATCCTGGTTTCTACGCTTTTGCTACTACTTTGTTTCTGACCGACTATTGCTATGCATGGTGTCTGTGATTGGTGAACGGTTCAATAGTTGACGACACATGCGGAATTTGGTAAAGTTACACGGTATTCATGTAGTGTGTTGAGAAGTAGTTTTTGCAACCCTTGGCGAAGTCGCCCAGATACGTTTTTGCAGTAGATCCTAACCCTTACTGATGTAAGTAGTTTCTAAGCTCTATATGACTCCCATCTGTGATGTTTCTTAACTAACAGATTAACCTGAACGGTCGATTTATTTTATTACTTATTGAGCCAGCAGATTGTTGTAGTACATGCCAATGTAGTATCTAGCTGCGTGAAGGATGTGTATCTGCTATTATATTATTATACGTTATTGAAGTAGGCTTCAATTTACATTTACCAGTACGGCTTCACCGTCCTACTTGGCATTTAGCGCATAATTGCTGACAAAATCACATTTTGTTTATATTACCAAAGTCCCTCATGTAAGTGGGTCAGTGTTTTACGGTGTACGTGGCGAAACCTTTCTCGTTTACCCTTGTCCTGTATACGTTCGACGCCAAAAGGTATATGTGAATTCAATCTAAGGATAAGTATAGTATCATTATATTTACATAACCTCTTCATTATATGCATGCTATAATATATAGGTATCCGTAGCCTACGAATTTGATTCAATTCTTCTGTTAAAATTAGCAATAAAGTTTATGCATATAGTTGAGATTGTTTTTACTTACTATACAGCTTCTTCTTTCGGTACCCATGTTTTTCTTTTACTAGGTCTAAGCGAACGCAAAATAAGTGGTATCGCGGCCTTCTTTTTTTATTAGTACTGCATCCTTATTTATTTCTGTAGTAGATGCTACATCCGCTACCATCAACTTGCTTTGGAACGACAACGTTTGTGCTACTTATACGGCGATATCGTTTGAACCATTTCCTAGCATTTAATTTCTTTGCGGCTTTGCAGCTACGAGTGCTTTTCTACAGACTACACTTTTGCGAACAGCTAAGTCATAGCTGGGCACATTTCTTTTTTAACAACTGCTCCGACATTGAGACTCTCTTCCAGTTGCTACTACCCGCTTCTTATTGTATGCGGTACTTCTGTGGCAGCCGTCCCAAGTGACCATGACAGTGTTATGGAGAAGCATTCAGATGACCTTATTGTAGTTAAAATGTTATTTCAAATTTTACTTCCAGTTGAACCGATTAATTCGTTTTGAACACGCTTGGCAAAATAATGGACATTAGTCTCTATATTAACAATACGGCGGAGATGCTACATTGTCATAGGGTTAAATTTTTCTAGCAGTTGCATTATATCTAGAAATTTACAATTATTTGCAGTATATAGAGTTTCAGACCCAGAGCTTTCTTTCAACTACATATCATTACCTGCTAAAAATTTGAAATTGTTAACTTATATTCTTTTCTAACTTTACTTTGCCTGGCTAGCTCAACGGAAATATATATATTGCTGTGTTACTCGAGCCCCACGATTTAGGCGTACATTAAATGCTGTGATTAATTCCGCCCCACGGTTGGACAGCCCATAAAATGCTGTGTTATACCCCTTATATTAGGCCTCACGGCTGGGCTTGTCATAAAATGCTATGATATTTTCGCCCTACGCTTGGGTGCACATAAAATGCTGTGATATTTTCTTTATATTACTCAAGCACTTGTAAAAATGTTAATTTATAAATCTCTTTGCTTCAACTAGCTGATTCAATTAAATAAAGCAATTCTACAATACACAGTATAATGATTAAATATTTACAACCTTTTTAAATATGTTCCCCTTTTTAAATTATTTACATCTGTCAGATTTTGAGAAAATGAAGTTAGCAAAACGAGATTTTTATTGTTACATTTAGAGACCTTCTGAAACGTTTCAAGATGCCTATTGTCTTTCATAAATTGATCTAAGAAACCCCAGTTTTGTCGCCTCTTACATTTTTGAATTATTATTGAATTAAAACAGTTTACAGAAATAAATCATATCAAAATATCTAACCTGGAGTAGTTCAGTAGCTTCCCTGCATCCCCAAGAGTTTTCGTGTCCAGTCTGAATGTTTTGAGTCTAATTTGAAAATCGGCATCCAACCAAAATACTATCCAAATCGTTATTAGTGAGTTTATTCCAATAAAAGGTTTTTCATCTCCGTAATTAACGAAACAGTAATAGAATATTTACCATTGTTAAAGATTACCAAATTAATTTAACAGGCAGTAATCTCCAGAGTCTTCCTGACTCCAAGATTCGTAACAAGATTCGTAACAAAAGTCGCAACAAGAGTCGTACCCAAGAGCCCTGTTTTATTTATTTTTAGAAATTATATAATTTCACTAAATCTGGTTTACTTGCGTCTGTAGTAGAGAGGCTCGCTTACACAATTTTTACACTCTTATAAAATAATTTTCACTTTACTTTTAATTAACTGTTTGCGTGAATAATTTAGCAGTTTCGAGTATAGTGACTGCCCAGTCTCAAATGTATACTAACTCGTTGTTCAATTGTTATCATATTTATAGCCTTGCCCCTTTGTTTGCGATTCGTTGATTCCACGTACTGGGCAACACCAATTGTCTTATCTCTTGTGTTATTTCGAAAACTTTACCAATTCTGTAGTTTAACTGCATGGAAGAACGCTCAAATTGTCACGTAATTCATTCACATACATCACATTTAATTCAGAAGTTCCATAAACCTTTGTTCATCAAATCACGTATTATTGTTATTTGCTTTATTCTAATCTAAATAGAAATAAATTGGGTGTTTGTTTATTTCCTAGTTAAATTGGATTTTTGAACAAATGTAATACTTTTCTATCACGTACGCTTCCCAAATAATGCATAATTTCTGCCTGCGTATATGATGATATATTAACGCACTTGTTGAATATTTATCTAGCCAATTCATACAGGTTTTCCATTGATTTAATTTTGATGCATTTCGTTACATTTTTAAATTCTTATCTGTGCTCGTAGCTATTCTTGAATATGCGTTTAATCGCTTGTACTGTTATATACAATGTGCTCTCAACTAATCATATTTATAATGACCTATTTACTCTTCTAATATCTGTAATTATGTGCTTTGGTTATTTGGGAGTTTCTTTTGTTTATTCTACGACCCCTATGACAACCTACCCCTAAATTAACCCTACAATTACAGCAATATATATATATATATATATATATATATATATATTATCACAGAATTATGGCGACCCGAACGTGGAGGCTTGATTCCAGATAAAAAAGGAAACATTCTTCCTTATTTCAGGAAACTGGCGACTTGAGGAAAAAGGGTGGATTGTTGTAAATAATTTTAGTGATAGTTTTAGGTTTAATTTTGGGTGTGTGTGAAACGGATATTGATAAAGAAGTGGTTTAGGAGTAAAGGAGTAGAAATTGGAAGTGACAATAGTGCGTTATTTGAAAAATCAAAAGAAATGGAAAAAGCAGGAGGTAGTGGGGATCAATCAAGGACTGAATCGGGAGAGCAAGGAAATGATATGATCATAAGAATGCTAGAGAGGATGAGCGAGGAATCAAACCGGAAATTGGAGTAGATGAGTGCCGAATACAACCGGAAGTTTGAGCAATTGACAGAAACCTTAAGTGAGAAGATAGAGAGGTCCACCAAGAAATTCTCTGATTTCAAGAATAGTTTAACAGTAAAAATGGGGGAGGTTGAAATGAGAGTTGAAAGGAATGAAAGGAGTATAAGTGGGATTCAAAGTGAAATTGGACAGCTCAAAACGGAAGTTAGAATTTTTTGTGAAAGGGTGATCACTGGAAAAATGACTGAGGTGAGTGAATCATGTAGAAACCAGATAGGCAGAGTTGAGAGAGAGGAAACGGAGATTAAACAAAATATATGTGCTTTAGCGAGGGACAGCCCAAGGTTGTTTGCAAGTAATATTTCAGTAGAACAACAAATTAAATTTTATGGAGATAATAGGATGAACCCACAAATATTATAAATAATATTCGGACATTAGTATGTAATTTATATGACAAACAAGCAAAATTAAATGTAGTAAAGGCTTTGTTAAAAGATAACGCAGAAGCCTGATATAATTTGGCAGGGTCAGATATTGAAACATATTTAGATTTTGAGAAAAGATTTCTCAGGCATTATTGGAGTGATCATATGCAGGATCAGGTTAGGGATAATCTAATTGCATGGAAATATAAGGGAGAATTTGGAGTATCCCGGGAACAATATGCGATTAGAAAATATAGCATCGCGAAGCAATTAAATCCACCTTTGACAGATCGGCAAATCATCAAATATTTGTCGAGACATTTTGAAAGTGAGGTTAAGCAACAAGTTGCTCTACAGAACATAGTAGAAAGGGAGACATTTTTGGAGTACCTGCAAAGGTATGATTATGTAAGTTCGGGAAGACCTCGGGGGAGCAGGGACAGGAATATAAATGCAGTACGATTCGAGGGTAAGAGAGATAATGCGTATATTCAAAGGGGGACCAATCAAAATTTTCTGAACGAGTATACAAGTGTACGTGCCAATTTAAAACGGGGGGGGGGCAAATTTTACTTATATAATCACTGGCAGAGAGGGGCCAGGCTCCCTTTTTTGTTCGTGCTGATTTCATCCAGCATTGGTGATAATAGGTACTTTCAAGTGAACTAGTGCAATTTAATAAAATTTTATGTAGAAGCTAATAAAGCATCTTTGTGTTAAAACGTTAAAGTAGTACGTAAGTGCAAAGCTTGTTAAGTTGGTATTGAATGCACAAAAATTTTAAAGTTCGAAAGTGTTTGGATAATACAGAATAATAAAAGTTAAGTTTGGAAATTGGAATTTTTGGGGTGGAAATTGTAAACAGCGGTATGCATGGCGGATATGGTAATTGGACCAGGGAGTTAGCTGATGGACTGGGTATCTACTAGGCGACAGCATCTTCAAGGAGCTAGATGGTGGCGCACATTTAGAATATAAAAGCCAGATAAGCGATAGAATAGAACATTGAGTGGTGAATATTTTTTATGGTGTTTGTGATTATTTGGATTTGAGTTTGTTGTGTTTTATTATTATTATTTGATATTTTATAAACAGACATTTATGGGACTTTAAAAGAAAATTGTTGTGTTTTATTATTATTATTTGATATTTTATAAACAGACATTTATGGGACTTTAAAAGAAAATTGATCTTTAAAAATAATTAATGAATTTACAGATAACCAAATGTTGTAAACAGGTATAGAGGGCTTATTGATATTTGGTAGTGCATGAAATTTATATGCACAGGTATAGAGCATTATTATGAGCTTATGCTAAGACCAATAGGGTAACGTAAGGTATGAAAAAGGACCTCTTGCTTTAAATAAAAATATGTATCTAAAAGGTTATCAGTTTGCATGATTATTGTTATAAAATTATTGACTTTTATGGATGTACCTAAAGGAATGGTGTTTTAAAATGTACTATGGATCTAATTTAAATAAAGTGTGATATATTCGGTCAATTGAGTTATCTTGAGTGTGTGATTGGGGTGAATGTCTATTTAGGTTTTAGCATGAGAACATTGAGAGGAAGTTTTTGGATGTAACTGGTAGGTGGCAACAATATTATTTAGGAAATTAGGCAAGCGGAATTATTGGAAGTAGCCGAAAGCAAAGAATAGCAGGCAAAACCTCACAATAGTTATGGCTTCCCAACGCTGGGGCACGATTGTACAGGTATAACCTCACAGTAATTAATATATATATATATATATATATATATATATATACATTTATTTTACCGCTAATACAGGCCCGAAGTGCTATACACACCCGACGTTATTAAAGCCAACGCGACGTTTCCAGACCCGCGTCTGGGTCTGACAAGGTTTTTGGTGTATTTCTCCATTCCTTGACCCCTATAACCCTATAAGCACATTTTTACTATTATATGATCGGGAATGAAAAGTCGGTTTAACATACCGTTATATACAAATTTAGTTCACGTAAAACTAGTGCAGAGAGCGTTCAAGTCACTTGATATACAGACGATGCTTCTCAGTATCTTCACCCGACGTTCTCAGCTCCTCCAACCGGCAACCATGCGTTTGCTTATTGTGATCGGTAATGTATCCTTACTGGAATGTTTACAGTAAGAACAGAAGTCAAGTAACGATGAAAGCATTTTTAGTAGGTTCATTATAGTTTATTAAAATTTTTGCACAACTTTGAGATACATTTGTTTATATAAATTATTTTGCACTTTGATATAAATCATTATAACATTCAACAAGTTTTCTGAGGGCTAAAGCTCAGCACGTAAATCGAATAATCGGTCGGTTCGTTTCTGGCTTTAAATTATAATGGGATATCAAAAGTATAATAAGGAGGATCTTCTAAAGTAGTGTTAAAAAATCTAAATCGGGCAAAGTTCGAAAATTGTGTAGACAAGAATTATTTTGTAAGTTGATTAACTTAGCAAAGTTGAGCACAAATTTATGCGTAATGCAATGCCATTCTAAAAACACACCTAGATGCTCAACTTTTTTTAGATGATTGATAAAAGCTGAAGCTGACCATTGCTTTCAAATTTTAATAGCTGTTTAACCTTATAATCTATATGGAAAATAGAAACTACTTGAAATGTAAATTTTTACCTTAAATTCAGTAATACATATTAAAATTTTAATATGGCAGGAGTTTTCAAGTTGCAAACATAATCTTACTTATTTCTAAAGTAAACATTAGTCTAATATGACCCAAAAGCAAAACAACCTAAATAATTCTAAGATTCTTTTGCAGATATTGCTTTAAAATTTTCATTAGTTATATTGGTAAAGGATTTCCTCTTTTTTTATTAAACGGTTTTATATAACTTGCAACGTACGTATCTAGGTATGTCGTTTAGGTTCAAAATTTATAGTCGACCTTTTACCCACTTTCTGGTATCAGATCAGGCTGATATTTTGCACACGGCTTTGGTTCGGTTAACAATACATTTTGATACCGTTCTAAATTCATTATAACTCTCTTGATATGGATATCAAATAAACGGGATCAACAAGTAGCGCACGATAATCTACGTGACGTCACACTAAATTCAATATAGTGGACGACCCAAAATGGTAAATTATCTTTGTCTTTACAACCCAATTGACATGGGTATCAAATAAAAAAGTTCAACGCATAGTACACGATAATCTACGTGTTGTCATTTCAAAATCCACTAAGGTGGACTCCAAAAGACGTTGAATTACCTTTGTCTTTACAATTCCTAGAACACCGCAATCTACGTAGAGTCATTTCACATCCAGTATGGCGAACGTCCTAAAGTTGCGGATTAGCTTTATCTTTACAGTCTTCTTGATATAGGTATCAAATAAAAGGGTTCGGCGAGTAGAACACGATAAGCTCGTGGCTTCGTTGTAAATCCAATGTGGCAAACGCCCCAAAATGGTCGATTACCAATATTCAACGGCATCAACTTTAAATTTTTTATATACCATGAGTTTGGATAGCGAAACATATTTTGAGGAAGCTGATCTGATGCTCTAATCTGGACACCCTAATACATTGCGAATATAGATATGTTTAGTTTAGTTTTCCCAGGTAAACGTGATGTTGGGGGACAAAAAAACATAGAGTTTGGCAAATTCTAGTACTACAATTGTACTAAAAAGCAAAAATGAAACATTATATTCAGTGAAATTTATAGCTCAAAAGTATAACTACAAAGAAATATGGAATATATATTTTAAAAGCTCTAGCTCTCAGTAATACTACTTTATAACTTCTATCTGAAATATGGCCTCAAGTTTTTAAAATACATATTTTATATTTTGTGTAGTTATACTTTAAAGTTCACTGAACATTCGTTTTTACTTTTCAGTTCAAATGCATTTAAATAAAAACTTGTTTCCATAAATGTTTTGTACATATATTTTGTTAGACTGTTCGTTAAGCGTTTGCCTAAAAAAAATTCAGTCTAGTTTGGCTATAGAACAATTTGATTAATAAAATTGTAAAATGCAGCTTATTGCCATATCTGTATATAATTTTAAATCATTAATAAATAACAAAGGGTTCACTTTTAATTGTTTGCCTTTGATGTCAAGTCTACAGCCACTTTCAAAAAAGTTTAGTAAATGAGAGATTGAGTTTAGTGCAAAACAAAACTGTATCCGGATCAATAAATCCCCTTGAAAATACTGCTCACTTTATATAAATGGTTCCAGCTATTTATTCACCGACAACAAGTTGTGTTTTCAATATTTCCATTATTTGTTGTAGTAGTAATATTACCTTTGGTCAAAGTTTATTCACTTTCAGAATTTGTATGAACCAATCGACTGGGCCCGAATCAAATGGTTTACTGTAATCTACATACGCTGTAAATAGGTTGAGATTTTTGTCTTGCTTTACACATTATAATACTGCACCAATGATTAGTTATTCTTTTAATCGATGCTAGTTTGTTTACAACCATTTTGTACTGAATCTATTATATGTCTGCTTCAGAGTATCAGTAAATTTTACCGCCAAGGAGAGTACAGCGTTGTAAATAATATATAAATAGCTGAATGCATGGTTGCGTTGGGGGGGATTCTGGGGGTCCATATTCCTCCCGATTCCATAAAAGTATTTTTCCTTGTTTTTTAAAAAAAAGTACAAATGTGACAGTCGACAAACCAATGACACCATTTTTAAATAAATTATAACGTGCTGTTAAATTATACGATAATGATACAGGTTTTGATTAGGGAATTTCTTAAAATTTTAAAGTTAAAGAGCATACTTGAATACATAGTAATTAAGTATAATTTGTTTGCATAGCATTTTAGAGAAAACGCGAGGCCTGGGGAAACTAATATTCTAGAGGCCCTTCAAAATTTAAAATAGAATGTGTGCAAGAAAATGAAATCAACGGTGTTTAATATTCTTTGGATCATTACATTTAATTATTTACAGCAGCTTTGAGCGCTAATTATTTCAAAATAGTATAATATATGCGCTATCAGGTTATTAATGAGGGATATTGCTAGTGCATGTAGTCATTTACACAACAAACGTGTTGTCAGTCAAACATATAATAAATATTAAAATATCATTATCAATAAGTTATAAAAGTCATGTGAACTGGTCAGTTGGTGGATGATAGGTATTATTGCATAATATATTTCTTTTTTAGCAAACGTTTTACAATAGTGTTCCTTATTCAATGCTTTAACTTAAATCTTCAAAAGCTTTAAAATACATATTTTCTGAATATATTTGTCGACTACATTCAAAAGTCAATTCGAAAAAGACTATGTAAGAGTAGTTTTACTTTAGCAGTCCTTTCCTTTTTGCATCGTGTCATTTATGATTTATGGTGTGTCGTTGATGTTTCATTTATATTTCAAGTTCTGGGTATTTAAGTGAAATATTATGCTGTAATTATTGTTACTAAAATACTAAGAAAATTTTTGTTAGTCCCGATATTTTAAAGAGCAAATGCTTCCTTTGCTTAATAAAAGCGCAGCGCAACAAAATCTAGGGTTATTTATTGTTTTAATTAGTGTGACTGAGAGTGTCAGTGGGCAGTAAGTACAGCTAAAACTTGTCGAATTTTTGTATCTGTCTCGTGAATAGTAGAATAGTTAAGGTTTTTGGTCTCAAAACCTAATGGTAAGTTTATACTTTATAGTAAAGTTCATACTGTTTCAAAACCACAAATTAGTTAAGGCATAAGTTATGTTCTTTTTGGTTCCCTTACAAAAATTTGTTGTGTTTGCATGACTATTTTAGATTCCGTTCACTTCTCATGCAGTAGAGCAGAAAAACGAATAGACTTTTTAATTTTATTTAGCGCCATAAAATATAAATAAACAACATGCTGCTACGCTATTTTATTTTAATTTTAAAAAGTAAAAAACAATCAGTTTGGCAAGGTCAAGATAGGGCAAAGCCCTCTCAGTCATATAATGCACGGTTAAAAAAATATTACATCTGGTGCAAAAGAAGTTACTGTCGTTAATAGTATTCTATTTTGACAGGCGAATAACAATTTGGATAGAGAATATTACACAAATGGCAGCAAAATTAACATTTTATTAAAACATAAACTTTTTGTATGTCCCTGGACCCCATATATTAAAATCGCTGTTGATGCTGATAATTTTTGTAAAGCTTTTACTAAATCACAAGATGATGTAGTATCAAATTTAACAAAAACTATAGCAGGCAGGCAGCGCAAAATCGCCAGAAAATAAAACCTGTTATAGCAACTATAACTTTTTGGGCGACAAGAATTTCCCTTGCGTAGAACTTCAGACTAGGTCAATAGGTCTTAATATTCAGTGTTACACAAAGAGGATGCATTTTTGGCTCTTCTGCGTTATCGTATTAATGCTGATGATGAAGTTTTACTAGTACATTTACAAAATTCTACACGTAATGCAATATACCGTAGCGCTTAAATACAAAATTGCATAATATCGTTACGTGGGAATATAATTCAGAATAAGCTCGTAAAACAAATCAATAACTCTGAAGGATTTTCTATTTCAACCGATGGAGCTTCTGATGTTTTGCGAACAAGCACAATTATCACTTCGCGTGCCATATTTTGACAAAAATCTATCAATACGTGAAGATTTTATAGAAATTGTTTCAGTAAAAGAAACGACGGGTGAATATTTGGCTGTGGTTATAATTGATTCGTTGAAAACTTTAAGAATCAAAATGAATTATCTTGCTGAACAAGGCTACGATGGAGCGGTCATCTCTAGCAATTTTAAAAGAGTACAGTCTATTATTGAAAGAGTACCGAGAGTCCTATATGTGCATTATAATGCTTATGCATTAAATTACGCAACAGCTCAGTCTTGTCAAAATTAATATATTAGTAATTGTATAGGAATAGCTAAGTCCAGCGGAAACGTTTTTAGAAATTCGCCTAAAAGAATAGAAATTATAAAAACAAATACAGCAAAATATTTGTCCAATTCTAAATAGCAAAACTTACCGCTATGTGTACAATCAGGTGGGTTGAAAGCCATAACGGCCTTTTGCGTTTTAAATAAATAGATCAACTGCTCGTGGGCTCCTTTGAACCGAAGCGTCAAATCTAGATGTTTCTTGAAACGCTAGGCAACATTTAAAGTGCATAATCACGGGAGAATTTGTTGTCGGTATAGGTGTTTCTGACTATATATTTTCACATACAATAACCCTCCGTAAACTTTTGCTAACAGCGGAATGCAATTTATCTGCCGCGCCCGGCTATATTGAGGACATAAAAAAACTATAGTAACATCTAGTACAAACAGATTCGACGTTTGAAAAAAATTTTCTCAGTAAAAACTTCTATTAGAAAGTATTGGCTATGACATAACTATCAATAGATTAACGTCAAAACAAAAAACGGCGTAAAGGTAGTTCCTTCGAGCCCAGACCATTATTACAGAATATCAGTCGTAATCCCTTTTTTGACGACCTTTTAACATAGTTAGATTCACGGATTTTAAATCATAAAATGTTATTAAAGCTTTAGGTTGTATTTTGCCTAAGCAATGTGTAAACTTAGACTTTAATGATGCTATTGCAGAACAGTTAGAAATATATAAACAATTATTTTATAAAGATACTTCACTTAGTGAACTAAATATTTGGAAGACAAAGTGCAAAGAGGAACAGACTAAGATGGAATTAGGAAAGACAGATGAAACATACAAACTAATTAGAACGAATTTTAGGGATATAAAACCGTATAGCAAAAATATAAGGGACGCGGAAGGAAACGCCATTATAGAAAATGTACAGAAAGTGGTTAGATGGCAAGAATATATATAGGGAATTTATATGCAGGAAAGGAATTAACAGGAATCAGACATTGAAAAAGGTGACTTGAGATTTTCTATACTTAGAAATAAGTTTGACTTAGCATTAAAGGGTCTGAAAAGTCGTAATGCGCCGGGTACAGATAAGGTGCAAACATAAACTTTAAAAGCCGCTGCACAAGCAGTAACAGAACGTCTCTTCCAAATTGTAAGCTATATGTATGATACAGGTGAGATAGTCAAAGATTTCAAACGTAGCATCATAGTCACTATACCAAAAAGAGAGGCTTGGATAGATTTGAAAATTTTTAAACAATAAGTTTGACAGTACACATGTCAAAATTTACTAGAATTGTACAAAGAAGAATGAAAAAACGCGCTGAAAAAATACTAGGAGAAAATTAATTTGGGTTTAGGCAAAATAGGGGAACACGGGTGGCTATTTTAGCTCTCAGGGTGATCATGGAGATAACAATGGAAAAAGGTGAAAGCATGTATACAGGGTTTGTAGATGTGGAAAAAGCATTCGACAATGTAAAATGGAAAAAATGTTCGAAATACTCAAAAAGATTGGATTGAATTTCAGGGATAGACAGATAAATAAATATTGAATATATATTGTAAAATCTGTCGTTTATGTATTCCAAGTATCACAAATACAATATTTATAAAATATTTGGAAGTATCAGAGAACTCGAAGAAGAGTGTAATTTTGCAATTACTAGCAATAACTAGCAATAAATTCCCTATACAAAATTTGCAAAATAATACAAATTATTAATTAATATCGTAATATAAACCAAACAAATTAAAACACTACAACATCACCATCTACAACACAACCTACACCTATACAGAAAACTTACATACGTACATATTAATTTTTAACAAATTCACAGGCACTTGTAGAAACAAAAATAGTCAGTTTCTGACTACTCCTAAATTGTAAACAAAAAACAAATATTCTTAAAGAAATAAGACAATGAATTACAAATCCACTTCAAAGCTTTTTAATGCAAAACAATGCAGCGGTTTTTATGTACTTTTATTGAGCTTTCTATATCTAGCTCTTTAACAATGGACCCTTCAATATTAATTATTGCTAAATATTCTAGTCGATCGTTGGTCATTCTATTTCCTAAATACGTTTTCACACGTCTTAAACAAGAAAAGGTACGTTCGCAAGCAGCACTTGACACGGGGATTATAACAGCAATTACTGCAATTTTAAACGTTCCATTGAAAACAATTTTATATGCTTTAAGCAGGCCAATAAAATTTAAAATTGTTTTTATTATAAATTTGTTTTGCGCTTTGTATAATTTTAGTGTATTTGGTAAAATTTTCAGTTCAGTTCCAACGATTCCTAATTTATTTTGTAGTGTTTGGCCATCGGCAGCAGATGTTCATAAACTAAAAAATTTACATTTTAAGTGTGAAGAGAGCCACTGGATACGATAATGTCGGAACACTGTTCAAATCGTTCATTGAGTTCTGATAATACTGCGTCCAATACCAGTAAAAACATGTTTATTTTACAGAAGTTTATGACTTCACTTTATTGTTAGTTTTGCACCGAAGTCACTTCCTCTATGATGTAATTTTGATAGTTTTGCGGTAACTCTCTATTCCGCTCACTTTTTGTTGCGCTTTCTTGCATAGACCGAGGAATATTAATTTTATTTTCGTTACACATTTTATGACTTCGGAATATATGTTTGCATATTCCTTGAAACCTTCATATGTTCTCCATTATTTAAATGTTTTTGTAATAGACATTATCAGATCATTACTTGAACTTAGGTCAGCTGTAACTTTTTGCAAATAATCACTAACACCTTTGAGTACTAACAAAATTTTCGAAAAAAGACAAATAAGGAAAACAAATTCGAAATTTATCTGATGCAACAATCCAATTGCCTCGGCAAAATGATTGATCCCTCATTAATCAATAAGTTCAGTAATACTAATATTTTGCTTAAAATTTTTTTTTACACCTAAACATGCAAAAACCTGGGCCGACCATCTTGTATAATAAATTTTCATTAATTCTAATAATCGTCGTTTGCTTGGATGAAGCCTTTTTTTCCAAGTCAATAAATCTCCCATAAACAGTCCATTGCGAAATAAAAACATACAGAGTTTGTAATAAATTAAAAAACTTATTGCTCTTACCAGCCTTTTTGCAGACATCCGTTATAACCAAGTTCAACCAATGATTATAGCAATGTACATAAATTGCTTGATTAACCTCATACCTAAAAAGTTTTTGAACTCCGTTATTCCTATCATTCATTACATTTACACCATCATATGTCTGTGCTACGCATTTTTCAAGTCTACATTTAGTCGGGCTAATATCTCCTTAATATAAATAAGCAATGAACCTAGCATCCAACTTATTTGCAGCTTTGAAACCTATAAATCTTTTATAAATTGTCCATCTAAATAATACCTAACCACAACTGAAACTTGTTCAATTTTTGTGACGCCTTTTGTCTCGTCACACATTATTGAGACGCAAATTACGTTCTGGAGGTCTTTGCGTATCCTACCTAGCATCATCTTTGAAAAAATAAATAAAATTTTATTCTAAAGTCTGGCTAGTATATTTAGCGTTTGCTGCTATCCCTTCACCAAGTTTTTTCTTAACTATCTCATGGTACTTACTGAAAAGTTTAAGACGTTCTCTAAAGTTACTTCTATTAGAGCTTTCTACAGTTTTAACATCTCCTCTTTGAGCAATATTCTGAAGGCCCGTATATCGCATAATGTCGACAATTACTCCAAGATATATTCGGTTTTCTTTAACGAAGTTCAAATGTGCTTCACTTATTTGTCCGACTACTGCGGTAGCAGTACTTGGTGATTTAATGGCTTTATAAAAGGACCATTTAACGAATGAATGTTTATATTCTAAACTATTTTCGTGTTTTTTGTCCAGCATCTTTATTCAATGCGTTTTCACAATTATTAAAACCTATTCCTACAAATACTGCGTTAGAGTCCTTTTTTATTGTAAAATGACGACACACAAAACAATAAACAGAGTTACACTTTAAATGCAATATTCCAACCAGGAAAAGAGTTGGTACCAACTTTTATTAAAGTGTCTCAATCTACCACTAAAATTAGTTTGCGGGTAAAGGTTTAAAATAGGCTGAGATGGGATATCTTATACTTTGTGAAGGATTTGACGGTCCTGGCGTAATATTTAAAACACAGAAGGGCACAATTTTTGTAGAATAAGGTAATGCAGTTTCGGCAATTCTGCAACTTTTTTCGTTGACGCCAGTTACATATCCCTCAAATTAGGATATATAGGTAATCAAATGGAATTATAAAAATTGAAGTTAGATTGTTACAATTTATAATTAATTGGAGGACAAATAATAAAAGGTTAATGGAAGTTCATAAACTAGACATGAAAACGGATGTGAATACATTGTATTCCAGACGTAATATGACACTGCAGGTGTAGGTCACAGTATTGTATTGTATTGTATAAATGAATAACGAAATAAGCAGACATAAGCTCTGCAGTTCCCACAAGCAATGTGAGGGGCAGGGACAACATAAATCCCTCGAGAGCCCAAGATGGCCAGTCAGTCTTGAGTTTCACAACTTTAACCTTGTTGGTTATTCAGCTACTTATCCTAATTTCTGTTCATTTAATTCAGTAAATATCAACTTAGAGTAATTTTGATCTCAATACGTTAATAAATATAATGTACTTGTATTGAAAATTCAAATTGTAAATCTGTATAAATAAAAATCGTTAGAAGAGTTTTCTGAAGATACTTTTTGAAAAGTCGCTCAAAAAACCAAAAATCTATTTTGCCAGTCTTCAAAAATTAAATCTGGCTCATCGTCGTCTTGCGACTCGGATTCAAATATAAATGCATTCAGTGCATTATCACTATCACTATCACCTAATAGACTTGGTAAATCATCTAATTCTAATACATCCAGCTCAATGTTTTATGATGAAGTAGGTTCTTCTTGAGGTTGACTTTCATGTAGAATTTCATTACTTTTTGATTTTTAGCAGCTGGAACTGATTTAAAGTAATCTACTAACGAATGTTTTTTGCCATTCATTGTAAAAACTGCTATTACGCAATCAAAGGGAAGACTTCTAAGAGGTAAATAAAGCAATTACAAAAAGAGAAGAATGGCAAGTAGAAGAAGATAAAATTAAAAGAGAATAGACCGTATTTACAAATAGTAATCGCAACCGAGTGTTTTAATACACAACACTACTTAAACTAATTTAGTAATGTCACTTATTTTTAAACTACTTGGGCAAGGATATCTGAAGTAGCAGTAGGGCGGAATATTTCCACCTGCAATGAGCGTGCATAAGTATTTAAAATTCCAAAAGTTCAATTACTAGTACTATTGCGTTAAAACTATTAAAATGGGCATACAAATAAGATATACATACAGAATAGCACATTTTGTAAACAAATGGATACAGCATCAATATCTATCCACTTTTAATTCTCAATCGCCCTGGTATTGATTGTGTAATCGGCCAAAAAGAGATACAATGCACAATGGGTCAGCCCAAGCTACTAAGTGCAGTCCGGCACAAAGCTCGGCGCAATGCGCCTTCCATATACCGGTTGAGTTAGATAATGTGACCACCGCAAATACCTCCAAAGGTATTAGTATTACTAAAAACGTTATAAATAAAATGCAAAAACTAAAATTTGTGGTAGTAGCGTTAATTTAATAATTATAAATGTTTTTTTTTTTATGAGGATAAGGTAAAAGTGTTGGAAATGCAGTGCACGCGATAGCTATGTATCAGAAATGTTTTCTAAATAAACCAGTAAAAGGTTTGTAAAAGTTATCATCCAGCCATATGAATGTGATATATCATAGCATTCTAGAAAATTAAGACTTTCCAATGATGTTAATATCAATATAGAGTACCATTTGAACTTCGATAATCACCCCCACCCCTTAACAAAAAATGCAATAAAATTTTTTTCCATACGACATTATTATAAGGATAGTAAGCTGAGAACATTTTATTTATAGCATTTTTTTGCTTATTGCTAATACTTTCGAAGATATTTGCGGTGGCCACGTTATCTGGCTCACCCGCTATATTTATTTACTTAATTAGTTCTGATACAAATATGCGCATTGGACTTTTTCTCAAGCTACTAGTAGTGCTTTTTCAGCACGTGAGCTGCAATGATTGGTGACTATAAAAAGGTATAATAGGCAATGTAACCTTCCCTTAGCAAAAATTGCCGTTCTGTATATAACTATAATAAATAGTATTAATTATCATTAAGTCCCCCAAAAGGTAGCTTATCTAAATTCACATATCAGCAACAATAACAAGCCCATAATGGTCATAAAACTATATAGAATATCAATGCAAGCTGCAGTCATTTTACAGGCGGCTCCGTGGCGTAGTGGTATGTGTGTGACTACTACGCCCAAGGTCCCGGGTTCAAATCCCGACACGGTCCGCTTGAAAAATGTTAGGCGAGCATTTTTCACAAAAATACACCCTCGTTCGGATGAGAGGTAAAATGGAGGTCCCGTGTGTGAGTGTTGTCACGCACGTTAAAGATCCCTACCTTGCTTGGAACAGCAAGGGTTCGGCAAAATTCCAAATTTTCCAGGTAAAAAAAACTCGCTTCCTGGCCAATGTAGTACCTTCGGGTGGAGCATTGGAAAATCACATGTAATGTACACAAACGCGGCAACGGTGTCGGCCATGAGAGTATCGCTCAAACATCATTTCTGTATATAATTGGGTTCAGGAAAATGGTTTAACTTCCTGGATCTAGCAGAGATAGGTATTTATCGAAATTCCATATTTTGAAAAAATCATTTCCCCTCTATAGCGTCTTGTCGAGTGCTTGTTAAAAACATTCTAATTTAGTGAGATATACATTTAAATTATTGGTATTTCTGCAGGGTGTTAGGTCGTCTGCTAAACATCATTGGTCTAGTAACGTCGATTAAATCCGTATATATATATATATATATATATATATATATATATATATATATATATATATATTATTTTTACGTTGAAACGCCACTGTGGTACAGATACAGAAAATTGTAAAATTTGAAATTGCTGATCTACCTTCCTTTCTAGCTCTACTTCGCTTGACTAACTCAACGGAAATGCTTGAGTTTACAAAATGAAATCAAACAGCAGTATCAAAAAAGATCTATATAGTCATACAAAAGCATATTGAACATTTACAGCATAGATTTCTTTCAAACATAATCTTATTCCTAATAAGTACTTAATTATCAAAAATGTTCCTCCCCTAATGTAGGTTCAAATTTACAGATCTTCAAATTTTTCTCTTGTAGATAGTATAATTGGTTTTTTATTCCCACACTTGTAAGGTATGCTTTGCCTATAAAATCACCTTCTAATTAACAGTGTTAAATGTCTTTTGCTTCTATTTTATATTAACGTCAAATTCCAGTTTACAAAATCATCGATTTGTTTAAATTTTTATTTAGAAACATCGGTTTTTAAAGTGCATTTTCAATTTAATTATTTAAGGTAATTTTTAAGTAGCGTTGTATTGAAGAATTTTGTCTTTTCATTGTATATTACAAATTCAAATAACTGCATTTTAAACATGACCTCTATATTCACTGTTACATTGTAATTATTAAATTACGGTATGCGTACTGCATAATCCAAAATAGCATCTTCGAAATACTTTACATGATGCTTGGTCGACGCAAATTTATCAATAGATTCTAATGTCGATTGCTTTTATTTATACATAAAAATTATCTGTTTTCTAGAATGTACGAGTGTTTACGTGATTCCATTCCAAATACTACACGTCTAACCGACGCAAGATTTTGGGAATACCTCATTAGCGTTTTATCGCCGAGTTTTATTATCCCGTTAGTGTGATTTATGTGCTTAGTGACGTGCGCTATCCGTCTTTCTGTAATACTTATAGTTAATGGTCTGCGTGCTCCCTCACTAATACGTAAGGTTATTAGACTGCGTTCTTGTCGACATTTTTATCAAATTTTATGGGTTTTTTAATGTTCCTTAGAATAAACGTTTTGTTTATTGATAAGTTTATACCATATTTCTTATTAATTGACGTATTCTCTTGAAAATTCTTTCTTAATCTCAAACTTTAAAAAAGAACTTTTTATTTAAAATGGATTTATGTAATACAAAAGTCAATTTATATGATTAGTATAAAGGTTTAATGGATTTATAATGCAAACGAGTTGCATTTTTATAGAAAATATTTGCGTTAACGGTAAAACGTGTTTTAGTACACAGAGTAAGGTTAAATCGTTACTCTTTAACAAGACTGATATGATTGTTACGCTAAATTAAGCAACGGAAAATGTAATTTTTTATTATAATAAGTAAATATAATGGCTGTGTGTTTATCTTAAAGTGATCGGGTGTAAGCACGAGTTTTCGGAAGTTTCTATTTTTCTGTATTTCTTTAGATCTTGGTGGGATTTATTTGTAGAATTTGGGTTTCAATGAGCTCTCGTGATCCCTTTATTACGTCATTATTTATACATAACCTTAAAATGCCATAAAATAAAATAATATAGAAGCGAATACAATAAAGTAGAATTAAATTGCTTACAATAGACATTTGAAATTGCTTTGAAATTACTAATTTTTTTGCAAAAGTCAAAATAGTACGAACGTAAAGCTCTAGCTAATTATTTTATACCGTATGTCCGGTTTCGGATTTTACCGTAATAAGTTTTCAATTACAGTTCTTGTATCTAAGTTTTGGAGAAAAAGGTTTCAAATAGAAGTTAATAAGTATTTTATACTTAATAAATCTAATTCATTAGTAACTCAATATATCCTCACATTTTACTAAAAAATTTAAATAAACGGTTCACTTTGTATCCAAAGCAGCAGTTGCCAGACAAACGTGATGAACATTAAGTGCCAAATAAAAAATATACGTTAATATATGAAACTATAACTGCTCGTACGCACATATGTACTAATTTGAATTTAGAATTTGATGTTCACAGTTTTCATTACAATATTTATTTTGGATGCAAAAAGTAAACGTTATCTTTTTGAAAAAGTGTCGCGCTATTTTGAAACTAATTAGTAAATTTTGTTAAGAATGGTGCAAACCAAAACGAAACCCACGGTATGATAACAAAAATGCATCTCATGTTAAATAATAAAATAATGATATTTGTTGGTGTTACTTCGATAAACATAAATTTTGCTGTTAAAATATTACTCCAAAAAATAAATTATTGTAAAAAAGTTTAATTTTGCATTTAAACTAATTTCTTATAACAATTTAACAAAACAACTCAGAAATTACTCATGCTATATTTCATATACTATAAAGACCTGCGACTGTTTTTTAATGGGTCGCAATGAGAAAATTTTATAAGTTAGCTACCAGCCTCTTTCACAAAAATTAATAAACGTTACTTCGTCACCCGTTATTACAAAGCGTCATAGCGGCAGATCTTTTTATCTTGCCACTAAACACTTTTGTTACACTTCATCCACCACCTTCTACTTTTATTGGCTTAATAGCAAGTTATCTTTTACAATATTAATAAAAATTAAAATTTATGAAAACCTAAAACATTAAATACCTGTCGGTGATATGTTTGTCACAACTTGAACCCAAAATGATAATATTTAAGCAGTGTAGATCTGTCTTATGTTTCAATCAATGAAATTAAGGATTTTTAGTCCCTAAGCGTTTCATAGCTCATTCTATCGTGAAACGAAGTATAACACCAAGTGGTACTGTATAACTTATGTATTATTATAAATAGAACAATGTAATAAACAATAATGTCACGATCTTCCTTTGATCATAATCTGAATTAACTTCTACTGTTTATCACTCGAAATCTTAAAACAAATTGATAGTATGTCGTGTCGGTGTCACCTAAGTACACGTGCTGAACACAGAACAACCTAATGGAAAAGCAGGAATCTCCAACTCATTTTTTGCGCTACAATAAACCCCTAACGTTATTGTTTAAATACCCCAATAACGTTTTTCAACATAACCTGCATAGGGAAAGAAAGCATATAAATACAATTGCAAATCCAGTAAAACTGAGTTCACTGAGCTCACCATAGCCTAAGAAACTCCACTGGCAGTGCTCGCCATAGCCTGCTAACACTTCAGCAAACAGTGCTCTCCATTTCCTGCTTATTCTCCTTACATATGGTTTTCCAATGCTCCACCCGAAGATACTACATTGGCCAGGAGGCGAGTTTTTTTACCTGGAAAATTTGGAATTTTGCCAAACCCTTGTTGTTCCAAGCAAGGTAGTGATCCTAAACGTGCGTGACAACACTCACACACCGGACCTCCATTTTACCTCTCATCCGAACGAGGGTGTATTTTTGTGAAAAATGCTCGCTTAACATTTTTCAAGCGGACCGTGTCGGGATTCGAACCTGGGGCCTTGCGCGTAGTAGTCACACATATACCACTACGCCATGGAGCCGCCCCTGCTTATTTTCCGCCAGCAACGCTGTCCAAGAGCCGGCCGCTATAATTCGCCACCGCAAAATTGTTAATAAAGCAGTAGGCAGGAAGCTCCTGTTGCCTAGCCACCATCACCAGTGACACCGAGTGCATGTGTAAATTCTACCCCATAGAATTCCACGGCGACGTTCTCGACGCCTTCCGAAGATTACCGAAGATTTCTAAACAATTTTAAGCTGTACATATGTCCATATCATAATTATTTACGTTCCTACTTTGTCGCACATGTAAATCACAAAGTCTTGCGAGAAGTTCCGAAGACCGTCGAAGACTTCTGAACCTCTTAAAACTGTGTAAATGTTCAATCTATAGTTATTTAAGTTCTTACTTGGCCCCACAAGTAAATCCCGAAGCCTTCCAAAGAGTTCTGAAGACTACCAAAGACTTCTGAATCTCTTTAAGACTGCATATATGTTCAATTTATAGTTTTTACATTCATATCATAATTCTTTAATTACTTTGTTCCACGAGTAAATCACAAAACCTTCCAAAGAATACCGAAGACTATCGAAAACTTCTGAACCTCTTAAAGCTGTATATATGTTTATTTTCTTATATATATATATATATATATATATATATATATATATATGTATATATTGCTGTGATAACACTTTTACATTAGGCTCCACGTTTGGGCATGTCATAAAATGCTATAATACTTCTGCCCCACAATTTGGTCGTATATAAAATGCTGTGATATTCTTATTAGGATCAACGAGCCTCTACTGGACGTCATAAATGCTGTGATATTTCTGCTCCACGATTTGGGCGTGTCATAAAATGCTGTGTTACTCCAGCCCCACGATTGGGCATCGTAAAATGCTGTGTTACTCCTGCCCCACGATTTAGTGTACATAAAATGCTGTGATATTAGCCCCTTGATATTATATTAATATTTAGCCCCACGATTGGGTGTACATAAAATGCGGTGTTATTCGCCCCTTGATATTATATTAATATTTAGCCCCAAGATTGGGCATACCATAAAGTGCTGTGATATTCTTTCCAGCGTTGAGCCGTCATAAATTTTGCTGTGAAATTTACCCCTTTTTTCAATCAAGCACCTATGATGTGGAATGTTAAGTTATGGTTTTTCCCCTGACTAGCTTATTTGATTAATTATATCAATTCTACAATACACAATATAATGATTGAATATTTACAACTCTCAAAATTTTCCTCTTTTTAGACTATTTACATATACCAGATTTATAATATTTAAGCCACCAAAACTATGCTTTTTGTTTATATTTAGGGACCTTTAAACGTTCAAATATGCCTATTCCCTTTGTCATAAATTGATAAATGAACCTATGTTTTGTTGACTCTTATAAATACAAATGACAAATATTGAATTAAAAACAGTTTTCAATAATAAATTGGGTTAAGATTTCTAACCTGAATGGTTTTGTTATTACTTCCCAGCCTGTGATCTGCATCCCCAAGAGTTGTTCCGTTCCAACTCAAAATACAATCCAAATCCAAATTCTAATTCTTTTAATATCGGTATGAGAACTTTGATGTAGATATTAAAATCCCATTTAAATGTAGGTATTAAAACCATTTTAATCTCGGTATTAAAACCTTTTCCATATCGGTATTAACATAATTTTATCCAATTTAAATATCAGCGTTAAAATGCCAGTATAAAATACCAGTATTGAAAGCCCTGTTTTATTAATGTTAGAAGTAGATTTTTAATTAAGTCGTTATTACTTACGTCTATAATAGATCGGCTTATTCGTTGCACAATTCGTACACTTATCAAAAATGGTTTCACTTTCGTTTCACTGGTTACGTAAAATAATTAGTTCTGTCCAATATAGTCGTAGCCCAGTTTAAATGTATACTAACTTGTTGCTTTATTCTTATCGTATTTAAAGCCGTACCTCTACTAGCTTTTCATTCGTTCATTCCCGTGTTGGGACGACGTCTTTATCTTTATCTTTGTGTACTTCGGGATTTTCAAAAATTATTTAGTTTAAATATTCGAATGGATGCCTGGCTCGTCACGTAATACTTTCACATATCATGGTATTATTTGAGAAATTTCAACAATTTCTTTTTATTAAATCACACATTCAATGTTTGGTACTTATTATAATCTAAACCGAAATAATCTGGTGCTTGTTTATTTAATATTGAATTTTTGAACAAACGTGATTCTTCATGTCACGTACGATTTTCTAATAATGCATAATTTAGATTGCGTGTACGATGATATTTTTAACGCACTTTCTAAATATTTCTAAAACCAATTCATATAGGTTTTTCATTGGTTTAATTTTGATGCATTTTGTTGCGTTTTTAAATCTTATCTTAACTTGTAAACTACTCTTGGATATTTCTATGTTCTTATGCATTTAATCCTATGTATTTTTATATATAGTGTGCTCTCAATTAACAATATGTATAGTGACCGTTTTACTCTTATTATATCTGGAATTATGTGCATTAAATAAACTGGAAGTTGCTTTTATTTATTCTTCCACGACCCCCATGCTTAACCTACCCCTAAACTACCCTAGAATTATAGCAATATATATATAATATATATATAATATATATATATATATATATATATATATATATAATATATATATATATATATATATATATATATATATATATATATATATATATATATATATATATATATATAATATTGGCAAATAACTCATTCAGCCACGAGGGTATCCTGTTGATGCGTTTCGCCCTAATTGGGGCTCCTCAGGACAGGAGTAGCAAAGTTGTAATATTTAATACAGACATCTTATGGGAAGTACAGCATCACCTATCTTACAATTTGTGTCTTCGTGTCGTTTCACCTGACATCGCAGGTTTTTAGCAACAGTGGGCACCGAGGAGATTTGGCTCAACTACCTGTTTCCATATCGTCGATAGGATGCTCTCGTGGCTGAATTTGAGTCACATGCCAATAATTCCTTTCTGCTTTGTATTAATTTAAAACTCATTAATCCTACTTTTCTTTTAAATTATAACTTATGGCTATGGAAAAACGCAGCTGAGCCAGATCTCTTTCGTGCCGACTGTTGCTAAAAACCTGTGATGTCAGGTGCAAAGACACGAAGACACAAATTGTGAGCAAGGTGATGCTGTACTTCCCATAAGGTGTCTGTATTAAGTATTACAATTTTGCTACTCCTGTCCTGATAAGCCCCAATTAGGGCGAAACGCGTCGACAGGATGCCCTCGTGGCTAAATTTGAGTCATTTGCCAATAATTCCTTTCTACTTTGTATTATTTAAGACTCATTAATCCTACTTTTCTTATATATTTATATATATATATATATATATATATATATATATTACTCATATTTAGACCAGGGTAGAAAATTAAATAATCACATCAAATAATTTTAATCACTGTGTAGAAGCTTTGGGAAAAGGTACACGTTATTTAAAAAACCGTGAAGCATAAAAATTCATTCGTTTTATTAAAATTAAGAGATTTAAATTATTTATAAGACGCTTTATATAAAAGGAAGCAGTATTAGAAAACTTTACGGGTAATTTAATTATCCCTAGTAAAGAAATAAATAAAATTACGTGCAAAATTTATATTAATTAACTCTATTTTAAGTAACCGGTATTAAAACGTACAGATAATAATTAATATTTAGTTAGGATTCACTAAAATTTAAAGGGTATTAATTTTAATTGAAGTTAATTGAACCGTTAGTAACATATAATATCTATAAAACTTGTAAAACCCAATAAAATAAAGCTCTGAGAATTAATAGTATGTTTAAACACCTGCGTATTTCTAAAAGCTCATTCTGCGTAAATGTTGCAGATAATTAATAGTTACAAAGAATCTTGGAGAAACCGTGGCTTAATATTCACGAAAAGGTGCGATACGGGGTTATTTAACCCAGATAGTCCACATGGACTGAAATAATCGATAATAAGGAATATCAATTTGCACTAATAAGAACAGGGTAGATAGAGACAGATAATAGGCGCAAGACCGAGACACATATAGTAAAAGGCGTGAGTAGAGCAACGTCATGGGGTTGCGATTGGTTGAAAGTAAAAGGCAAAATTGAGAGGTAGAAATAACATTTCTGTATAAAATTTAATTAAGTATTCTCAGACGTTGCGTGCCGTGTGGAAATTTTCTGAGATTTAACTGAGGCGAGTCCAAAATTCGTAAAAATCGCATGCCAGGCTACGGAATGGGAACATAGAATGACGAAATTCTAGAAACTGGCCGTTTTAGGGAACAGACCGACAGACAGGCTAATCGCTATATATACGGAGGTTAATATGAACAAGCTCTCTTAGATCTTCGACTTAATTGAACGCGTTAAACAGTGCTTTTTAGTTTTCCGGTTTTAATATTAAATAATTTAAACAGTTTGCTCGAATATTATGTGATTTAAAACAGCTTGTACTTTACGTGCTACAATGAATGTACGTTAGTGCACTTAGAAAAGAAGATACAAGGTAATAAAGTTTAGTATCACTGTACCAATTAGTAAAAATTTACAACGACAAATATATACACAAAAGTAGGCAGTTTTGGCGTATATTGGTGAAAGTAGTATGAAGTTCTTTGTTATTTTTCGGGGGTATTAATACTTAAATGGTGCATAAACGTGTCTGGATCCACGAAACAAGGGTCAGATATACACAGAGGAGTTCCGGAAAAGCCCTGAACCAACTTTAGATGAATGGTGATGGAGAAGATTTTAAAAGCGTTGAGAATCAGAAGCCGTAAATATAATCCAGTTGGAATGGTGTGATTAACAAAAGGGACGATGTACATTGAAGCTACGAGTGCAAGTAACCTTCAGGTAAATTATACTATTTTGTTTGAACTTTGATATTTTTGTGTGTGTTGAATAACTTTATAATTTGTTTATTTAAAATGGACAATAGTGAAATTGTACTAACAATAATATTTTAATTTTAAGGTGAAATTTGCTTGTTTAAGTAGAAAGGGGTATTTAGTATTGATGTTCTGGATTATGATGAAAATATGGGTATGTCTTTGAGCTCAATTAGACGAACCTGGTTAATTAACGTAAAGGGTGGTAGATGCTCCTTTGTACTCAGACTCGGTCTGCATATATTGTTATAGTAATTAGTAGGCATCCTACAAGGACTTTAATTCTGGATGCACTTTAAAATGATAACAAATTTAATCTTGAAATTTTCTGATACTGAAATTTATGCTGAATTTTAATTTTGAAATTTTAATGTATTGTGAATATTGATGTAAATAGAGTTAACGTTGATGTTTGTGGTAGGAATGTGTTTGTTTTTTTTTATGAATGAGGATGAAGGTTTATCTAGGGGAGCAGCCGAGGCGATGAACAGAAGAAAGTCGACGGAGCAGTTAATTTAGGAGGTATCACAGCATTCTTGACGCCCAATTCGTGAGGCTCGAATCAAATACAGGGAAACACAGCATTCTTTGACGCCCAAAAGTGAGGCTCGATTATAAAGCGTAGTTCACGGATTTTGTAGGTTTCACAGCATTCTTGGCGCCCAACGTGGGGCTCGAGTTCCAAATAAAATTTTTGTGATTTTATTCCAGGAAACTGGCGTTCTGAGAGAGAGAGTTTCTGTGTGTGTATAAATTTAAGAGTATTTTATAGTGTGTGAGAGTGATTAGAACGTATGCAGAGAAAGGAGTGGTTAAGGAGTCAAGGAGTGGAAATTGGAAGTGACGATAGTGCATTGTGTGAGAAAAATTCGAAAATGGAAGAAGCTGGAGGCAGTAGAGATCAGTCGAGGACGGAATCAGGGGATCAAGGAAATGAGTTAATGATGAGAATGTTAGAGGAAATGCGATTAGCTAGGGAGGAGTCCAACAGAAAATTAGAACAGCTAAGCGATGAATCTAATAGAGCTAGGGAAGAATCGAATAGAGCGAGGGAGGAGTCTAACCGAAAATTAGAGCAGATAAGCGGGAAAATTGAACAAAATACTAAAGAATTTACAGAATTTAAAGATAGTCTTACCGTGAAACTGGGGGAAGTAGAAATTAGGGTTGAAAAAAATGAGCGTGATATTACAGGTCTTCGACAGGAAATGGGACATTTAAGGTCCGAAGTACGCATTTTTTGTGAAGAAGAGATTAATATAAAAATGACTGAAGTGACGGACTCATGTAGGGATCAGTTAGGCAGGGTAGAACGCGAAGTTAGTAGTATCAAATACAACATGTCAAATTTAACGGGGGATGGTCCCAGATTTTCTACAGGTGGAGTATCATTGGACCAACACATGAAGTTTTATGGCGATAACAGGGTAAATCCACAAATTTTTATTAATAGTGTAAGAAATCTAGTGGGAAATTTATTTGACGAACAGACTAAACTGAATACGATAAAAGCTTTATTGAAAGACAACGCGGAAGCATGGTACAATTTAGTAGGACAGGACATAGACACCTACACGGAGTTTGAAGACAGATTTTTAAAGCACTACTGGAGTGACCACAGACAAGACCAGGTACGAGACGACTTCATCACAGGGAAAATTAAGGGAGAATTTTCAGGAAGTAGGGAGCAATATGCTATACGCAAGTATAGCATAGCAAAGCAACTGAACCCACCACTGACGGACCGACAAATTATTAAGTATTTATCACGACACTTCGAGGTAGAAATAAGACAACACGTAGCACTACAGAACATAGTGGACAGAGAAATATTTTTAGAATACCTGCAGAGGTACGACGACGTAAGTAGTGGACGACCTCGGGATAATAGGGAAAGACAGATCAACACAGTTAGGTTTGACAATAGACGGGACAACTATGCTAGAAGGGGGAATAGTTACGGATACCAGCGACCGAATTGGGAACAGAGACGACCATACGTTAGGAGTAATAGTTTAGGAAGGGGACCTGCACCGAGACCGGAACCTACCAGAAGGAATAGTTCACCGGACATGAGGGGGACAGCTAATACAGACACGGAACGAGTGGAAACGCCTAGGACATACGCTGAGGTGACGGCTACACCAGGACCAAGTAGGGAAAACAGCCCTGGACAGGATTTTTAGAACGCGACAGACCACTAGATTTCAGTGTAAATGTATATGAACATCCACGTGAATTTTTCAAAATTGAGGAAGAAGTAGAGCCAGAAACTAAGGAAAAATTATGTTTGCCAATTATTAATTTAGAAATTTTTGAGAATAATGTAGAAGTATTACTTGATACAGGGGCAGAGGCGAGTTTAATATCGGAGGAATTCGTCAGCAAAATTAGGGATAAGGTTTGTGATAGAATTATGCCTATAAAGCGTAGCCATTTAGTAGCTCCAAATAAAAAGAAGTTTGCTGTAGTGAATAGCGTTGTGGTGCTTAGGATAGATATAGGAGATTTAAGCTGTGAACAGGAGTTTGTAATAGTACCTGGACTGAAGTTTCAGAGCATTTTAGGTGTTGACTGTATGATGAAGTTAGGGGTTTTGATAGATATGGAACGGAAGGTAATAAGGATTAATGATAGGGTAGTGCCATGGAAGGGCAGTTATGAAGTCACAGAGGATGACACAGGGTTGAGTATTAATGTAGTAGAGGTAGAGGATGATGGGGTTAAACAGATCAACACGATAAGATGTCCAGAGGAAAGGAAAGTAGAGGTTCAAGCTTTAATACAAAAACATGCAGAAGTAGTGGGGGTAGAAGCAGCATATCGGGAGCAGGTGAAGGCCGAATTATTTTTGACGAGGTTAAATGGCAAGTTTGTTTTTAATAAAGTAGATTTAAGGAATTCATTCTGGCGGATTCCATTACATAAGAATTCTAGAAGGTACATAGGATTTTCCATAGAGGGAAAAATCAATAATTGTAAAGTAGTATCGTTTGGTTTGTCGGCAGAAAGGGAAACAATAATAAATAAGAAACAGGCAAGTTTAGGGACTGAAGAAGAAGTAATATTTAAGAGTAAGGATAATAAGTTTATTGTATGTGAGATAACAGGGATGATAAGTATAGATATAGAAGGGGGAGAAATAGGGATGAAGAGTATTATATTGGTGAGAAGAAAGACTTGGAGGGTCAAGAAGAGAGTTAGATTTAAATAACTTGATGAACTAAGGATAGAGATAGGTGAATTTTAGTATAGATATAGAATAGAGAGTAGATATAGGTGTATAGAGAAGAGTATAAGTAAGTGTTTAGGGATAATAAAGCTGTATATAGGATAAATATGGGAGATAATTAGAAATAGGTTTAGGATGAGAATAAAGAGTAAATGTAGGAAGAAAATAAGATAGGTTAAGTATAGATATTTCTTATAAGATTAGTGGGGAGTTAGGAATAGAATAAGAATAGGATAGGTATATAGGATTAGTTAGGGGAAAGTGAAGTATAGTGAAGATTAGTTAAAAGTTAGGAATAGGATAGGTATATAGGATGTATATAGGATTAGATGGATAAGTAGGATGAAGTTAGGGATAATTTCAATTTATAAAATTAGGTGAGAGTTAGGAATAGGATAGGGATATAGGATAGGTGTAAATATTTTTTTTTGGATTGGATATAAGTTAGGTAAGATGGATAGATAAGGGTAGAGAGAGATAGGCAAATTTTTTTTGTAAATTTTGTTTGCGATTTCAATGTTTTATATTTGAATTCGAATAAGTGGGATTATTTGTATTCAAATAGGGGGAAAATACTCATATTTAGACCAGGGTAGAAAATTAAATAATCACATCAAATAATTTTAATCACTGTGTAGAAGCTTTGGGAAAAGGTACACGTTATTTAAAAAACCGTGAAGCATAAAAATTCATTCGTTTTATTAAAATTAAGAGATTTAAATTATTTATAAAACGCTTTATATAAAAGGAAGCAGTATTAGAAAACTTTACGGGTAATTTAATTATCCCTAGTAAAGAAATAAATAAAAATTACGTGCAAAATTTATATTAATTAACTCTATTTTAAGTAACCGGTATTAAAACGTACAGATAATAATTAATATTTAGTTAGGATTCACTAAAATTTAAAGGGTATTAATTTTAATTGAAGTTAATTGAACCGTTAGTAACATATAATATCTATAAAAACTTGTAAAAACCCAATAAAATAAAGCTCTGAGAATTAATAGTATGTTTAAACACCTGCGTATTTCTAAAAAGCTCATTCTGCGTAAATGTTGCAGATAATTAATGGTTACAAAGAATCTTGGAGAAACCGTGGCTTAATATTCACGAGAAGGTGCGATACGGGGTTATTTAACCCAGATAGTCCACATGGACTGAAATAATCGATAATAAGGAATATCAATTTGCACTAATAAGAACAGGGTAGATAGAGACAGATAATAGGCGCAAGACCGAGACACATATAGTAAAAAGGCGTGAGTAGAGCAACGTCATGGGGTTGCGATTGGTTGAAAGTAAAAGGCAAAATTGAGAGGTAGAAATAACATTTCTGTATAAAATTTAATTAGGTTATCTCAGACGTTGCGTGCCGTGTGGAAATTTTCTGAGATTTAACTGAGGCGAGTCCAAAATTCGTAAAAATCGCATGCCAGGCTACGGAATGGGAACATAGAATGACGAAATTCTAGAAACTGGCCGTTTTGGGGAACAGACCGACAGACAGGCTAATCGCTATATATACGGAGGTTAATATGAACAAGCTCTCTTAGATCTTCGACTTAATTGAACGCGTTAAACAGTGCTTTTTAGTTTTCCGGTTTTAATATTAAATAATTTAAACAGTTTGCTCGAATATTATGTGATTTAAAACAGCTTGTACTTTACGTGCTACAATGAATGTACGTTAGTGCACTTAGAAAAGAAGATACAAGGTAATAAAGTTTAGTATCACTGTACCAATTGGTAAAAATTTACAACGACAAATATATACACAAAAGTAGGCAGTTTTGGCGTATATTGGTGAAAGTAGTATGAAGTTCTTTGTTATTTTTCGGGGGTATTAATACTTAAATGCTGCATAAACGTGTCTGGATCCACGAAACAAGGGTCAGATATACACAGAGGAGTTCCGGAAAAGCCCTGAACCAACTTTAGATGAATGGTGATGGAGAAGATTTTAAAAGCGTTGGGAATCAGAAGCCGTAAATATAACCCAGTTGGAATGATGTGATTAACAAAAGGGACGATGTACATTGAAGCTACGAGTGCAAGTAACCTTCAGGTAAATTATACTATTTTGTTTGAACTTTGATATTTTTGTGTGTGTTGAATAACTTTATAATTTGTTTATTTAAAATGGACAATAGTGAAATTGTACTAACAATAATATTTTAATTTTAAGGTGAAATTTGCTTGTTTAAGTAGAAAGGGGTATTTAGTATTGATGTTCCGGATTATGATGAAAATATGGGTATGTCTTTAAGCTCAATTAGACGAACCTGGTTAATTAACGTAAAGGGGTGGTAGATGCTCCCTTTGTACTCAGACTCCGGTCTGCATATATTGTTATAGTAATTAGTAGGCATCCTACAAGGATTTTAATTCTGGATGCACTTTAAAATGATAACAAATTTAATCTTGAAATTTTCTGATACTGAAATTTATGCTGAATTTTAATTTTGAAATTTTAATGTATTGTGAATATTGATGTAAATAGAGTTAACGTTGATGTTTGTGGTAGGAATGTGTTTGTTTTTTTATGAATGAGGATGAAGGTTTATCTAGGGAGCAGCCGAGGCGATGAACAGAAGAAAGTTGACGGACCAGTTAATTTAGGAGGTATCACAGCATTCTTGACGCCCAATTCGTGAGGCTCGAATCAAATACAGGGAAACACAGCATTCTTTGACGCCCAGAAGTGAGGCTCGATTATAAAGCGTAGTTCACGGATTTTGTAGGTTTCACAGCAATATATATATCTATATATATATATATATATATATATATATATATATATATATATATATATATATATATTCATTTAATAAGTTTTTAAGTTTTTACTTGGTTCCACAAGCAACCACAAAGCCTTTCGAAGAGTTCCGAAGATGGCCGAAGACTTCTGAACTATTTCAAACTGTACAAATTGTTCATATCTAACTATTTAGCTTTCATATCTATTTATCTATGTACTTTTTAATTAATTTTGTTTATACATATTAAAAATTATAGCGCCAGTGTACATACATTGCCTAAGAAGTCAGTCGTCGCCCACTCGAACGATAACACCGGCCACAATTTATATCCTACACGCAGCCCGCGGTGATTCTAACACTATGTTACTAATAATACTGCATAAGTACAAACCATACAACATTCAGTATACTTACAGAATACCTGCTATAACAGTAGTAACGACTCAATTTCACTCTGAGTTCGTCACACTATACTACAACATGCATTTTACATACATCCCCATGTCAATAAACGCCAAGATTACGGTCGGCGGTCGGGTTACGTAAGTCATACCTATTGAAGTTCCAGAATTTTATTTTTTTTCAGACGATCTATCGTTGCACTCACGCACCCACCCATGACGACGTCCGGTGCGTCGCATGTTCGCACTGCCATAAGCACTCTCACGGAGTGCAAGAATTTAACATATTTACTTATGTGAGGGTAATATGTAGATATTGGCTGGTTTGCAGCGATATCTCTAATTTCTGATAAAATAGGATATTACTGAATATTAATATTCATGTCTTTCATAATAATGTTGGATTTTGAGCAAGATAAACGGAAATTCTTGAGCAAAGCTTTATATACTCAAACACGCTCTAGCGTATGAGAACATTTTGGTTGATGCGACAGTAACCTAGATTTCAGAGTAATCACTTAGAAGCTTGATTTGGTTCTGTACACTTCCGTTAGCCATGAATTTAGTTTGAAACTAATGCTGGCGTATACAAACTTTTAATTATAGGGATTAATATTGCTCGTTAATCAAAACCTTGAGGGATGCTTATCAAAACTCGCATTTGCCACAATCTTTATGATGTAATCAATCAAGTTAAAAACTCTTTTGTCTACTTAGCACTTATATAATTACTCCATTTTACTTAACTAGATACTAAAATTTCGAAAATTTATCTAGAAAGCATTAATTTTCAAAGTTTGATACTCTTCATATTTTGTTGAGTGCGGCTTAACATTGTATATAAGATATATTCTTTTCAGATAGTATTAGGTTTTAGTACACGCTTGTTAAAAACGATTGGCCAAGTAGTGAGTATTACTATTTGATGACTTAAAGAAAAATAGCCCGTGAATACAACGAACTTACCTTTAAGAGAATCAGCAATATTGTTTAACTGGGTAGGAGTGATTATAGTGTATCATGCCTTTTTGCCTATATCTTAGCATGTTACATTGTGCTTGGCACTATTAGCATATAAATGCTTATATCTACATTTAAATATACAATTACTCTCTTTATTATATAATATATTTTCTATAAGAATTTATCTCGCACAATCCTGGATTATTACTTTTAATCCACAAGTTCCTAATTTGTTACATAGTACAAATAATTATATTTATATGAAATTTTCCTATTAGTTATTTCTGAAGTGTTTATTCCAAAAGCACAACTGGTGTGGTTCTAATTTTGTATTATTGAGAATAATCGCTAGAGATCGTCCATCCCGAAGATGGCCGAAAATAATTTATTTGAAGTGTCAAATTTTCATTTCTCTTTTGATATCTGATTGCTTATCTGGGACTGTTGGCCATTTTTGATTTGAACTTCTACCTTGCCTCATGTGCTTACCTGGTATGTAAATTTTCTAATCATAAATCCTAAATTAACATTTAAATATAATTTTAGATGTTTAGTATGAAGGATAAAGAAGTTGTTTATTCGTTTAACCTATTAAATTATTATACAGATGGTAAGTTATTAATCGATTAATTTTCCTTTGCACCTCGTGTTAAATTTTCACTTTTGTAACACAACTGAATTTTCTAGGGTGCTCCGGTTACCTATGTTCCGATTACCTGTGTTTTGATTATCGATGTTAAGGCGACTTGTTCTCTCATTAAGATTTTTACATGAAAAAGTTGCTTGTGCATTCGCACAACCAGATAATGTAAAATAAATACTCTCATCACAAGAATTTTATATTTCGTTTTCTTCTACTTTACATATTGCCGCTCAGTTATTATCTTATTTATGAAATATTTACAAGTTTAATTTATGGAACAGAAGTCTGTTAAAGACAACATTTAAAGTCGACCACATGCGGTTTTGTACCTACACTAGGAGAATCACCAATGCAGGATGTCTCAGTTTCCTGGATATGAAGGATTCCTATAAATTAAGTAACTATTAGTATTAGTTCAGTTACTGATACTACAGGTATGAGATTAAAACTTTTACCTTATTGTTTTTCTGTTAAAATAAAGAGGCCTAACCTCTATTTAAATTTGTCTTTTTCACTACAAATATTTTGTTTTGATTATTAATTACATTTTACTTATCTTAAATGATTTCAAATATAATTCTCTAATACATAACCTAAAAATATGTAAACATTCGGAACTTCTTGAAGCTTCTTATGGTAAAAAAAGGTTTATTACTTGAACTTTCATTTCATGTGCATTTGTTACATGACATTATTACAATTGTAATCACTTTCTGATTTACTCTCGCATTAAGTTAAATTTTAAGTTTTTAAACAGAGATTATTTTTTTTGATTTTTGTATAGAAATTTTCTCGTGTACATTTATTAAATATATGAATTATATCATGTTAAAGTATATAGCGATGTCTACACTGTTAATGACACAAGCGTATATCTTATACATGCCTTTGGAATTGTAATAACTGAGTATTAATATACATATTTAGTCAAATTTCTTTTATCGTGTTTTAACTTTTGTTTCTCTAAGTTATTTTGCAGTTGTGTAAACAAGTGCCTTGATATTTAAATTTTAACATTCAGATATTCTCTAAACATTCCTCTTACCCTGTGATTTCAAATCTCATGCAGCCTCCGCAACCTTAAAGGTCGATGCAAGCTGTGCCGAAGTATTTCTTAAACTTTGTCGTGCAATTACTCTTTTTATAACATCAAGAAAAAAGTAAGGAGCAATAGCATGTAATTTACTACAAGTTCTGACACACCTGACACTAAATTAATTAGCAATATAAGGTCCGATAATAATACGCTATTAAGAATATCATCAAATATCAAGTAAAGAGTTAAATGTCACCCAGTCTAAGATATACCAGAATGCTTCTACCATAAAGGTACAAATGAAAACTGTTTTGCGACGCCTTAAGGAAACGTTTCACAAAAGACTCCAGTAAATAACTATGTTTAGGGAATTTATTTATAATCAAAAATTTATAATTAAAAAAAAGCAGTCGAGGATTAAAAAGGAATAGGGAAGTGTTCGGGCAGGAATTAAAATGAATAAATGAGAGATTTTTTAATTTCACATCTTTCAAGAGACAGGAGATTCAGGAAGTGGTTAACTCGAATGTACGTAAATGGAAATAGAAATAGGTGAAGGGGTGGATAACGTGGAGACTACCGTAAGGAAACTTACAAGAAGCTGTTGAGGAAATAGAGCAAAATACAAGTGGGACTTAGTGAAGAGGTATAGAATATAGTTAACTCAAGTATGACGGGTGAAAAAAAATTGTGAAGGAAAATGAGCAAAATATGACGATAGAAACCAGGGAAGTAAAACAAGGTACAACAATATTAAATAATGAATTACGGAGATAGACATAGACAGATCGAAGGAGGAATATGGTGAAATTTAAAAAAATACTTTTGGGCGTGATAGTAACGTTGTTCCTTCAGAGCAATTTTCAAAATTGCAATAAGATGTGAAAACTAATTGCAAAAATTTTTTAAATAATTTAAAAGTTAAGATAGAAACCGCTAGGGTTGAGTAAAAGTTAAAAGTTCACGTATTGATATGAAAAGGCAAGCTGAAAACTTTGTTTTAATTTAATGAAAGTAGTTATAAGCATATTTCTAGGATTTATGCAGAAAATTTGAAATTGCTTCTGTGAGGGTTAATAAACGTTACAAAGTAAACACTTGAAAAAGGATAGTCAGTAAAAATAGGAAACCGGAACAAACAATGGAAAATAAAATGGAAAATTGCTATTAAAATGTATTGATGATTAAACTTTTTTTTTGAAAATAAAGAGACTGAAACGTTAAATTGCTACTGGGCGGAAGCGAACTCCATTACAAAAAATTTCATAATGGATATAAAAACTTGTTAATAGAAAATATTATAAACAACTACAGGTATTGTATTTGAAATATTTTTAACTAATGTTGATTGTTGGAAAGTATATGTTGGTAAAATATTCATTCGGCAAATGTTCAAGTGTTGGGGGATATTGGTAGCCGCAGGCTGCTTAAACTCTTTCACATAGCACTGAATATTAGGAAAATAGGGTATATATTTGTGAACAATAGAAGAGGAACCGAACTGCATCTAACAAAAAAGAGCAGCGGCTATGTTCGAAAACAACAAACATAGAAACATGGAGAAAATTGTTGAAAGCGTAAATGTTGAGCACAGCAAAGTACGTTTATAAAATAGGGGCAGACAGATAAACGGTAGAAGTCTTTGAGAGTGACGTGCTTCAGATGTATGAAGATGATAGCATGGACAGACAAAGTTAATAACAAAAACATTATAAAAATATTAGGGGAATAAAGATATCTGTGGAAAACAAAAAAAAATTAGGAAAAATAGAATAGCAGGATACAACCTAAGGCATTTTTGGAGAATAGTGCGGGATATATTACAAGCAGAGATAGGAACAAAGAGGTAGAGGTATACCAAGATCAGACTATTACACACAGATAGTGAAAGATGCAGACTGTGGAAATTTCAGGGAAATGTGTAGGTTAGCACAAAATAGGAAACAATAAGGGTAGACATCTCACCAGTTCCAGGACGGAAGATTTAATCGTGATAAGAAAATATGATACCTTACAAGAAAAATAGTTTAATAGCGGCGAAAAATAAATAGTTTGCAACAATTAACGGTATGGTAGTTGTGAACCTGAAAATAGAGAATGCTGTAAAGCAACATGAATTTTAATTGTAGCAGGGCTCATGCTAGTGTGTATGACGTTGATGAATCTAATAAATATATTGATAATAAAATTTTATGGCGTGAGCAAAGCTGGATTTTTATATGGAGTGGGAAGGTAAATTAGGCATCAATAAAGAGACTGATTGCACCAATTCTAATTACATTATATTCGTGGCGGTTAAATAAAGTCGGACCCAATTAAATGTCATGGCGTGGCAAAAGAGAAAGTTGTCGTAGTGAAGAAGCATTGTTGTGGTCAAGTTTAGATACAGATTGTCTTGATAAAGTTAACGAGAAAATTGTTCGGGTACAATTAGGCAGCAAGTTAATTGTTAAATAGAAAGGACATTGCAGTTGGGTGTCAGAGAAAATTTTCCACGCATTATATTTTATAGTCAGGAGAAAATTTAAAATAATAAAATATATCTTTTTTTTCATAATCTTATATTATGATTGGGGGGTTTCGTTGAAAAAATGACTGCTTAAAAAGGGCAAAATCACAATTCTAATTCACTAATTATAAGAGCGAAAACAATCTCTAAGAACGCAAGCTGTATGAAGCTACGTTTTGTATTAGCTAGATGAACGCATACTTTACCCATGTCTTTCATTCAGCATTTCTGTAGAGAAAGAAATGTCACTTTACTGAAAAGCTGCATCAATTATTAACGTAAAAACTGTTATAAAGTAGTCATGTACGCACTAGTTAATCCATTAAAGTAAAAGAATATTTGCACGACAAGGAGCGATATTGAAACAAAGTTGCTATTTATAAAGAAAAACATTCGGTGCGACCAAAAACTAATGCGATGAAATTTGCGTATGGCAAATATGGTAAATCATGGAAGCACGACAAATAAAATGTTTGTTATGAACTGAAACGATTCTAATTTGATTTTGAAAAACGCGCTCCTTTACGGGCTTTAATACCGTGAAAAAATTAGATTTCCTGAACAATGTGATTGTTTACAATTAAAATTAGACGTTATATACAAAGATTATTCCGGTTGTTCTGTAAACTACTGAAGCAATTTAAAATACTTCACTCAATAAAATTTAGTGCAAGTATAAATAGTATAACTGAAAGTGTCAGGACTTAGTTTGCATTTCGCAGATTATGAGAAATCGTAAATAAACTTGTATGTTTTTAAATTAATTTATTTAATTAATGGTGGTTGTTTAGAGGCTTCAAATAGTATCCCAAAGTATGGTGCAATTTTAAATAACTATACATTTGTATTTCGAATGCTCCACCCGAAAACGCTACATAGGCCAGAAGGTGAATTTTTTGTTCCTGGTAATAATTTTTCGAAACCCTTGCCGTTTCAGGCAACGTAGGGATCTTTAACGTGCGTGACAACACCTCACACACGGGACCTACATTTAACCTCTCATCCGAACGAGAACGTTTTTGTATAACCTTCCATTTTTTAAGCGGTCCATGTTGGGATTAAAACTAGGGATCTTAGGCTTTGCAGTCATAAACATACCACACTGAGCCACAAAACCGCTGCAATTTTAAATACTACTAAATTTTTAATCAACTTAAATTATAGTCTATTAAAGCTATCTCTACTGAGTTGCAAATTAGTTTTTGACTTAGATTTGGTAGAAATTTTGTATAATTTTATTTAAGGATCATCCCTTGTGACGAAAGCTTATGTTCAAAGTTTAAAGCATAAAGAAACTGTTTGGTCTGGAATTAGTTCAGTTCTCTGGAGATAAAAAGCCAGATTAGCATTTACATTTGTGTCTTTTTGTGCAAAATGCTGTATAAAAATATCTAAATAAGCACTTTGTTTCTAAAAATGTTATTGTGAGAAGTTGCAGCTTTGAGGTTTAATTAATACACAATTTTACTTAGAATATTATTTATGTAACAAAGCGGCAATCTACACGTATCTTTCTAAATGATACACTTTTAAAAAAGTAAGTACGGTAGTGAGAGTACTCTGACACTATAAGTTCAAGATACAGCTTGTTCTGAGCGTAAACTAAACCTATGGTAAATCTTTTTTTTCGTATTTTTATGTGATATATATTGCACCTATTTTCATTTTTTCAGTATTACAATTTGTAGAAATTTGTACTATAAAAATTTTTAGTAAGGGTAAATATACTAAACTCTTTGAGCAGGAGAGTGTTTATGTTGTACTAACTGAAACAGAAGAGAAAGTAAGTTTTCTGAAATATTTATTTGAGTAGCTGCGTCTCTTGTATAGGAAGTGTCTTAGGTTCAATATCGCAGTAATATATATATATATATATATATATATATATATGATATATATATATATATATATATATATATATATTGCGGTGTAACTTCTGCTCAGGCTCCGGTACTGGCACTTTCTCAAAAAACATTTGAGCCTCACAAATTGGGCGTCATAAATTGCCGTGTAACTTCGCTCAGGACCTCAGTAGATTCGAAAATTTATTAATTTACCAAAAATCAAAAAATTCACAAAATAGAAAAATTTTCAACAAAAAAAATTTCTTACCCGGATTCTACTTCCATCCACTTTGTTTTCTTCAACAGCTCCCTAGCTAGCTCAGTTGGGCCTCCTTTTGGATACCTAGATTTACTATCATTATCTGTACCGTTCACACACACCATTCAATAAAACCACAAAATAATACAACAATCATACAATAATTATTTACCACTATTTATAAATAATAATTCAAGCTTATGTACATTTCGGTGCTCAAGTTACACTTCAATAAATTCCATCTTTGTAAAGTCCTGGTTTTTAAATAGAAATATCAAACACATTTCATGCAACAGGAGCAAATAGGCTCTAAATAATACCTTATTTTTTTATTTATAATTATTTCTAATTAGTACACTCTGGAGTATGGTGAGCTCATGATAACCCAATTTTTTTTAATGTATGCTTTCTACTTTGCATACTCTTACTACAAACACAAAAAAAACCCATGTACTCTTAACAATAAAATTTTAAATTCATGAGGAACGTTAATAAGTTTTACGCACACCTTTAGATTTATATTCAAATACCATAATAAAAGTTACTTATACGTATTCTTTTCAATACGCAAAATAACTAAAAATACCATCAAAGTTCACTCTCACACATCACAAATAATCTCCACAGTTTATACAAAAACATTAAATTCTAATGCGTTACCTGGAAAAACTTGAAGATTCCATCTCATCTGACGATGTATTATGTTCCTGAACCCTCAGTCTCGTGATTATGCGCTGCTTGCCGCCTCCAGCTATTCATAGATGAACACCATCTACGTTGCGCTGCATGCTACTCATTCAAGATCCATCTCAATATTATTATTGCATAATTTAATTTACGTTACGAGCATGTTACAGTATACGTTGTACCTTAGTTAGATATAAATAAACTCGACACTATCCGCGTTCAAAGTATCAAGCCACAACAATCTAACACTGTACTATTTAATTTATAAGTTTTATTACTTACAAGCTCATTAGTAGATTTTTGTACGTCGTAAACGTGCAGTTTTATACGTGCTTTGCGACTGTCGGTTGACCAATATTCTTTGAAACTTGCTTGTTATGCTGCAAAATACATAGAAGTCGACCTTTTAAAATATGCAGGTGTTTAATTAACGATCGATTTAAAATAACATTTCTAGGAGTTTGCGTTTCAAGGTATTTCCTATATTCGGCGTCTGTTTGTTTGTTAGTAACGCGCTTCGCCTTAGAATTATTGATTTTTCACGCTCTTATGCGTTTTATGACGTTATAACCCTTTGAATTAAACTAAATTAAATTAATTAATAATTTCTATTGGCTTATATAATTTATTTTCTTTACGAACCTACGAATTTTTAATCCCTAATTATCAAATTATGGTAATACTTGTTACTTTAAATTAAATAAATGAAATAACTTTCGCACGTAAATTATGGTTGTTTCCTCTATACAGGGTGTTTGAAATTGCATTGTTTATACTCAAATTTAACCCTTTAAATCCACTACATAATCCCCCTATTTTAATTCTAGGAAAACTACTCTATATTTTCTGAATTTAAATATCTACACTTTAATCTAATCTTACATGCTACTTCTATACACCTATCTACTCACCTAACACTACCTATATCTATTTATCCAACCTATCACTACTTATCTCCCTATTTCAATCCTATCTATACTTATTTCTATCTATCTACACATATCTTTATTTCTAATTACCTATTCACACCTATCGCTACCTTTTACCTAACTATTTCTATCTATTACTAACTCCTCGCCCTCTTATTTCATTCTATTTTCTTCTTTTATTTCACCCTTTCGTCCTTTATTGACTCTTAAAGTACCTCTTTTGTACTTTTCTCTTTATCTTCACTTTTCATATCTTTTAACCATACCTACTCTCACTATCTATTCTTATCCTAACTATACATACCTAATTTTATATCTACATCTAACTATCTCCCATATTTATCCTATACCTAATTTTATTTTCTATAAACACTTACTTCTACTTTTCTATATACACATATTTCTATCTTTTGTTTATTAAGCTTCTTTTTCTTATTTAAATCTGACTCTTTTCTTAATTCTCCAAATCTTTCTTCTCAACATTCTAATACTCATCATCCCTATTTCTCCTTCTTCTATTTCTATACTTATTATCCCTGTTACTTCACATAAAATAAAATCATTCCTATTATTCTCACCCTTAAATATTGCTTCTTCTTCAGTTCCTACACCCTTCTGTTTCTCATTTATTATAATTTCCTTTTCTGCGGACAAACCAAACGATACTACCTCAACATCTTTATCTTTCCCTTCTATACAAAACTTTTCATCTCTTCTAGACCCTTCATGTACAATATTCATTTCATAAAAATTTCTTAAATTCAAATTCAAATTACCAAAACTATCTTTGCCTCTTAACTCACTTATGCCTACCTTTACCTTTTGTGTGTCACATAATGCTATTTTCACTTCGATCTTTCTTAATTCTGACTCGTTATCCACTATTAATGCTGCGCCTAACTCTACCTCTATTTGTTCAGCCTCTTCTTTCACTATCAATTGTACCTCATCTAATCTTTCCACGTTATATTCACCTGAGTCGCTCTCTTTCACCTCTTCTTCATCACCCTCTATACTATTAATACATAACCCCATGTCATCTTCTGTGACATCATAACTTGCCTTCCAGGGCAATATCCTATCCCCAATCCTAACTATTTCTCTCTCCATATCTATTATAACCCCTAACTTCAACATGCAATCGACCCCTAATATCCCTTTAAACTTTAACCCAGGTACAATTATAAATTCTTATTCACAGCTTACTGAACCTAACTCTACTTACAAAAAAATCCCGCTATTCACAACCGCAAATCGTTTTTTATTCGGCGTAACCAGGTGACTTCTTTTTATTGGCATTATCCTGTCACACACCTTATCTTTAATTTCATTGACGAATTCCTCCGATACTAAACTCGCCTCAGCTCCTGAATCTAATGATGCTCTTAAATTTTTCTCAAAAATTTTAATATCTCAATGTCTTCCTCTATTTTTAAAAATTCCCTAGCATGTTCGTATTTGTACACAGTGATGTCTAGTGGTTTGGCCTGCTCTAAAACTCCTGTCCAGGTCTGGTCTCCCTACTCGGTCCTTGTCTTGCTATCACTTCCGCGTATGTTCTTGGCGTCTTAACTCTGTCCGTGTTGTTACCTTTCCTGCTTGTAGTTGATGTCCCCCTCATGTCCGGTGAACTATTCTGTCTTGTTGGTCCCGGTCTAGGTGCTGTTTCCCTTACCTACACTGTTGCTCCTATAAAATGTCCGTCGAGGTTCCCAATTTTGTCTCGGGTACGAAAAATTATTCCCCCGTCTTGCGTAGTTGTCCCGTCGTTCGAATCTTACTGCATTAACTTGTCTCTCCCTGCTTTCCCTAGGTCGTCCACTGTTAACGTCATCGTACCTTTGCAGGTACTCCAGAAAACTATCTCTGTCCACAATATTCTGCAACGCTACGTGCTGCCTCACCTCAACCTCAAAATGTCGTGATAAGTATTTAATAATCTGTCGGTCCGTCAGTAGTGGGTTTAGTTGTTTTGCTATGCTATATTTTCGTATAGCATATTGCTCCTTACTTCCTGAAGATTCCCCTTTAAATTTACCTGTGATCAAATCGTCTCGTACCTGGTCCTGTCTGTGGTCACTCCAATAATGTTTCAAAAACCTGTCCTCAAAGTCCGTGTAAGTGTCAATTTCTTGTCCAATTAAATTGTACCAAGCTTCAGCATGGTCTTTTAGTAAAGATTTCACAACATTTAGTTTCGCCTGTTCATCATATAAATTATTTATTAAACCTCTAATATTATTAATGAATATCTGAGGGTTTACTGTACTATCCCCATAAAATTTCATTTGTTGCTCTAATGACATATTACCTGTTACAAATCTTGGACCATCCCCCATTAAAGTTGCTACATTCAGTTTAATCCCGGTCACTTCTCTCTCAACCCGACCTAACTGATCCTTGCATGAGTCCGTTACCTCAGACATTTTAGCATTAATCTCATCCTCACAGAAAATCCTTACATCTGTCCTTAATTGTCCCATTTCCTGATTTAAACCTCTAATATCGCGTTCATTTTTATCAATCGTATTTTCAACTTCCCCCATTTTTACAGTCAAGCTATTTTTAAATTCAGAAAATTCTTTCGTCAAATTATCAATTTTCAGACTAATTTGCTCAAACTTTTTGTTCGATTCGTCTCTATTTAATTTCATTTCCTCCAACATTTTTATCATTAATTCATTTCCAGTTTCTCCTGATTCCGTCCTCGACTGATCCCTACTTCCTCCAGCTTTCTCCATTTTTCTTGCTTTATCAAATAAGGCATTATCGTCACTTCCAATTTCCACTCCTTGGCTTCTTAACCACTCCTTTCTCTGCATACGTTCAAATCACTCCCACACACACTCAAAATTATTTTTAAATTTATTTACACCAGACTCTCTCAGATCGCCAGTTTTCTGGAATAAAATCGCTAAACTTCTACCTGAAGCTCTTGCCTCACGTTCGGGCCGTCATATATTGCCTTGTAACTTTTCTTCAGGCTCCGGTACTGGCACTTTCTCAAAAAACATTTGAGCCCCACGAATTGGGCGTCATAAATTGTCGTGTAACTTCGCTCTGGACCTCAGTAGATTCGACAATTTATTAATTTACCAAAAATCGAAAATTTCACAAAATAGAAAAATTTTCAAAAAAAAATTTCTTACCCGGATTATACTTACATCCACTTTGTTTTCTTCAACAGCTCTCTAGCTAGCTCAGTTGGGCCTCCTCTTGGATACCTATTTACTATCATTCTCTGTACCGTTCACACACCATTCAATAAAACCACAAAATAATACAACAATCATACAATATTTATTTACCACTATTTACAAATAATAATTCAAGCCTATGTACATTTCGGTGCTTAAGTTACACCTCAATAAATTCCATCTTTGTAAAGTCCTGGTTTTTAAATAGAAATATCAAACACATTTCATGCAACAGGAGTAAATGGGCCCTAAATAATACCTTATTTTCTTATTTATAATTATTTGTAATTAGTACACTCTGCAGTATGGTGAGCTCATGATAACCCAGTTTTTTTAATGTATGCTTTCTACTTTGCATACTCTTACTACAAACACAAAAAAACCCATGTACTCTTAACAATAAAATTTTAAATTCATGAGGAACGTTAATAAGCTTTACGTACACCTTTAGATTTATATTCAAATTGTTATTGGATAAGTGTAGTTAATTGTTAAACAAAATGTATTAATTCTTTTATAATATTCTCCAATAGTAAGTTATTTTTATTAAATTAAAAACATTCATAAAATTTGAAGAGAATCAAAAATATCTCAGAAAGTAATGGATTTAGGTATAGGGAATGCTTAACAAAAAGACCACTTAATGAACTATCCATTGTAGCAATAAAATTGGTAGGGTGCCATTTAAAAAAAATTTTAAAATTTGCATTTTGCGAAACCTGACACCATGTATACTGGTAAGAAATTTCAAAAAAGTGATATTTACAAATATACTATGGTATGTGGTAAAATTTTTTGCATCTTGAAAATTTACATAAGTTATGTATTAGTGGCGTGGCAATGTATCTAATCGGGGTCATTTTTTCTAAAAACAGTTGAATATCTCAAAAACTAAAAGGAATAGACAGATACAATTTGATATCAAATTAAAGCTCTTTTTATGGGCTTTTTAAAAATGTAATAATATATAGGGTGTTCTATTTAAAAAAATATAAATTTAATATGCCCTGGAATTATGAAACACCCTGTATGCTTCCAAATATTTTTAAAATGTGCACTTTAGGCATGCCTAACATGCCTCCAAATTTGGTTTACGTAGCTTTTATAATAACGGAGTTATCGACCGTTGCCACACTAAAAACTCACCCTGTATATATATATATATATATATATATATATATATATTCATATATATATATATATATATATATTGACGTCATAAGGGGTTACGAAGGGTCATTGAAACCTTAATTCTAAAAATAAATCCTACCAAAATATAATAAAATCCGGAAGAATTGGAATTTTCCGTAAATTCATGGTTACGCTCTGTATAATTCAAGCGTACCTTTATTCATTGATGTACAATGCAAAACGCAAATTACGCGTGTATAAATAATCACTCTGTATGATATAAGCATATTGTAAATAAATAGCAAGTAGCGTAAATCGGATATGCAAATTGTAAAATACCGTAAAACGCATTTCGATGCGAATGCAAATCTATACATTATTGATAAAATTTGCTGTAAATAGCTTAACGCATTTAGCATAAATATAAATAATTTCACGTTTTAACTATAAAACGCAAATCGTTTTGCATTAAAAAGCAATCACAGTAAATCAATTAACCCGATGATGGTAAACATTGATTCTAAACTAAGAATTTCTAGAATATGAGTCATCGGTATTGAAAACTACGTATAAACGCATTAAATAAACGCTTTTGTTCCAAGAATCAGCTTGAACATCGAAAAAACCTGCACAATCCCTGGAATGATCGATTATCCTTTGCATTAGTATGCGACGCCGCAATAATAGTATATGTGCGACAAGGATAAAGAACGTGTCACGGACACCTAGAACAGATAAGGAAGTAATAAAATGCCGAAATTTTATACGCTAATTGGGTATTGCGGTAACCCTTACATTATAATGTTCCAGATTATTGTGGTAAAATTCTAGAAAGTATACGATTTTTATATAAAGAAGAGCTTATCGTTTCAAGAGAAATTCATTCGCTAAATTGGATCCGATGCTTAAAGTAGATTAAGAAATGTTACTTTAGAACGCTAGCCGTTGCGTTATATAGAGATATGCAGTAAGACATAGTTGCGAGGTTGCAATGAATATTGGAGTGATATTTTTAAACCCAAATTACATACAAAAATGGAATTATTAATTACGATAAAAAAGCAAATTCTTCTATATAAAACTATTTTTAAAAATGTATTAAGTAATTGAAAAAAAGATTTAACCCAAAAATGTAGTTTGATAATTGCTGTTAGAAATCAGGAATATTAATTTCGAAAAACTTTAAGCCGATTTTGAAATCAATTTAAAATAAGAAGATTTTTAGTTATGTGAAACGTTTTGCGGTTTCTGCAAGTATCACTATTAGATTTATTTTTAACTGATATTAGAGTATTTAGATCTAGTTTAAGATAACTTTAATAATTTTTTCTCGTGTGAGGGATTTTTTAAACCAGGAATTAGTGTTCAGAGTTTAATATACTCTGACCTTGAATAAATTATATGTCAAGGATTTTTCTGTCCAAAACAAATCTTACCGTCCTGGAAATAATTTATAACCAGGTAAGCATCCTCAAAAGAATAAGTTTAATTCTGTAAATGTAAAATAAGGTAAGCAACAATATTTTTGGTTGTAACAAAGACTTCTTAAAAAATATTTTATGTTCGAAAGGAACGATGTTGACAATGCTTTTGTATGAAGAAAGATATTTTATATTGTATAGCTACCTTGTGATAGTGTTACGCTTTATTTCAATTTGAAAACTCCCTAAATTTCGTTGAGCTACCCAGGCAAAGTGAAAAATTAGAAAGGAAGGTAAGTGAACAATTTCAAGTTTACATACCAGAAGTATCTTTACACAGCACTTTTTCAGCGACGCTCCCAACGCGAGACCATTTTCATACCGCCGCCTTTTCACATTAGCCTTTTAGTGGCCCCCAACGTGCGCCCATACCGGAGCAATATATACATATATATATATATATATATATATATATATATATATATATATATATATATATATATATATATTACTATTTTTGTTTATTATGCTTGAAAATATCGGAGATTTACTATATACAATTTTAAACTGTTATATCGTATGAAGAATTACGTATTTATCAGTTGCTGAAATTTTTGAAACAGTTTAAAAATTATCTACAGATTCGCCGGTTATAGACTCAATCAGTATGGATTCTTATAATCTCAAAGTAAGATTTATTTATTCCCGAAAGTGTTTAATCAGGGTTCAGTGTCAGACGGTTTCGGTTTCTTCACTTCGTGCCCCCACAGACACAGACCTAACTCGAATTCTGACAAGTCGGTTACAAAATTGACATCTATTGGCTCTTATCAAATTGTCAATAACTTAGTTATAAGAAAATTTAATGAAGAGGTACTTTTGTAGGTGTAAATACCTAGTCCTTTTATGAAAGCCTATTGTATAGATTGAATACTAATACCTCCAATTCCTCAGACTGCCTACACGATTTCTTAGTCCTTGTCCAATTAACTACCATAACCTAAACAAAATCCCTTTAAAACTAGTTTTGGTATATGTGAAAGTACAATTTAAATCTTAACTATAAACAAAACTGGATACTTTATAGTACTTTTGTTACTCCAAATTTCGCATCCATACGGAAGTAAAATTTCACTGCACTTGGTATCTAAAATCACACCCTGCTTTTATAGATGCCCTGCTGGATTCCGAATCATTCACTTTGCCTTGCTCATAATTATTATATTTGATACGCTCTATATTTATATCTTTTGATGCGTCAGATTCACTAGCTTTTTCTGTTTTATCAGTACAAAAGTTTGAATAAAACACAGGAACCACTTTTTTATGCGTCTAATTTTATTTTACAAAATTTTATTATCAACAAACAAATTATAATATTACCTAGGTACTTATTTTCATCCACCCGACGCCAACTACATACAAATTTTTATTGTTATTCACCTTAGATTAGACCCCGTTTACAACCTATCTACTCCCACAATATCATTGGTCAATTTCTTTTATACTTTAAAAACTTTCTACACACTCTTCAGACTACCTTTTCTTCGTGAAACTATTCTAAACATTATTTTTGAAAATATATAAACATGATATACTTATAAACTAATACAAATAAAATAAACACACATAAAACTTGATTAAAATCACAAAAATTGCTTCCAAAACCACGTAGCTTGTCTGATCGGTACAACGGTTGACTATTACAGTCTATATTCAGCCTAAATGATAAGTATTACATTTTTCCAACGTAGCTGTTCACTTGTACTGGTTTTATATTTATTCTACCTCTGGTAGATCTGTGTTTTGTGGTTTTCTTTTGTATTCTATATCTCTCCTCCTTTTTATACGTTACAATATATATATATATATATATATATATATATATATATATATATATATATATATATATATACATCCTACTAGCAATTTTGCATCCTTACAAAATTGATACATTTTACGTCCCCAGAAATAGCGGAAATAGATATTTACATATATAGAATATATTGTTACTTGCTTGCTGAAGAAGCCCAAAATCACAAAAAAATTTTAAAATAGTGAAATATATCGATATACACTATTTTATATTTCCCTATCATTCTAGAACCCTTTCAAAGGCATTTATTGTCGCGTCCGTTGTATATCTCCTTTCATTTTACAATAAGATTACTATCAGTTTAACTTCCAGCATTGTTGTCAGTAACTCTTCCAAGTAACAAAGATGAAACTTAGAAATAATACCTTAAGAGAAAGTGAGATATGAGTAATGAGACATTCTACTTCTACATTTAATCGTTTGGTTTTTACAGGCTGGCGAATTCGAACGTGAATCATTCTAAAAATGCTGCGTCCGTTTTAATACTATATATTATATCGCTGTACTTTGTGTATCCGATACGCCGCTAAATTAAAACAATGTATGCATCCTTATGTTCTATAAATAGCAGTATGTAATGTATAGAAGTAATTATGTCATGCTAAATCATTTATCATAGCGTTGTTATCGTCATGAAGCAGCTTAAATTTCAGATGTATTTTAATATGATATTATTTTTTAAATAGAAAATTTAATTCTATTAATTCTACAATGGTTGGTGCTTTTTTATCTTATTAATATAAATCGTACGTTAAAACTTTATATTTATCGTGTGGGCGCTTGCTAAATGTTCTGTAAGCGTCTAATTTTACCCCTCAGAACAGTTTTATTCAAAAAATTTTGCTTTTTTCATACACTATTTGGTTTTATTGGTGTGATGGTTATACAGTTATTTAATTGGAATTACTGCGCAATTTAAATCGTTTAACCGTCGACAATACAGCTGTTCCTGTTCGTAAAATCTTTAAATATTCGTTTTGGTTCAAAAAATATCGATAGAAATGAATTCTAATAAACGTAAAATATAGGTTTAACGTCAAAAGTGCAACATATTTTTGTAGGAGACTATTGGACGATTGCATATGAAAATTCTAAAAATTTTCTATTGAGTCGTTTACAAGCCGTAATGTTTTCTAGTATAGAGGTTACTACCACCCCAAAGACTGGCTTTCGCGCACCGTTGGTGGTGTTTATTTTTGTATTAAACTATAGACGATTGCTGGTGCGTGAAGTTAGCCGCAACATTTTTGAATTTTTTAAAAATATTTATGTCATATTAGGCGCCAATTAGGCGCCATTTTGCGCCGCTAAAACTAAATTTTGCGCCGTCTTGGCAAACAAGTTATTGATAAAATAAGATTTTTCCGGCCAAGTTCACGAAGCCGCACTTTTTTTCAATTTTCAGAAAATCTTTATTCCATAATTTAGCGCCAATTAGGCGCCATTTTGCGCCGTTAAAACGAAATTTTGCGCCCTCCTGTGTATCAAGTTATTTGAAATAAACTATTTTTCTGAACTCCAAAAACGTGAAGTTGGCCGCGCCTTTTTTGAATTTTGAACAAAATTTTGCACCACAATTAAGCGATAATTAGGCGCCATTTTGTGCCGTTAAAACGAAATTTTGCGTCCTTCTGTGTAACAAGTTATTCGAAAAAAACCATTTCTCCAAACTAGCCCAAAATCGTGAAGTTGGCCGCGACTTTTTTGAATTTTGAAAAAATTTTTGTATCACAATTAAGCGGTAATTATGCGCCATTGAAACGAAATTTTGCGCCCTCCTGTGTAACAAGTTATTTGAAAAAAACTATTTCTCCATACTACCCAAAATCGTGAAGTTGGCCGCGACTTTTTCGAATTTTGAAAAAAATTTTGTACCAAACTTAAGCGGAAATTAGGCGCCATTTTGCGCCGTTGAAACGAAATTTTGCGCCCTTCTGTGTAAGAAGTTATTCGAAAAAAAATATTTCTCCAAACTAGCCCAAAATCGTGAAGTTGGCCGCGACTTTTTTGAATTTTGAAAAAATTTTTGTACCACAATTAAGCGGTAATTATGCGCCATTTTGCGCCTTTGAAACGAAATTTTGCGCCCTCCTGTGTAACAAGTTATTTGAAAAAAACTATTTCTACATACTACCCAAAATCGTGAATTACTGAATGCTAAAAATTAAATAAATTGTTGATAGGTCATAGTATAAACGGTACCAACCTGAAAGTCAAATAATATACCGAATGTTTGCTTAAAAAAAGTCGAATTTTCAAATTGTGGTATGTAGAGGATACCATATTCTTTAGAAATACATATTATCTGATGGAATAGAAGTAAAATGAAGTAATTGTTTAAGGTTGAAAAGTTTTTTAAAAAATGATTACCAAAAGGTATAAATCAGTACATAGATCCTTTTATATACCAATAAAATGTTATTTACTTTATCCTTTTTTTATGGCATGAGTTCGATAATGGCATTATTATACATTTTCCTACAATAAATAGAAAACTATATGTGCAGCCAAATTCTACTATTCAACATTAAACTAAGTGACAATCATGCACGTAGCTAGGGGGTAGGGTACTTAGAAGGCACCCCCCTACCCTAAATATTCTAGCCCACACCAAGAAGGGTGTTCAGAACACGCTAAAAATAAAGTTGTATTTAGAAAATAATTAATGGCTGTTCAGTCCCCCCCAAACAAAAGGTGATAATATCAAAGTATGAAATTCAAAATTTCATGTACCCTAGAAGTGTCTGCTATACCTATAGTCTACGAATAGACGATTAACGTATAGTTTTCGAAGGTTTTATTGAAATCGTTATTTTAAAATACATGCAGCAGTAAAGAATCTAACACTAATTAATATATACTACATGGTAGCGTTTAAATAGTTATTTGTATATCAAGGCCGCGAAATTGTATTTTAGCGTACCGAAAGAAAGTTTATCGCATAGATCGCTTGCGACGGAGGCAATATAATTTCGAGGTCGCTAAAATAATTTCGTGGTCTAGGTGCAACCGTGCATGGTTTATTACAAAAAATTTTCACTTAACTGATTAAGCTATAGCTAGAATTTATATGTTTTTATAGTGTCTTAACATCACACGTTGCTATGGAAATGATATATTTCAAACACCGACGGTATTCATAAAGAAATTCCTGAAAATTTTAGGCTGCGTTAGTACTACATAGTTCAATTTCCTACACTATTTCAGAGCAAGTGTTTTTTCCTTTACTCTTAATTTTGACATATATGTTTAGTATACTATATCTATAGGTTATATTTTAAAAATGAATAAAGAATTAATCTCTTTTGTGATTAGGTGACCTATAAAACATGTTCAACTATATTTGAAAAGATCAAAAAAATTCTATTCACACAAAGATGAATCTTTTTTTATTATTCGAGTCTTTCATTTCTCACTGATTCGATAACATTTGTATGTGTTATTAAAGTGTTTTCACGGAATACTCTTCGAGTTTACTTCAAGACACTGGTTTTTACTTTTTCCCAAGCCTATAGCATATCTGTTATCAAAAGGATGTTTACACCTTACTTCTAGGAAAAGCATTAAAAAAGAGCATCATCCTATTTAGAGCGTTGACGTTTTATATCTTTTTCGTGTTATAAACTTGGACATTATATCTCTAAATTTAATTACGGAAACAACACTACAAAAAGCCATTTAATTTCACAATATCTATACAGAAATCAGACAATTAAATATAAGTTTGTACGTTAGGCATTTGGTGTATGTCAAAATTAAGGCGCCTTAAATAAAAGCATTCCTTGCCTAAAAAAAAAACTTTATTAAAAAATTGGTAACATGAACGTTGCAATAACTCTCTGGTATTTTAGGCGGTAGACATAAACTATACACGCGATTCATAATATCGACGTTTACCGCATGATTGAAATTTGAAGTATATACATATACATAATATAAATGGTTTAAACTCTTAAATTATGAATGAATCACCTAGTTCGATGTTCCTGGGCATTTTTAACTTGCCTAAAGTACAACATAAGCGACATTAAAAACCACTAGAAAACAATATTCGGAATAAGAAGTGAGTTATAATATCACGTCTCCTTTATACTAAACAAGACGAAAAACTGATTATTAATGGGTGCATAAAAACACTACCTGAAAATATAATTAAGAACGTTTACTTACTCAATGTGAGATAGAAGTGAAAGGACAGTGGAATATCTACTCATGTGTTTTTCGACCCGAAAAATTCAGGCCGACCCGAATCGTTTGGTCCGGCCCGGCCCGAAAAAATATAGGCGTGGCCCGGGCCCGGCCCGAATAAAGTAGTTAACGGCCCGGCCCGGATTCGAGCCCGAAATCGGGCCGGGCCGAGCCCGTCTCTAGCTATTACTTACGAATTCTTTAATAAAAGTGCTGTTCTTGGGATTGTACCTACAAATTACTCAAAAATTTTCTATGCATTTAATTTTAGACCTACCAGTTATTAGATTAATGAAGTTTTTTTGGATAGGTGTGCACTCTTCGATGGTAATACTTTTTTTGAGTAATTTTAGTTTGAAAAGCACGCACAATAGAACTTTTTCTTTTCTTTTCATAGAACCAAAATTATGGAAAAATTATGATTTTCTCTTGCGATAATAAGTAAATGTTTGAGGAAGTCCTCATTTATTAAACACGCAAAATTCACTCATACAACAGGAAACGAACTACCTTCAAAAGATCAGTATTTCTTTTATTGCAAATTAATATTCGAAGTTCTGCACGATTTTGACACAAAACGCAAAAGTTGTTATAACTTTGAAACCATCAACAATTGGATAACAACATATACAGTTATTTGAATAGGTAGTAATCTCAGCTATCAAACCCTTCAATTAGGACCATTACTTTTGGGACACCATATTGCATGTAAATATTATAAAAATTTATATCGCATCGTTGACGAGCTACAATTTTTACAGTATAGGGTTTACTACTACCACAAAGACTGATCTGGGCACGGCGTTGCTTCAGGATAGTTTTGAAGGAAACTATTAGAAGATTGCTTGTAGCAAATTAAAAAACTCTACATTGCAACACTTACGAGCCACATTTTTTTAAATAGGGGTTGATTCCACCCTCAAACTGACTTTCGCGCCTCGTCGCTTGAGTTTATTTTTGTAATAGAGTAGTAGAGGATTGCATGTGAAAAGTTTGAAAATTTTCTAACGAGTTGTTTACAAACAGAATTTTTTCTTAGTGTAGGGGTTGCTTCCACCCCCTAAGACAATTTGGTGAAGTGTTTTCGGTGGATATTTGTGTAATATGTTATTATAGGATTGCATGTGAATATATTTTGAAAATTTTGTATCGTATCGTTCAGGAGTCAAGTTTTTCAGTATAGGGGTTACTACTACCCCCAAGATTGACGTTGACATAGCGTTGCTTGCGAACAGTTTTGAAGGAGGTTGCATGTGAAATTTTAAATATTTTTGATTGAGCCGCTTACAAACTATATTGTTGTCTAATATCGGGGTTGCTTTTACCCCAAGACTAGTTTTGCTCTCCGTTGTTGTTGTTGCTTATTTTTCTAATGGGGTATTAAAAATTGCATGTTAAAATTTTTAATTTTTGTCCAACGCTTTACGAGGTACAATTTATTTAGTTTAGGGTTGCTGCCACCTCCATGAACGGCTTGGCGCACCATTGCTAGTGGATGTTTTGCTATAGATTATTAAGCATTGCATGTAAAAATTTTGAAAATTTTCTAACGAGTTTTTACCACCTAAAATTCCTTAAGTGTTGGGGTTGCTGCCATCCCCGTGAGTGAGTTTAATGCACTGTTGCTAGTGGATGTTTGCGCAATATACTATTAAAGAATTGTGTGTGAATATTATGAAAATTTTGTATCGCATCGTTCACGACTACAATTTTTTACAGAATAAGGGTTACCGCTACCCCCCAGGACGGACTGACACAGCAGGGTTTGATGATAATTTTGAGGAGACTATTAGAATATTGCATGTGATGATTTTGAAAATTTTGCGTAGCACCGTTTACAAGTTACTTTTTTTTTAATATAGGGGTTGATTCCACCCCCAAAACGTTGCTGGTGTTTATTTTTGCAATAGAGTATTAGACGATTGCATGTACAAATTTAAAAAAAAATTATCCAGCTTTTTAGGGGGAACACTTAAATTAGCTTGGGGGTTGCTACCACCTCCAAGAATGACTTGGGCACATCATTGCTGGTGGATGCTTTTGTTATAGACTATTAAGCATTGCATGTTAAATTTTTTAATTTTTCTAGCGAGTCGTTTAGGAGCTAAAAATTTATTTAGTATAGGGGTGTTGCCGCCCTCAAAGATAGACTTTTGTGTATCGTTGCTTGAAAATATTTTGTAGTATGCGATTAGAGGATTGCACTTGCAAATTTTAAAAATTTTCTATTCAGCCGTTTACGAACTACAATTTTTGTTGAATAAGGGTTGCTACTACCCTCAACATTAGCTTTTGTGCACCTTTGCTTATGCGTTTCTATTATAGACAATTAGAGGTTGTTTGCATGCAAACATTTTGAATATTTTTTATTGCGTCATTTAATAGCTACAATTTATTTAGTGTGGGAGTCGTAGCTACCCCTTGAGTAGTAGGGTAAGGTAGAACTAATTACAGAATTATAAGTGTAGGTGTATTCAGAAACAATTCGCAAAATTGGAAATATTTGTTATCAATATATAAATTACATTTTCTAGACTTTACAAAAATTTTGCTGGGAAACAGTGAATAACTTCATACAAATATATAAATGCGATATCACATCATATAAACAGGTCCATGACCTAAGCGGTAAGCTAAAATTTTAAATACTCAAACACTTAATATATATTAGCGAATAAAAGTTTGCAGCAAACTCTATGGACGCAACGAAACTGCTCGTCGCACTATCATCTAAGCAGACTAACTGGCGCCACGCTGTGTTGCCATTTAGCGGTTGTAAAGATGATAACACAATAGAATATTCCGTATATTAAAATATATTCTGTGGCGCTCTCAGCGGAAAATCGCTAGACTAAAACTATACGATTTCTGTACATTTTCCTATCAATTTTAAGTCCATTTTGTGTTTCTTAAATATTTAAAATAAAAATCTGTACAAAACCTATTGACTTTGACATATTCCAAATCTTACCAATTTGGGTCTTCTTCCATTTAAACATCTTAGACAAGGAAGCGCAATGTCAATAATGTTAAAGTGAAAAGTTCTATCTTGCGTCCGATATACGGTAGTAAGTTAAGGGACAGTTTGAAGAATTTGTCTATCGGGTGCAAAAATGATAGTAGGATGTATATATATATATATATATATATATATATATATAAATATATATATATATAATATATATATATATATATATATATATATATATGCATCCTACTATCATTTTTGCACCCGATAGACCGGAATTTGCATTCAAACTTGCGTCCCTTGTAAACTTACTACCGTATATCGGACGCAAGATAGAACTTTTCACTTTTTAGCATTATGATAAAGGATCACAAGAGATCATTGAAACACAAATTTCAATAATAAATCACACTAAAACATAATAGAATCCGGAGAAAAAAATTTAGTAAGTTCATGGTTATGCCTTGTATAATACAAGCGTACTTTTATTCATTAATAGTGCCAAGTAAATATTCAATTGCGCGTGTAGAAATAATCGCCCTGTATGATATAAGCATATTGTATATACTTAGCAAATAATGTAAGCAATATAGTAAAAATAATTTATCGTTTAGATACTCTAAAACGCAGTAAATAAAACGCAAATCAATTATTTTAAGATAAATACAAAAACTATTTGTTTGCGCACTGTTCGTGGATTAAAATATACAATCTCAAGTATTTAAAACCCCAATTCTAATCTTAATTTTTGGTATTAAAACACGTTTTGCCGTAAAAGCAAATATATTTTATAAAATGCACCCTCTTTGTATTAACAAGCAATTAAACTTTATATTAATTAGCCTTTCTATAGCATAAAAACATTGTAAATGAGAACATGTTCTCCTATTTTTGAGAAGAATTGAAAAAAAGGTCAGTCTGTAGGAACTCATTAATAAATAAACGTTTTTTCTCAGAAGCGGTTCGAACATTGAAAAAAACCCATAAAATCCAAAATTAACCGATAAGAAATGATTATCTTTCGCATTAGTGTGCGACGTCACAATAATCGTATATGTGTTAGAGTAGGATGAACCGTGCACGTCATTAATAACTTGAACGAGATGACGAGGTAGCAAAACGCCGCGACTTTAGACGCTATCAGTTTTTTTGGTAAACCTTGCATTATAATGTTCCATACTATTCTACTAGATTCTGGAAATAGATAATTTGTGTTTATAAGAAAGCGTTTATTGAATAATTGATTCGATTCTTAAATTTGGCCGAGAAATGTAATTTTGATTTTAAGTCGCAAGCTGTTATTTTGCGAAGATAATATTTGAAGTATGCAATAAGCGTACTGTAATATAATAATTACAATGTTACAATGAATATAGAAGTGATGTTTTAAACTTACAAAAAAAAATGGAAATTATTAAATACAATAAAAAGAGAAAATTCTTCAGTATAACGCTAATCTAAAAATTTCATGAAATAACTGATATGAAGATTTAAGCAAAATGTATTTTAGTAACTGCTGTTTGAAACGAGGATTTTAAATATAGAAAATTTTGTAAGCTGATTTGGACATCAATTTAAAATAAGAAGATATTTAAATACGAGCTGAATAAAAAAACGTTTAGTGGATTTCTGCAAGTATAATTTTTTTATAACTTATATTTGAATTTAGTCGTTTAGTTTAAGATATTCCTAATAATATTACTTTGTAAAGGATCTTTACCAGGAAAGTTTGTGTTCAGGGTTTGAAACACTTAGACCTTTTAATAGATTATCCGTCAAGGATTTTCTGGTCAAATAAACCTTGCAAGCGTGGCAATAAACAAAGTCAGGTAATATAATCATAAAAGAAGAAATTTAGTTCTATAAATTTAAAATAAGGTATGGAACATTTTTTTATAAGTACTACTTAGAGATTACTTTATGTTTGAAAGAAACGATATTGTAAATGTTCTATATGCTTTTGTATAAGAGAAATTATGTCATACTGTATAAATGCTTTACTACTGCTGTTTGATTTCATTTTGAGAACTCCGTCAATTCCGTTGAGCTAGCTAGGCAAAGTTAGAAAAGAATTTAAGTCAACAGTTTCAATTTTTATAATTTGCTGTATTATTATCGTATCGCCCCTTTAGCGGCACCTCAACGTGCGGCCATTTTTATATTACACTTTTAGTGGCGCCCAACGTGAAGCTTATTACGTCATTCTTTCAGCATTGTCTCAACGTACGGCTATTTTCATATCACCCTTGTAGTGACGCTTCAATGAACGGCGTTCTTATATCACCCTTCTAGTACACCCCAAAGCAAGCCATTGTCACAGCACTCGTGGCTGCGCATCCAACGCGGGGCCTATAACATCACTCTTTCAGCGGCGTCTCAACGTGCGGCCATTACCACATCAAAATATATATATATATATATATATATATATATATATATTGTAACGGTCACTTTGTTACGTTACACTGTATATAACGTAATTTGATTAAACGTAACAATTTTTTTGTAAACGAATATTGATTCAGGGTCAATCATTTAATATTAAATACAACGCGATTTTTTTTGTTGATAAATAGAAATACGAATTAATACATTCTTGATTAGACCTTGTTCGTCTTGAATGCGCTTTGTGAAATGACCTACACGTTTTTGTTATCCAAGGGTTAGCGTGTGCTAAAATATATTTCACTAGCTGCGTTGCAGGATATAAATATAACGAAGCGTTAATTTTCTGGAGCTGCATATAGAGTGGGCTGTGCTTATTTAGAAGTTTCTGCAACTTTGGTTCAAGTATTTGAATGTTATAGGTCGATCATTCACATTCATTGTAAGTAAGATTGCGCCGTGTACAATTACTATAATCTGTATTTTTAGGAATTGTTTGAAGTTGCTACCTGTTTGAAGATAGCGTCTTTCCCATTAAAATTTCCCCGCGACTCCCATAAATTTATTTTCAATTTTATAAATTTTAAATTAAATTAATTAATTTTAAAAATTTCCTTTTTTCCCTTTTTCTATTTATCCCAACCCTTTACCTTTTTAAAAATTTTACCTTTAAAAATTTTATTTCTACCCCCTTTAAATTTTAATTTTTTTCTTTCTTTCCCCTTTTTACCCATTTAATTTTTTTGGTTTTTTTCCAATTTAAATTTTTTTTGTTCTTTTATTTAAACAAGTTTTTTAACCCCTTTTTTGAAATTTTATTTAATAAAATTTTTTTCCCTTTTTTCCATTTAAATTTTCTTTATTTTAACTTTCCCCAAAACTTCCCGAAAATTTTACCTTTCCCTTTTTAAAAATTATTTTAAATTTTTTTTTCTTTAAATTTTCTTTCCTTCAATAATTTTAATTTTTTTATTTTTTCCCAACTTTTTTTTTTAAAATTTTAAAAAATAAAAACCCCCAATTTAAAAAACCCCAATTTTTTTTTCGAAATTTGTTTTTCCCTTTAAAATGATTTTCCTAAAAATTTTCTTTTTTCCATTTTTTAATTATTTTAGCTTGACCCCTTAAATTTTCCCAATTTTTTCCCAAATTTTTTTAATTCTTTTTTCCCCTTAAAAAATTTTTTTTTTTCCCCTTTTCTTCAAATTTAAATTTAATTTTCTTTCTTTTCCCTTTTAAATTTAAAAATTTAAAAATTGAAAATTTTTTTTTCAAAAAAATTTTCTCCCCTTTTTTTTTTAAAAAAATTTGAAAATTTATTTTTTTATTTTTTTAAATTTTTTTTTTTTTTAATTTTCGAATTTTTTTTTTTAATTTTCCCCTTTTTTTTCTATTTTTTTATCCTTTCGGTTTTTTGGTTTTAAAAATTTATTCCCTTTAATTTTGGAACCCCTAATTTTTTTTGTTTAAATTTCCGGTTTTTTTTTCTTTCCCAACAAAATTTTTTCTTTTCATTTCCCGGAAATTTGTTCCCCTTATTTCATTCCAATTTTCCCCTTTTGCTTTATTTTTTTAAACCCCTTTTTTTTAAAATTTTTTTTAAAAATTTCCAAATTTTAATAAATTTTAAATTTTAAATACTTTTCAAATTTCTTATTTCCTTTTTAAATTAAATCCCTTTTAAATTAAAAATCCCAAAAAAATTTTAACCTTTTTTAAAATTGGGTTTAATTAAACCTTTTTTTTTTCTTAAATTAAATTCCAATTTTTGTTTTTTACCTATTTTTAAAAATATTTAAAAATTTAAAAAAAAAAATTTTTTAATACTACTTTTTTTTTTTCATTTTTAAAAAAATTTTCCCTTTTTATTTTCGCCCAACATTTATTTTACCTTTTTTTAATTTTAAATTTAACCCGCTAAATTTTTTTTTTTTAAAAAGTAATTTTCTTTTTAAAAATTTTATTCCCGAAATTTTTCAAATCCCTTCCCTTTATTTCCCAAAAATTTATTAAAATTTTATTTATTTAAAAAAAAAAGGAAATTTAGTTTAAAAATTTTTTCCCCCAATTTTTCCCTTTAAAAATTTTTTGTTTAAACACAAACTTTTTTAGTTTAAATTTTTTAAATTCTTTTAAAAATTTTTTCTGTTTTTTAAACTTTTCCTTTTCAAAAAAAAAAAATTCCCCTTTCCCCTCAAAAACCTTAACCTTTTATTCCCAATTTTTTAAATTTTTTTTTAAACAATTAAATTTTTTTTTTAAAATTCAAATTTTTTTTTCCCTTTTAAAATTATTTGAATTTTTTTAAAATCCTTCTATTTTATAAACCCATTATTTTAATTTGTTAAAAATTTTCATCTCCAACTTTACATTATTTCCTATTAAATATTTTTTTTACCTATTCTACCATTTAATCAAATCATTCTCATTATTAAACTAAATCCCTTTTTCACTAAATACTTTCTATCCTTTCCTTAAAAACTCTCCTTGTTTACCCTATTACTATTACATTTCTATTCTATAATTTCCTAAATAAAAACATTATTTAATATCTTAAATTCAATTTTCCTATTTTTAAACTGACTTTAACCTTAATTCGTAATAATTCATGGTATATTTATAATTGATTTATCAGTTGATTATATTTACCTGAACACATTTCCTTCTAAATTTAGTTGTCGGAAACTCTTTGCTTTAATTAACCTTGTTTTTCCATTCTGTTTACTGCCTTCCCTTTTAAATCTTAATTTTCCCCTAAAATAACAAATTTTCCTACTAATTAACTTTCTATTTACACCATTCCTTACTAAATTCCTTAACATTGTTTTAATTTACTTTCGAAAATATATCTATCAATAATCATTAACCTATTTATCATATTGGTCTAGTTCTATAAAATTTTTCCTATAATAATTTACCTAATTTTAATTTTCAAAAATCCAAATATTTTAATTTCCACTATCAAATATCATTAAAATGTCACAATTAAAAATTTGTTAACAAGTACAAATTTACACTTCTCAATACCCAATAATTTAAAATAGGTTTTAATTTAATTTCAAATTCGTAACTTTTTTCCCCCGAAATTCCTCATTTCATTAAAATTCTTTAATTAACCATCCCTATTTTAGGTTTATTTAAATTTTATAATTCTTAAATTTATTCAAAATTTGTTTAAAGCTCCAATTTAATTGATATTAATTTTGTATTTTTCTTTTTAACTTATCATAAGCATTTCAAAACCTTCCAATTCCCATTGCTGCCTAACTTTTTTTTCTTCTAAATACTAAGTACTTTTATCTAATTATTTACTTTTCCCAAATTTTGTAGTAAATTACTATTTATTTTATTAAAAAAATTTAAGTCCAAAATTGACCAAATCCAAAAATTTATTCCAAACGATCTAAAGTTCTTTTAAATTACATTAATTATTTTAATCAATTCCAACTTTAAAATTTCTCTTTCCCAATAAAGGTGTTTCAAACCCTATTTACCTTATTTTGGTCCTCTGTTTTATTTAATTATTACTCCCAAAAGTTAAATTCATTACTTTCCAATTAAAATATCCCTTTAATTTTTTATCAATCAATTTAAGTATTCTTTAATTTTGTTTACATAGGCACATAAATTACTTATTAATACCCTTTTTTAATCTCAATATTGGAAATTATTTTACTAAAATTAATTCACTGGAAGATTTTTATCGAATTTCCCCTTTTACAAACCTTTTATGTTAGCTTTTATTAAATTACGATTTTAGATTTTAAAAAATTTTTATCCCGCTTTTAATCGGCATACATTTTCATCCAATAATTAAAATACCTGTTAAAATATTTAATTTATTAAATTTTTACAATGGTAATTTATTATTTCCCATTTAAAATTTACCTTTTCTATTTCAAATTAATTTTCTTGCATTTTTTGCTTATTAAATATTTATTAAAATTATATTTATCTTATTCAGTCTTATAACTAAAATTAATTTTAACTTTAAGCTTCCTTTTTCCATTCTTTATTAATATTAAATTTCCGATAAAACATTAATTATCATTTAAATTTATATTCTACCTCCAAATTTATTGTTTTACATTTTAAGTATTATTTTTCTCCTCATTTAAATTTATTTTCCCTTTTTTAACTACAATAATTTATTATTTTCCATTAAACCTATTTATTTATTAAAAAATTATTAACTACTTCACTTATTATCTATCTTCTATATTATTCATCTAAATTTTCACTTTCTTATTTTCAATTTTTTAAATTTTAATCCTTCCTTTAAAAATTTTATCCAATTTTTAATCCTTACCTTTTCCTAACCTCCTTTTTTTGAAATTTATATTACATTTTACTTCTAATAATTTTTCCTTTAAATACTTAATTTCCTTAATATCTGATTCATAAATTTTTTCCTAAAAATCAAGTTTTTTTCCTTTACATCTTATTCTTTCTTCTAACATATCATCTTAAAATTTAATATCCTAAATACCTATCTATCTTTCTTATAGACTAATCCTTTCCTTCAATCTCTTTTAATTAATACTTTCCAAAATTCTATTTTTCTTACTTAAACATTACTTTATTATCTAAATATTTCCTAACCATGTTTATACTGCTTTTTCCTACCTTTCGTTTATCTTTACTTAATTTCCTCTGCCTTCAACCTAATCCCTACACCTTTTCAATTTAATCCTAACTTCTCTTGCCTCAATTTTTTACTTAAACAAACCTTAATTCCTATCCTTTTAAAAAAACTTCATTAAATTTGTTTTCATATGGTACCAATTATTTTATGCTACCAATTATAACATTTAATATTTACGTTTATCCCTCTTACCTTCTTTCTTGTCAACCACAAGCATTTTATAACTTAACCTATAACCGAAATTCCTTTTAATTCTTTTTTAATTTGTCATCTTACTATCTTAACCCGTAAACTCTTTAAATTTCACAACCCCTTTAAATTCAAACTTGTCCTCTTATCCTCTAATTCTATTCATTCCTTTAATCAACCTATCATATTAAGCAACCCCTTTTATTCCGACTTCACTGAATCCTCCTTTCCAAACTTTAATTCTTTCAACAAAACCTTTTTACAGTCAAACCAATTTAATTTACCCATACTAAAATCCTCCTTACCCCTAATTTATCACTAACTATTTCAAAAATTTCTAGATTCTTTTTTGGAAAAATCTTTGCCCTAAGAATTCAACATTTCCCAATTTGAAATTTCTATATTAATCAAACAAATTTCCTAATTTTATTCTAATTTTAAAAATTCAGGCCATTTTTCACGTTATTGGTTCCTGTCCGTCTTTAAAACCTTCAGGTTGTTTTAATCTTTCCTTCGTGCCGTCTGGTTTAAATCCTTTTCCAGTCGTTACCTATTTCTTCTATTCCGGTCACTCCGTCTAGGTTCCTTCCTAATTTACTTCCTACGATGCTTCTTTGTTCCTCTCGTTCCCTTTTTACCGTAACATTCCCTTCTCCAAGTTGTCCGTCTATTGTCCCTACTGTTTGTTGATCTGTCTTTCCTATTATCCGAGGTCGTCCACACTTACGTCTGTACCTCTGCAGTATTCTAAAACCATTTCTCTGTCCACTATTTTATCTAGTTTTTCTTACTTTACTCGGTTCTGATAATTCTTGTAATTTGTGGTCGTCAGTGTGGTTCACCAATTAAAACCCAAAAACACACGGGCTAACAGCACCCGCAGAGCTGCGTCTAAAGTGATTCCATCATGCCCCGGTGCCTTTTAGGATTCATCCTCCTAAGAGCCCTGGCGACCTCGTGAACTAGGATTGCCTTATCGGCACCTGTTCCTTGCGCCTCTGCAGCTTCCGACGTACTAAATCGTGCGACCCTTCATCCCCTCGGGATTATCCGATGGGAAAAATTTCTCTAGTAAATATTCCTGTGGTTTTAAAACCTTCCGTGTATTCGCCATTTGTTTTCTTTATATTACTGAGCGCGATTTTTTGTTGTTTTCCTCTAATTACGCGGTATGCGGTTCCCCAGGGTTCTTTCTCTGAGTTTTGCGTGCAGAATTCTTTAAATTTATTCGTTCGCGTTTCTTCTATTAATATTTTATATTCGCGGTAACTTTTATTATATTCTATTCTCCGTTGTTCTCTTATTTCTCCCGAGGCGCGTTGATGGCGGCGACTTAGGTTACGCGTTTCTGCCCGCTTGGTGGTTAGCTCCCGGTCCACCAGGGTACGCTGTCTTTAAATGTTTTCTTTTGCGGCATGGAATACGAGGACGCGTCTACCACCGCGTCGTTCAATTTTTTCGCGAGTGCTTCTACTTCGTCTGCCTCTCGGCAGTTAAATAGCTCATTTTCGAGCGCAGGATTACTTTCGCCAAATTTTTCTTTAAACAGCTCCCAATTTGCTTTTTTATTACAAAACCGCGGAAATATAGTTAGCTGCTCGTTTGCGCTTGTTTTGGTTTCAATGTCCCATGTTATTAATTTATGGTCAGAGAGCGTTTCCTCGTCCGACCTCAATTTCCAATTACAAATCGTTTCTAACATTTCGTGCGAGACTTCAGTAATATCTATAAAACTGCTGCCTCTATGCGTTTCAAACGTAGGTGAATCATTAGTGTTTATCACACTAAGGTCCCATCCCGTAAAAAGATCAGCAACCGGCGAACCTCTATCATCTTCGATAGGGCTGCCCCGTAATGGCGACTTAGCATTAAAGTCTCCCGCGATAATTAAATTTCTATTTCTACCGATTTTACGAAGGATTCCTTCAATTTGATTTATTAAGTCCTCTGTTTGAGGATTCTCCCGCCGGGAATCGATCCGCGGAAGATAAGTGCTTATTACGTAAAACGTATGCAATCCCATTTTTATTTCTGCGGTGGTTATGAACTCATTCGACAGATTGTTTAGGATTATTCCGGCGCACGTCCCATTATTTATTATTATTCCGCTACGCGGTCGTTCGCTGTTTGCGTTTAAAACAGTAACCCCCTTCCCAAAACCTGTTATTTTGTGGCAATACAGGTGCGGTTCCTGTATAAGCCCGATGTCGATATTATTTTCGGAGAATAACTTTACGAAGTTATTTTTGCCCCTTTACCTTTCCCGAGATTTAGTTGCGCGAATTTAATCTTCTTGCTTCTTATGGACTTTATTTTATCTTCACAGTCCATAATCGATGTTTCGTGTGATTGCGTTCTTCAGACGCCGCATCGTGGGGCATCTACTCGACTTGGCGTCGTGGCGCGTATCGACCTTCGCGCCACCGCCAGCTCTGTCGTTTGCCCTAGCGCAAACCACACAGCAGGGGACTGCCCTCCGGCAATTCTTGAATTCATGCCCGACCTCGGCACAGTTACCGCACCACTGTACCTTTTCCCTGCATTCCATCGATCGATGGCCGTACTCGTAGCACCGGTAACACTGGGTCATCAAGAAGTGGTCCCGGGCCCATACTTTTCGCCACCTAAGGTTAATAACATCAGCTAATATACGCCTTCGAAGTGTGGGGTCACTTCGAAAACTACGTTGGCGAAGGATCCCTAGGCCCTTTCACCAAACCTGAACTTCTCCTCGGTGGTCTTCTAGCTTCAAATCGCCAAAGCGGGATTCTGGCTCGCAATCAACCGCACGAGCTCTTCAGCCTTCATCCCCGCATCGACCCCCGGAAGAACGACCCGTGGACGTTTCTTCTCGATGGTTTTCGCCACGAGTTCCTTGCAGTTCCCGCCGACCTTCAACTGCAGCTTCTTGGCGTCGTCGCGACCTGCGCACTCTACAACGACACCGCCCCGACGCGTCCTACGAGCTCCGACAACAACAAACCCATCTCGATCGGGATCGACTTTCTGCTTCAGCGTCGCCATCACGTCGTCCTTCTGGCCTGGCCTGGCGTCGACCCTAACTGCAAAAGTAGGCGTTGCACCCGCAGCAGCTGCAGGATACGACACCTTCCGCGGCATCGGCACTTCCTGGCCCCGGGAACACTGCTGCCTTGAAACAGAAGCAACCACCGCTGGATTTCCCCCGACAACACGAGCTCTTCCAGGACTATCTAGGCAAAGTCGAAGCGCCCTAACCATGTCTATAAGTTGGTTCGTAACGTCGCGGATATCATCCACGGCGTGCCGAACTATCTTCCTGTCTTCCACGACGATAGTGGCGGAGGTCGTCGGCACCTTTCCATAGACGGCAGCGTGCGCCTTCCTCACCCTGAACTTCAAGTGCTCCAGCTCATCGAGGTCGCTAGCATCAACGCTAACGTTGCTACTAGTCGACATCGTGCGCTGGGTTTAAAGGACGCAATTCTGGCGCCGCAACCACCACGGGAGGCCCCGACTTCCCCGACACGACCGCCGCAGACACAGGCTTCTCTACCTCCTCCTGAATCCCTAACATAATGTCCTTCAATACTACCTTCAGCTGTTTCCCCCCAACAGCGCCCACAGCCTCCGACCTATCAGACCCCGACCGATCTCCCCTCTTCTTCCTGGGCAAAGGTTCCACGTCGCGGTGGACCACCACAAAACAAACGACAAAGAATGACACCTAAAACGCAGCTCAAAAACGACTTGACCGTTACGACGCTAAAAAAACAACGCTAGAAAAGCACTAAACATTGGTCCAATAAAAATGTTTTGTTTAAAGGTAAACCGTAAGCAACCTTGGATTTATTTAAACTTCGAACCGCCCAATTAAATATTAAATTTCAACAAAAATGCAACAAGCACTAAGCGTCAAAATAACAACCAAATAAATTCTCTAACGCAATTCAATTCAAAATGTACCGTGAAGAACACTATTTATTTATTTTAAATTTTTAAAACCGCCAAATCAAATTTAAATAAATTAATTACTTCAAAATATCAAATTATCTAATTTATAAATAACAACACTTTATTTTTAAATGTAATTAAAAAATAAGGTGGAGCGCAATCGGAATGCGATTACCGGAAATGATCTTTCACTTAATCACTTGGTAACTAACACAACCTGTAACTGTTACACCGCTTAATTACACCAATAATTGATTTTAAAAAAACTTTTAAGTACGCGTGTACTTAAATTACGGAAAATTTATTTTAAAATTGTTTTAAAATTTACAGTTTTTGAGATATTTTTTTGATTTAAAAGGAGCCTAAATTTTGTTTTTAACTTATTATTTGATTATATGCGCACTATAAAAATTTCACACACTTTTTATTTGTTTTACCCGGCTTTTTTACTCGATTTACGCGGTTTTTGTTTTAAATTTATTAAAAACGCCTTTTTAAGTTATTCGAAATTATTTTTGAGTATTTGTTTAGTAGTTTTTTGTTTTATTATCCCGAAATCTAGTTGGTTTTATTTTAAAGCGCGGATTAAATTTAAATTGCAAAGAAAAACGCGATTTATTTAGTATTTATTAGATTTAATTTTTGTTTTTAAATTTTATTTCACTGCCCTGTTTTAAAATTTCATGGCACACAATTATAAAAATAAAACACAATAAAAAGCAAAGCTTCAAATAAAATAATACAACAATAAATAATATAAACCCTAGATAAAAACTTACTGTTATTGCTGAAGCGGGAGCTCTGCGAAAACACGTCCGCTCACTTCAAGCGACACCTAGAAAGTTGTTTCAAGAATCAGCTTGAACATCGAAAAAACCTGCACAATCCCTGGAAGTATCGATTATTCTTTGCATTAGTATGCGACGCCGCAATAATAGTATATGCGCGACAAGGATAAAGAACGTGTCACGGACACGTAGAACAGATAAGGAAGTAATAAAATGCCGAAATTTTATACGCTAATTGGGTATTGCGGTAACCCTTACATTATAATGTTCCAGATTATTGTGGTAAAATTCTAGAAAGTATACGATTTTTATATAAAGAAGAGCATATCTTTTCAAGAGAAATTCATTCGCTAAGTTGGATCCGATGCTTAAAGTAGATTAAGAAATGTTACTTTAGAACGCTAGCCGTTGCATTATATAGAGGTATGCAGTAAAACATAGTTGCAAGATTGCAATGAATATTGGAGTGATATTTTCAAACCCAAATTACATACAAAAATGGAATTATTAATTACGATAAAAAAGCAAATTCTTCAATATAAAACTATTTTTAAAAGTGTATTAAGTAATTGAAAAGAAGATTTAACTTAAAAATGTAGTTTGATAATTGCTGAGAGAAATCAGGAATATTAATTTCGAAAAACTTGTAAGCCGATTTTGAAATCAATTTAAAATAAGAAGATTTTTAGTTATGTGAAGCGTTTTGCGGTTTCTGCAAGTATCACTATTGGATTTATTTTTAACTGATATTACAGTATTTAGATCTAGTTTAAGATAACTTTAATAATTTTTTCTCGCGTGAGGGATTTTTTAAACCAGGAATTAGTGTTCAGAGTTTAATATACTCTGACCATGAATAAATTATATGTCAAGGATTTTTCTGTCCAAAACAAATCTTACCGGCCTGGAAATAATTTATAACCAGGTAAGCATCCTCAAAAGAATAAGTTTAATTCTGTAAATGTAAAATAAGGTACGCAACAATATTTTTGGTTGTAACAAAGACTTCTTAAAAAATATTTTATGTTCGAAAGGAACGATGTTGACAATGCTTTTGTATGAAGGAAGATATTTTATATTGTATAGCTACCTTGTGATAGTGTTACGCTTTATTTCAATTTGAAAACTCCCTAAATTTCGTTGAGCTACCCAGGCAAAGTGAAAAATTAGAAAGGAAGGTAAGTGAACAATTTCAAGTTTACATACCAGAAGTATCATTACACAGCACTTTTTTAGCGACGCTCTCAACGCGAGACCATTTTCATACCGCCGCCTTTTCACATCAGCCTTTTAGTGGCCCCCAACGTGCGCCCCTACCGGAGCAATATATATATATATATATATATATATATATATATATATAATATATTGCTATAATATTGGATACTCAAGCCCCTTCGTTGGGCTGCCATCTTTATTGCTATGCTATTCGTAGAATTATCATGCCCCGACTTTGAGCTGCATTATTTATTTGCTATACTCTAAATTATTGGACCACCATTTTAATATTCACGATTAAGTGTAATTATTTCCTTCTCCAGCTGTTTTCTTAATATTGCTATCAACTGGACTTTATCTGTAAACAACTCTATCTACCAATGGCAAAATTCGATACGTTACCGCCTTGCGAGTTATCACTATCCTGTTTAACTGGTGTCTCCGCCTTTTGTACTATTTAAATCTTATGACCTCGGCTAGCATTTATTTGCAATTATTAAATTCAGTAAATTTAGATCTTATATAATGAAACCAATATGTTATATACAGCTTTTGAAATTATTCGAAATACACTTTTCAGTCAGTTAATTTTATAAATCTCATTTATTAACAATCATTTACTCAAAAACCCAAAGTCACCAAAGAAAATTTATGATCTTTACCAACAAATGTAGAATATTCTAAACCTGTTTTCTTTATTACTCATTCAATACGTATGCAACCTCTTTTGTTGACTTTTTACAAGCATATCTTATTTAACAAATTCAATATTAAAATAAAATAAAAATTCATATAGAAAAACAAGTGTCTTATAACTGAAAATCTGACCTGGTTTTATCTTTTTCACATCGACGCTTCCAATAAAAATGATCTTCCCCAATTCTGTATTCCATTCAAATTATTACGCTATAGACCAGCACCATTAAATTATATACCCAATTTATTTCAATTCTTCAAATTTATCATTCTTGCCCCAGACTTAAAATTGTAGTTTGTTTCACCCCTGTACTTCAAGATTGTATTATTCTTCTTCTCGCCTTGACATTTAAATTGTATTACTGTAATTTTTTCTTAACATCATAATCCTAGTCTATTTCCCTCAGACCTCGAAACCCTATTATTTTTATGTCTTAGTTTACAATAAATTCATTAAAAACGTACTTACGTTTAAACGGTAATTATCTTCATATTAGCACTCATATTATTTTTCACTTCTATTTTATTACGTATCACTTTGTTTAATGGAAATGCACTTCGGCCTTCATTGAGTTCAAAACTGACTTTCCTATCAAGGTGCTTGCTAATATAATCTCGAATTCCCTCTCCATGCGTGGGTTTGGTCTAGAACTCGTCGCTTGTCTCTGACCAATCAAATAATTACATATTGAGCAGTTTCTGATGCAATGCTCTACGTTTCCTCATAATCACCACCTGTCCACAGCTGTCTTTCATATCACCATGCTGTATTTTGATAGATTACTTGCTTTTCTATAAACAACTGATGCAACCCGATTTTAAATTTCCATGTTTACATGCCATTCACGCAATTTTTAATCATCTCTCTTATCAAATGATTAGATCTTTGTATGCATTTATATTAACTACCTGAAACTCTATTTCTATATCCGTATTAATTTAATTGTCTGGAACTCTTTTTCTTAATGCGTGTCTAATTACACTTTATCATTTATTACGCGTGCTTCCACTGAAAATATTCTTATTTGTTTTACCTAAATTAACTAAACTTTATCTACAGGGTATTTAATATTTACTATCTACTTTAATACATGTACTTCTCATTCCTACGCCAACCATGCGTCTTCCTATGTTTACCTGCGTCGCCCAAAACTATCTCTACTCTATATACAGGGTGTTGACTACTTACTATCTACAAACTATGTCTATTTCTTAATAATTTCCTTAAATAAGTACAGTTTTCTGCTGCCTATTCTAATTATTCATTCCCGAACGACCTTTACTATAACGTGCACCCTTAAGCAATCCCTTATCACAGCATAATTCCCCCAAATTATAATATAAAATTTTATAACAATGTCCTTTTTGGCGCCCAACGTGAACTAAAACTCACATTGGTATGAAATTATTATATTTTTATTTCCATTCTGAAATCCAACTTTTTCTTTATTAAACTCATATTTACATTTTATCTATCTCATGCCTATGTCCTATTATACTATACTATTTATACCTATACCTATTCTTATATTCAAATCCTATTCTATTTTTCTATGTATACCTATTCATAATTTATTTTACATTTCATTTTATCTATTCATCTTTCTTTGCATGGGTCAATTTAATTTATTTCTAACTTCCCCCTTATCACTCTTAAATCTGGGTCCTTTTAATCTATATTTCTCAATCATATTTTTATGTATAACTATGCCCTTCGTGCTGATTGATATCCCAGAAATTTAACTCTATCTTGAAAGAATTCGCACTTCTTTAAATTTAACCTTAAACCTGCTATATTTAATTCTAATAATATTCTTTCTAAATGAACAAAGTGTTGTTCCACACTATCACTAAATATTAACACGTCATCCACGTAGTGGATACAAAATTCCTCATACGGTCCCAAAATATTCTGCATCGCCTTCACCAATGCAGCCGTACTCGAGGACAAACCCAACGGGACCACCCTAAATTGATATATTCTTCCTCCTACAGAAAAACCCGTATATTTCCTTCATTCTAGCGCTAATGGAATCAACCAAAATGAACTCTTTAAGTATAATCTACTATAAATTTTCCTATTACCTATTTTTCCTAATATTCTATCTATCTTTGGCGTACAATTATATTGCGGCTTCGTTCGCTTATTAATTTCACTTGTATCTATACCTAACTTAATACTGTTATCCCTTTTATTTACGACGACTTCTAATAAATTCACAAAATTCGTACTGGAGCTCTCTATAATACCTTCACGTAACATTTCCTCAATTTTTTCCTTCACTCTATTTCCATATACTACTGGAATATGATATATTTTACTGTTAAACGGTTCCTTATTTATTATTTCTAACTTGTGCACATAACCCTTGACAATTCTCGACTTCGACCCAATTAATTCTGAATGCTTATTCAATAATATATTCACCCTATTTCTCAAATCATCTGGACACTTAATATCTTCATTTTCATTACCCCCATTATTTATCTCATCACTAAACTGATTAATATTTACGCAGTCGTCTTCTATTACTATATTCCCCTCTTCATACCATTTAATATATTTCTCATTACACTCAATCTCTTTGCATTCCGCATTTATCTTCAACCCCAATTTATCTATCATATTTATCCCAAATATAACATCTATCTTCAGTCCAGGTACTACCATAAACTCATTTTCCCATATTTTATCCCCCATTTCACATCTCAGAATTACCATCTCATTTATTACACTAAATCTCTTATTATTTGGTGCCACTAAATTACACCTCGCTATAGCTATCGCTTTATCCCCCAATTTTTCTCGTTTAACAAACTCTTCCGCAACAAGTGATGCTTCTGCTCCAGTATCAATTAACACTTTAACTATTCTATCTTCCACCTTAAAATAATTATTGGTAATAAGTTTCTTTCAAATCTTCCTAATTCATTATCCATTTCATATTTAATAAACTCGCGCTGGTGTTCATATCCGTTAATTCGTAGAATTTTCCTTGGTTCGTCCGTACTCAAAATCCTGATTTCGCATCGAAGGTCCTGCCTGACTCATTATCCCTGTATCTGTGCAATTCGTATTCCTTATTTCCATACTATTAATATTTCTAGCTTGCGTCCGTCGATCATCATTTTCCTGTGTATTTATTACTCTATTATTTCCCTCATGATTCGTTCTCTCCATTCGTTGCCTTGGTATCTGACCATTATCCCTGTTTTGCCTAAAATCATTATTAAAATTGCCATAGTTCCCCCTATTAAAATTTCTTCCACGATCATAATTGTAACTGTTCCTTCTATAATTATTCCGAGTCTCATCATTCCTTATAAAATTCGTGCGTCGATCCCTAACATTATTTTCAATTTCAAAATCATTTTCCAAATCATCATATCTCTGCAAATAATCAATAAACGTATCTCTATCCACTATATTTTGGGTCGTTATGTATCGCTTTACTTCAGCGTTAAAATGACTTGCTAAATACCTTATAATAATTTTATCTTCTAAAGGAGGATCCAATTGCTTCGCTACAGTAAATTTCTCAATCGCATATGATTCTTGCGTTATCCCTTTCGCCGAATCGTATCTTCCCATAATTAAGTCACTTCGAATTTGATTTTGGTGATTGTCATTCCAGAATTGACGTAAAAATTTGCTTTCAAACTGTTCAAACGTTTCTATTTCACTCTCAACTAAATTGTACCATCTTTCAGCATTCCCTCTTAATATTGCCCTAATTAAATTTAATTTCAATAATTCATCTGTAGATCCCTGTATCAACATTTTAAAATTTTTTAGAAATATCTTAGGATTCAATTTTCCGTCCCCGTAAAATTTCGTAAACTGTTCAATTGAAAGATTCGTTTGAATTAACCTATTTGATTCTCTATTGAAATTTATTGGATTGCTTTTTAAATTATTTATTTCTTGATTTATTATTCTGAATTCGGTTTCGCAACTTTCCTTAATTTTACCTACTTTAATATTTAAATTCGTGATTTTATTGTTGGACTCGCTTTCGTACCCTTCTTGTTTCGTTTTGATTAAAGAAATCTGATCCCATAACCCGTCAATTTCCTCAGAAACTCTCCCAATTTTTACGTTCATTTGTGCCTTAATCTCCGCGATAGTGTGGTTTGTTTCTTTCAGTCCATCACTAAGAATCTTGATTTGATTCCCTAATTTCTCATTATTTTCCTCCATTTTTGTTGTAACTGTATTTATGGCTTGTTCACTCCTGTCCATTTTATCATTTAATGCCATTAAAATATCCAACATTTTGGTTTCTTGTGAAGTTCGCCTTTCTTCACTCAAATTTCTCTCCAACGTTATGTTTTCTTGGGATCCTTTCTCCATTTTGAAATTACTATTTTTACTCTAAACTTTTAAATACTAAATAAATCTACCTAACTTTAAATACTGTACAAATTTCTCTATTTTTCCTTTAATTGAAACTTTTCAAATCCCCGGTTTAGTTTAATTAATTTTTACTCTGAACTCTCGCAATCTTTTTTTTTTTAAATTTATTTTAATTTAATTCGCTCCTCCTAATCTCAGGTTATTTTATTGTGGTTTAATTCGAGCCCCACGTTGGGCGCCATCTTTTTTGCTATAATATTGGATACTCAAGCCTCTTCGTTGGGCTGCCATCTTTATTGCTATGCTATTCGTAGAATTATCATGCCCCGACTTTGAGCTGCATTATTTAATTGCTATACTCTAAATTATTGGACCACCATTTTAATATTCACGATTAAGTGTAATTATTTCCTTCTCCAGCTGTTTTCTTAATATTGCTATCAACTGGACTTTATCTGTAAACAACTCTATCTACCAATGGCAAAATTCGATACGTTACCGCCTTGCGAGTTATCACTATCCTGTTTAACTGGTGTCTCCGTCTTTTGTACTATTTAAATCTTATGACCTCGGCTAGCATTTATTTGCAATTATTAAATTCAGTAAATTTAGATCTTATATAATGAAACCAATATGTTATATACAGCTTTTGAAATTATTCGAAATACACTTTTCAATCAGTTAATTCTATAAATCTCATTTATTAACAATCATTTACTCAAAAACCCTAAGTCACCAAAGAAAATTTATGATCTTTACCAACAAATGTAGAATATTCTAAACCTGTTTTCTTTATTACTCATTCAATACGTATGCAACCTCTTTTGTTGACTTTTTACAAGCATATCTTATTTAGCAAATTCAATATTAAAATAAAATAAAAATTCATATAGAAAAACAAGTGTCTTATAACTGAAAATCTGACCTGGTTTTATCTTTTTCACTTCGACGCTTCCAATAAAAATGATCCTCCCCAATTCTGTATTCCATTCAAATTATTACGCTATAGACCAGCACCATTAAATTATATACCCAATTTATTTCAATTCTTAAATTTATCATTCTTGCCCCAGACTTAAAATTGTAGTTTGTTTCACCCCTGTACTTCAAGATTGTATTATTCTTCTTCTCGCCTTGACATTTAAATTGTATTACTGTAATTTTTTCTTAACATCATAATTCTAGTCTATTTCCCTCACACCTCGAAACCCTATTATTTTTATGTCTTAGTTTACAATAAATTCATTAAAAACGTACTTACGTTTAAACGGTAATTATCTTTATATTAGCACTCTTATTATTTTTCATTTCTATTCTTATTACGTATCACTTTGTTTAATGGCAATGCACTTCGGCCTTCATTGAGTTCAAAACTGACTTCCCTATCAAGGTGCTTGCTAATATAATCTGGAATTCCCTCTCCATGCGTGGGTTTGGTCTAGAACTCGTCGCTTGTTTCTGACCAATCAAATAATTACATATTGAGCAGTTTCTGATGCAATGCTCTACGTTTCCTCATAATCACCACCTGTCCACAGCTGTCTTTCATATCACCATGCTGTATTTTGATAGATTACTTGCTTTTCTATAAACAACTGATGCAACCCGATTTTAAATTTCCATGTTTACATGCCATTCACGCAATTTTTAATCATCTCTCTTATCAAATGATTAGATCTTTGTATGCATTTATATTAAATACCTGAAACTCTATTTCTATATCCGTATTAATTTAATTGTCTGGAACTCTTTTTCTTAATGCGTGTCTAATTACACTTTATCATTTATTACGCGTGCTTCCACTGAAAATATCCTTATTTGTTTTACCTAAATTAACTAAACTTTATCTACAGGGTATTTAATATTTACTATCTACTTTAATACATGTACTTCTCATTCCTACGCCAACCATGCGTCTTCCTATGTTTACCTGCGTCGCCCAAAACTATCTCTACTCTATATACAGGGTGTTGACTACTTACTATCTACAAACTATGTCTATTTCTTAATAATTTCCTTAAATAAGTACAGTTTTCTGCTGCCTATTCTAACTATTCATTCCCGAACGACCTTTACTATAACGTGCACCCTTAAGCAACCCCTTATCACAGCATAATATATATATATATATATATATATATATATATATATATTGCTGTGATTCCAAAATCCGGAATACGCTTTTCGAATCGAGCCCCACAGATTGGGCGTCAAGAATGCTGTGAAACCTACAAAAAGCTATTAATTTAACTGGTCCGTTGACTTTCTTCTGTTACTTGCCTCTTTACTCTTTTCCGCCTCGGCTGCTCACCTAGTTAACCTTCATCCTCATTCATAAAAAAAAACAAACACATTCCTACCGCAAACATCAACGTTAACTCTATTTACATCAATATTCACAATACATTAAATTTTCAAAATTAAAATTCAGCATAAATTTTAATATCAGAAAATTTCAAGATTAAATTTGTTATCATTTTAATGTGCATCCAGAATTAAAGTCCTTGTAGGATGCCTACTAATTAATATAACAATATATGCAGACCTGAGTCTGAGTACAAAGGGATCATCTACCACCCCTTTACGTTAATTAACCAGATTCGTCTAATTGAGCTCAAAGACATACCCAAATTTTCATCATAATCCAGAACATAAATACTAAATACCCCTTTCTACTTAAACAAGAAAATGTCACCTTAAAATTAAAAATTTGTTGTTAGTACAATTTCACTACTGTCCATTTTAAGTAAATCAATTATAAAGTTATTCAACACACACCAACACATCAAAAATCGAACAACAAAGCATTAGTTACCTGAAGGTTACTGCACTCGTAACTTCAATGTACATCGTCCCTTTGTTAATCACACCATTCCAACTGGGTTATATTTACGGCTTCTGATTCTCAACGCTTTTAAAATTTTCTCCATCACCATTCACCTAAAGTTGTTTCAGGGCTTTTCCGAAACTCATCTGTGTATATCTGAACCTTGTTTTGTGGATCCAGTTATGTTTACGAACCATTTAATTATTAACACCCCCGAAAAATAGCAAAGAAATTCATACTTCTTTCACAAATATACGCCAAAACTGCCTACTTTTGTGTATTCATTTGTCGTTGCAAATTTGACTAATTGGTACAGTGATACTAGACTTTATTACCTTGTATCTTCTTTTCTAAGTGCACTAAATTACATTCATTGTAGCACGTAAAGAACAAACTGTTTTAAATCACAAAAATATTCGAGCAAACTGTTTAAATTATTTAATCAAAATCGGAAAACTAAAAAGCACTGTTTAACGCATTGAATCAAGTCGAAAATCGAAGAGAGCCCCACTCCTATCAACACGGGTTTAAATAGTGGTTAGCCTGTCTGTCGGTCTTGTCCCCAAAACGGCCAGTTTCTAGAATTTCGTGTACTATGTTCCCATCCCGCCCGCCTGTGCGTCGGTTCTTATTAAATTTTGCACTCGCACCAGTTAAATCTCAGAAATTTCGACACGGCTCGCAACGTCTGGAAATAACTAATTAATTTTTATACAGAAATGTTATTTTTCCTTCTCAAGTTTGCCTTTTATTTTCAACCAGTCGCAACCCAGTGACGTTGCTCCACTCACGCCTTTTACTATATATGTCTCTGTCTTGCGCATATTATCTGTCTCTATCTACCCTGTTCCGAGTGGTACAAATTGATATTCTTTATTATCGATTATTTCAGTCCATGTGGACTGTGCAATAACCTACCTTATTAGCATTTCCCGTAACTATTAAGCTACGGTTTCTCCAGCATTCTCTGTAACCATTTGTTATCTGCAAATTTTACGCGGAACATAAAACATTTAAAAATTACGCAGGTGTTCAAACATAATACTTCTACGATCTGAATATTATTGGGTTTTTACTAGCTTTTATAGATATTATATGTTACTAATGGTCCAATTAACTCCAATTAAAATAATACCCTTTAATTTTTAGTGACTCCTAATCAAATATTAATTATTTTCTGTACATTTTGTTTAATACCGGTTACTTAAAATTGAGTTAATTAATATAAATTTTGCACGTAATTTCCATTTGTTTCTTTACTCGGAATAATTATATTACACGTAGAGCATTTTAATACTGCTTCCTTTTTTATAGCAAGCGTCTTGTAAATGATTTAAATCTCTTATTTTTAATAAAACGAATGAATTTTTATTCTCCACGGTATTTTAATAACGCGTACCTTTTCCCAAAGCTTCTACACGGTGATTAAAATTATTTGATGTGATTATTTAATTTTCTACCCTGGTCTAAATATGAGTATTTTCCCCCTATTTGAATACAAATAATTTCACTTATTTGAATTCAAATATAAAATATTTAAACCGCAAACAAAATTTACAAAAAAAATTGCCTATCTCTCTCTACCCTTATCTATCTATCTTACCTAACTTATATCCAATCTAAAAAAATTATTTACACCTGTCCTATATCCCTATCCTATTTCTAACTTTTAACTATACTCACTTCCCGCTACCTAATCCTATATACCTATTATACTCTTACTCTATTCCTAACTCTCCACTAATCTTATTTGAAATATCTATACTTAACCTATCTTATTTTCTTCCTACATTTAATCTTTATTCTCATCCTAAACCTATTTCTAATTATCTCCCATATTTATCCTATACCTAGCTTTATTTTTCCCTAAACACTTACTTATACTCTTCTCTATACACCTATATCTACTCTCTATTCTATATCTATACTAAAATTCACCTATCTCTATCCTTTGTTCATTAAGTTATTTAAATCTAACTCTCTTCTTGACCCTCCAAGTCTTTCTTCTCACCATCCTAATACTCTTCATCCCTATTTCTCCCCCTTCTATATCTACACTTATCATCCCTATTATCTCACATAAAATAAACTTATCCCTATTATCCTGACTCTTAAATATTGCTTCTTCTTCAGTCCCTACACCTGTCTGTTTCTTATTCATTATTATTTCCTTTTCTGCCGACAAACCAAACGATACTACCTTAAAATTATCGATTTTTCTCTCTACGGAAAATCCTATGTACCTTCTAGAATTCTTGTGTAATGGAATCAGCCAGAATGAATTCCTTAAATCTACTTTATTAAAAACAAACTTGCCATTTAATCTCGTCAAAAGTGTGTCCATGGATGGTGGACAATGGAATTGCGGTTTGGTCCATTGGTTAATTTTACGTGCATCTTTACTTAATTCTGCCTTCACCTGCTCCCGATCTGCTGCTGTTGCTTCTACCCCCACTAATTCTGCATGTTTTTGTACTAAAGCTTGAACCTCTACTATCCTATCCTCTGGACATCTTATTGTGTTGATCTGTTTACCTTTATCATCCTCTACCTCTACTACATTAATACTAAACCCCGTGTCATCCTCTGTGACTTCATAACTGCCCTTCCATGGCACTACCCTATCCTTAATCCTTACTACCTTCCTTTCCATATCTATCAAAACCCTAACTGCATCATACAGTCAACACCTAAAATGCTCTGAAACTTCAGTCCAGGTACAATTACAAACTCCTGTTCACAGCTTAAACCTCCTATATCTATCCTAAGCACCACAACACTATTTACTACAGCAAACTTCTTTTTATTTGGAGCTACTAAATGGCTACGCTTTATAGGCATAATTCTATCACAAACCTTATCCCTAATTTTGCTGACGAATTCCTCCGATATTAAACTCGCCTCTGCCCCTGTATCAAGTAATACTTCTACATTATTCTCAAAAATTTCTATATTAATAATTGGCAAACATAATTTTTCCTCAGTTTCTGGCTCTACTTCCTCCTCAATTTTGAAAAATTCACGTGGATGTTCATATACATTTACACTGAAATCTAGTGGTCTGTCGCGTTCTAAAAATCCTGTCCAGGTCTGTTTTACCTACTTGGTCCTGGTCTAGCCGTCACCTCAGCGTATGTCCTAGGCGTTTCCACTCGTTCCGTATCTGTATTAGCAGTCCCCCTCATGTCCGGTGAACTATTCCTTCTGGTAGGTTCCGGTCTCGGTGCAGGTCCCCTTCCTAAACTATTACTTCTAGCGTATGGTCGTCTTTGTTCCCAATTCTGTCGCTGGTATCCGTAACTATTCCCCTTCTAGCATAGTTGTCCCGTCTATTGTCAAACCTAACTGTGTTGATCTGTCTTTCCCTATTATCCCGAGGTCGTCCACTACTTACGTCGTCGTACCTCTGCAGGTATTCTAAAACCATTTCTCTGTCCACTATGTTCTGTAGTGCTACGTGTTGTCTTACTTCTACCTCGAAGTGTCGTGATAAATACTTGATAATTTGTCGGTCCGTCAGTGGTGGGTTCAGTTGCTTTGCTATACTATACTTGCGTATAGCATATTGCTCCCTACTTCCTGAAAATTCTCCTTAAATTTCCTGTGATTAAGTCGTCTCGTACCTGGTCTTGTCTGTGGTCACCCAGTAGTGCTTTAAAATCTGTCTTCAAAGTCCGTGTAGGTGTCAATTTCCTGTCCTACTAAATTGTACCATGCTTCCGCGTTGTCTTTCAATAAAGTTTTTATCGTATTCAGTTTAGTCTGTTCGTCAAATAAATTTCCTACTAGATTTCTTACACTATTAATGAAAATTTGTGGATTTACCCTGTTATCGCCATTAAACTTCATGTGTTGGTCCAATGATACTCTACCTGTAGAAAATCTGGGACCATCCCCCGTTAAACTTGACATGTTATATTTGATACTACTAACTTCGCGCTCTACCCTGCCTAACTGATCCCTACATGAGTCCGTTACTTCAGTCATTTTTACATTAATCTCTTCTTCACAGAAAATGCGTACTTCGGATCTTAAATTTCCCATTTCCTGTCAAAGACATGTAATGTCACGCTCATTTCTATCAACCCTATTTTCAACTTCCCCCATTTTTACGGTAAGACTATCTTTAAATTTTGTAAATTCTTTAGTATTTTGTTCAATTTTCCCGCTTATCTGCTCTAATTTTTGGTTAGACTCCTCCCTGGCTAATCGCATTTCCTCTAACATTCTCATCATTAACTCATTTCCTTGATCCCCTGATTCCGTCCTCGACTGATCTCTACTGCCTCCAGCTTCTTCCATTTTCGAATTTTTCCCACACAATGCACTATCGTCACTTCCAATTTCCACTCCTTGACTCCTTAACCACTCCTTTCTCTGCATACGTTCTAATCACTCACACACACTCTAAAATACTCTTAAATTTATACACACACAGAAACTCTCTCTCTCAGATCGCCAGTTTCCTGGAATAAAATCACAAAAATTTTATTTAGAACTCGAGCCTCACTTTTGGGTCGCCATGAATGCTGTGATTCCACCAAAATCCGGGAACTACGCTTTTCGAATCGAGCCCCACAGATTGGGCGTCAAGAATGCTGTGAAACCTACAAAAAGCTATTAATTTAACTGGTCCGTTGACTTTCTTCTGTTACTCGCCTCTTTACTCTTTTCCGCCTCGGCTGCTCACCTAGTTAAACCTTCATCCTCATTCATAAAAAAAAAACAAACACATTCCTACCACAAACATCAACGTTAACTCTATTTACATCAATATTCACAATACATTAAATTTTCAAAATTAAAATTCAGCATAAATTTTAATATCAGAAAATTTCAAGATTAAATTTGTTATCATTTTAATGTGCATCCAGAATTAAAGTCCTTGTAGGATGCCTACTAATCAATATAACAATATATGCAGACCTGAGTCTGAGTACAAAGGGAGCATCTACCACCCCTTTACGTTAATTAACCGGGTTCGTCTAATTGAGCTCAAAGACATACCCAAATTTTCATCATAATCCAGAACATAAATACTAAATACCCCTTTCTACTTAAACAAGAAAATGTCACCTTAAAATTAAAAATTTGTTGTTAGTACAATTTCACTACTGTCCATTTTAAGTAAATCAATTATAAAGTTATTCAACACACACCAACACATCAAAAATCGAACAAAATAGTATAATTTACCTGAAGGTTACTGCACTTGTAGCTTCAATGTACATCGTCCCTTTAGTTAATCACACCATTCCAACTGGGTTATATTTACGGCTTCTGATTCTCAACGCTTTTAAAATTTTCTCCATCACCATTCATCTAAAGTTGTTTCAGGGCTTTTCCGGAACTCATCTGTGTATATCTGAACCTTGCTTTGTGGATCCAGTCATGTTTACGAACCATTTAATTATTAACACCCCCGAAAAATAGCAAAGAAATTTATACTTCTTTCACAAATATACGCCAAAACTGCCTACTTTTGTGTATTCATTTGTCGTTGCAAATTTGACTAATCGGTACAGTGATACTAGACTTTATTACCTTGTATCTTCTTTTCTAAGTGCACTAAATTACATTCATTGTAGCACGTAAAGAACAAACTGTTTTAAATCACAAAAATATTCGAGCAAACTGTTTAAATTATTTAATCAAAATCGGAAAACTAAAAAGCACTGTTTAACGCATTGAATCAAGTCGAAAATCTAAGAGAGCCCCACTCCTATCAACACGGGTTTAAATAGTGGTTAGCCTGTCTGTCGGTCTTGTCCCCAAAACGGCCAGTTTCTAGAATTTCGTGTACTATGTTCCCATCCCGCCAGCCTGTGCGTCGGTTCTTATTAAATTTTGCACTCGCACCAGTTAAATCTCAGAAATTTCGACACGGCTCGCAACGTCTGGAAATAATTAATTAATTTTTATACAGAAATGTTATTTTTCCTTCTCAAGTTTGCCTTTTATTTTCAACCAATCGCAACCCAGAGACGTTGCTCCACTCACGCCTTTTACTATATATGTCTCTGTTTTGCGCATATTATCTGTCTCTATCTACCCTGTTCCGAGTGGTACAAATTGATATTCTTTATTATCGATTATTTCAGTCCATGTGGACTGTGCAATAACCCACCTTATTAGCATTTCCCGTAACTATTAAGCTACGGTTTCTCCAGCATTCTCTGTAACCATTTGTTATCTGCAAATTTTACGCGGAACATAAAACATTTAAAATTACGCAGGTGTTCAAACATAATACTTCTACGATCTGAATATTATTGGGTTTTACTAGCTTTTATAGATATTATATGTTACTAATGGTCCAATTAACTCCAATTAAAATAATACCCTTTAATTTTTAGTGACTCCTAATCAAATATTAATTATTTTCTGTACATTTTGTTTAATACCGGTTACTTAAAATTGAGTTAATTAATATAAATTTTGCACGTAATTTCCATTTGTTTCTTTACTCGGAATAATTAAATTACACGTAGAGCATTTTAATACTGCTTCCTTTTTTATAGCAAGCGTCTTGTAAATGATTTAAATCTCTTATTTTTAATGAAACGAATGAATTTTTATTCTCCACGGTTTTTTAATAACGCGTACCTTTTCCCAAAGCTTCTACACGGTGATTAAAATTATTTGATGTGATTATTTAATTTTCTACCCTGGTCTAAATATGGGTAATATATATATATATAAATATATATTGCTATTTTTTGTTTATTATGCTTGAAAATATCGGAGATTTACTATATACAATTTTAAACTGTTATATCGTATGAAGAATTACGTATTTATCAGTTGCTGAAATTTTTGAAACAGTTTAAAAATTATCTACAGATTCGCCGGTTATAGACTCAATCAGTATAGATTCTTATAATCTCAAGGTAAGATTTATTTATTCCCGAAAGTGTTTAATCAGGGTTCAGTGTCAGACGGTTTCGGTTTCTTCACTTCGTGCCCCCACAGACACAGACCTAACTCGAATTCTGACAAGTCGGTTACAAAATTGACATCTATTGGCTCTTATCAAATTGTCAATAACTTAGTTATAAGAAAATTTAATGAAGAGGTACTTTTGTAGATGTAAATACCTAGTCCTTTTATGAAAGCCTATTGTATAGATTGAATACTAATACCTCCAATTCCTCAGACTGCCTACACGATTTCTTAGTCCTTGTCCAATTAACTACCATAACCTAAACAAAATCCCTTTAAAACTAGTTTTGGTATATGTGAAAGTACAGTTTAAATCTTAACTATAAACAAAACTGGATACTTTATAGTACTTTTGTTACTCCAAATTTCGCATCCATACGGAAGTAAAATTTCACTGCACTTGGTATCTAAAATCACACCCTGCTTTTATAGATGCCCTGCTGGATTCCGAATCATTCACTTTGCCTTGCTCATAATTATTATATTTGATACGCTCTATATTTATATCTTTTGATGCGTCAGATTCAATAGCTTTTTCTGTTTTATCAGTACAAAAGTTTGAATGAAACACAGGAACCACTTTTTTATGCGTCTAATTTTATTTTACAAAATTTTATTATCAACAAACAAATTATAATATTACCTAGGTACTTATTTTCATCCACCCGACGCCAACTACATACAAATTTTTATTGTTATTCACCTTAGATTAGACCCCGTTTACAACCTATCTACTCCCACAATATCATTGGTCAATTTCTTTTATACTTTAAAAACTTTCTACACACTCTTCAGACTACCTTTTCTTCGTGAAACTATTCTAAACATTATTTTTGAAAATATATAAACATGATATACTTATAAACTAATACAAAAAAAATTAACACACATAAAACTTGATTAAAATCACAAAAATTGCTTCCAAAACCACGTAGCTAGTCTGATCGGTACAACGGTTGACTATTACAGTCTATATTCAGCCTAAATGATAAGTATTACATTATTCCAACGTAGCTGTTCACTTGTACTGGTTTTATATTTATTCTACCTCTGGTAGATCTGTGTTTTGTGATTTTCTTTTGTATTCTATATCTCTCCTCCTTTTTATACGTTACAATATATATATATATATATATATATATATATATATATATGCTGTGATATTCTCCTCTGAATGCGGGAACTGGGTCCTTTCAACAAAAAAAATTCTAGTCCCACCGATTGGGCGTCATAAACGGCTGTGATCCTCTTTTCGCCTCGGCTGCTCACCTAATGTTATAAACCTCCTCATTCATAAAAAAAACAACACATTCCTACCAAAAACATCAACGTTAACTCTATTTACATCAATATTCAGAATACATTAAAATTTCAAAATTAAAACTCAGCATAAATTTCAGTTTTAAAAAGAATTTCAAGATTAATTTTTTATCATTTTAATGTGCATCCAAAATTAAAGTCCTTGTTGGATGCCTACTAATTAATATAACAATATAGGCAAACCGAGTCTGAGTATAAAGGAGCATCTACCACCCTTTACGTTAATTAACCAGGTTCGTCTAATTGAGCTCAAAGACATACCCAAATTTTCATCCTATTACCGAACATCAAAACTAAATACCCTTTCTACTTCAACAAGCAAATTTCATCTTAAAATTAAAATTTTATGGTTAGTACAATTTCACTAATGTCCATTTAAAGTAAATCAATTATAAAGTTATTCAACACACACAAAATGTCAAACAAAATAGTATAATTTACCTGAAGGTCACCGTCCTCGTAGCTTCAAAGTACATCGTCCCTTTAGTTAATCACACCATTCCAACAGGATTATATTTACGGCTTCTAATTCTCAACGCTTTTAAAATTTTCTCCATCACCAGTTGTTTCTGGGCTTTTCCGGAACTCATCTATGTATATCTGACCCTTGTTTCGTGGATCCAGACACGTATTTGAACCATTTAATTATTAACACCCCGAAAAATAGCAAATAACTTCATACTTCTTTCACCAATATACGCCAAAACTGCCTACTTTTGTGTATACATTTGTCGTTGTAAATTTTGCTAATTGGTACAGTGAAACTAAATTTTATTACCTTGTATCTAAGTGCACTGAAGTACATTCATGTTAGCACGTAAATAACCAACTATTTTGAATCACTAAAATATACGAGCAAAATTTTAAATTATTTTCTCAAACTAAAATGCACTGTTTAACATCTTCAATCAAGTCGCGGATGTAAGAGCTTTTAACGCATCGAATAGTCAAAAGTCTAAGAGTCTAAGAGGGCTTGTTTATATTCATCTCGGTATATATAGCAAAAAGCCGGCACGTCGCTTTTGTCCTCAAAACGGGTAATTCTAAAGAATTCCTCATTCTATGTTCCCAGTCTGTCGCTCGCGCGTCGATTTTACGAATTTTCACTCGTCCCATTTAAATCTCAGAAATTTCAACACACGGCACGCAAGCATGTCCGAGAAATAACTAATTGACTTTTATACCGAAATTGTTGTTTCTACTTCTGATATTTGCATCCTATTTTCAACCAATTGTGACCCTCGTGACGTTGCTTAAATCCCGCCTTTTACTATATGTGTCTTTGCTTGACGCATTTTCTCTTCCTTTTCTAACCTGTTCGTATTGGTGCAAATTGATATTCTTTATTATCGATTATATTTTAGTCCATGTGGACTGTTATCTGGGTTTAATAACCCCGTATCGCACATTCTCGTGAATATTAAGCCCCGGTTTCTCCAAGATTCTTTGAAACTATTAATTATCTACAAAATTTACGCCGTATGTGATATTTAAACTACGCAGGTGTTCAAAATAATATTAATTCTCAGAGCTTTATTTTCTGGTATTATAATCTTGGGTTTTTACAAGTTTCTATAGATATTATCTGTTACTAACGGTTCAATTAACTTCAATTAAAATTAATACTCTTTAATTTTTAGTGCATCCTAATTAAATATTCAATTATTATCCGTACATTTCGTTTAATACTCGTTGCCCAAACTTGAATCAATTCAAATAAATCTTGCACGTAATTTCCATTTGATTCTTTACTTTGGAATAATTAAATTACACGTTGAGCATTTTAAAACTGCTTATTTTTATATGAAGCGTCTTGTAAATAATTTTAATCTCTTATTTTTAATAAAACGAATGAATTTTATTCTCCACGGGTTTTAATAAAGCGTATTATCTAATAAACTTCCTTATACACGGTGATTAAAATTATTTGATGTAATCCATTAATTTTCTACCCTGGTCTAAATATGAGTATTTTCCCTATTTGAATACAAATAATCCCACTTATTCGAATTCAAATATAAAGCATTTTGACTGCTAAAACAAATTTACAAAAAAAAATTGCCTATCTCTCTCTACCCTTATCTATCTAACTTACCTACTTTGTCTCCAATTCAAAAAAAAATATTTACAGCTACCCTATCCTATTCCTAACGCTCACCTAATTCTATAAACTGAAATTATCCCTAACTTCATCCTACTCATCCATCTAATCCTATATACATCCTATATACCTATCCTATTCCTAACTTTTAACTAATATTCACTATACTTTACTTCATCCTACCTAATCCTATATACCTATCCTATTCCTAACTTTATTCCTAACTCTCCCCTAATCTTATATGAAATATCTATACTTAACCTATCTTATTTTCTTCCTACCTTTACTCTTTATTCTCATCCTAAACCTATTCCTAATTATCTCTCATATTTATCCTATACCTAGCTTTATTTTCTATAAACACTTACTTCTACTCTTCTATCTACACCTATTCTATCCCTATCCTATTTAAATCTAACTCTCTTCTTGACCCTCCAAGTCTTCCTTCTTACCATTCTAATACTCTTCATCCCTATCTCTCCCCCTTCTATATCTATACTTAACATCTCTATTATCTCACATACAATAAACTTATCATCCCTCTTATCCTGACTCTTAAATATTACTTCTTCAGTCCCTACACTTGTCTGTTTCTCATTTATTCTTGTTTCCTTTCTGCCGACAAACCAAACGATACTACTTTACAATTATCGATTTTTCCTCTATGGAAAACCCTACGTACCTTCTAGAATTTTTGTGTAATGGAATCCGCCAGAATGAATCCCTTTAAATCTACTTTATTAAAAACAAACTTGCCATCTTTACTTAATTTCGCCTTCACCTGCTCCTGATATGCTGCTTCTACCCCCACTACTTCTGCATGTTTTTGTATTAAAGCTTGAACCTCTACTTTCCTATCCTCTGGACATCTTATTGTGTTGATCTGTTTACTTTCATCATCCTCTACCTCTACTACATTAATACTAAACCCCGTGTCATCCTCTGTGACTTCATAACTGCCCTTCCATGGCACTACCCTATCATTAATCCTTATTACCTTCCTTTCCATATCTATCAAAACCCCTAACTTCATCATACAGTCAACACCTAAAATGCTCTGAAACTTCAGTCCAGGTACAATTACAAACTCCTGTTCACAGCTAACACCTCCTATATCTATCCTAAGCACCACAACACTATTTACTACAGCAAACTTCTTTTATTTGAGCTACTAAATGGCTACGTTTTATAGGCATAATTCTATCACAAACCTTATCCCTAATTTTGCTGACGAATTCCTCCGATATTAAACTCGCCTCTGCCCCTGTATCAAGTAATACTTCTACATTATTTTCAAAATTTCTAAATTAATAATTGGCAAACATAATTTTTCTACAGTTTCTGGCTCTACTTCCTCCTCAATTTTGAAAAATTCACGTGGATGTTCATATACATTTTCACTGAAATCTAGTGGTCTGTCGCGTTCTAAAAATCTTGTCTCGTCCTGTTTTCAGTGCTTGGTCCTGGTTGTCCTTCTACAACCTGTGCGTACGTCCTCCTCGTGTTAATATCCGTGTCCCTGTCTCTATTCGGCGTGCTGGTCACAGTCCTGTTTACCTCCGGTAAACTGTTCTGTCGCGTGTAACTAGGTCTTGGCGTCGGTCCCCTAGTCGCACTATTGCTCCTGTATTCCTGTCCTCGTCGTTCCCAATTCGGTCGAAAATTTCTGTTGTAGTCAGGCCGTCTCGGATAATTCGGTGTCCTGTTGTCAAACCTAACTGTGTTAACGTTTCGTTCTCGTATCTCTCTTGTCCGTCCAACACATACATCGTCATATCTCTGTAAGTATTCCAAAAACGTCTCCCGTTCTGTGATGTTTTGTAAGGCCACGTGTTGTCTAATTTCCAGTTCAAAATGTCGTGATAGGTACTTGATTATCTGTCTGTCCGTCAATGGTGGATTCAGTTGTTTGGCCACACTGTATTTGCGGATGGCATATTGCTCCCTAGAACCTGCAAACTCTCCCTTAAATTTTCCTGTAATCAAGTCGTCCCTAATCTGATCCTGTTTGTGATCACTCCAGTAATGTTGTAAAATTTGTTTTCAAAGTCCTGATACGTGTCTATGTCCTGTCCTACTAAATTGTACCATGCCTCCGCATTGTCCTTTAATAAAGCCTTTATCGTATTTAGTTTAGTCTGTTCGTCAAATAAATTTCCCACTAGATTTCTTACACTATTAATAAAAATTTGTGGATTTACCCTGTTATCGCCATAAAACTTCATGTGTTGGTCCAATGATACTCCACCTGTAGAAAATCTGGGACCATCCCCCGTTAAATTTGACATGTTGTATTTGATACTACTAACTTCGCGTTCTACCCTGCCTAACTGATCCCTACATGAGTCCGTTACTTCAGTCATTTTTACGTTTATTTCTTCTTCACAGAAAATGCGTACTTCGGACCTTAAATGTCCCATTTCCTGTCGAAGACCTGTAATGTCACGCTCATTTTTATCTACCCTATTTTCAACTTCCCCCAGTTTCACGGTAAGACTATTTTTAAATTCTGTAAATTCTCTCGTCGATTTTTCTATTTTATTCCCTAATTCCTGATTTAATTGGTCAAATTTCTTATTCGATTCTTCCCTAGCTCTATTAGATTCTTCACTCATCCTCTCTAACATTCTCAATATCATCTCGTTTCCTTGATCCCCTGATTCCGTCCTCGACTGATCTCTACTGCCTCCAGCTTCTTCCATTTTAGAATTTTTCTCACACAATGCACTATCGTCACTTCCAATTTCCACTCCTTGACTCCTTAACCACTCTTTTCTCTGCATACGTTCTAATCACCTCACACACTCTAAAATACTCTAAATTTATACACACAAAAACTCTCTCTCTCAGATCGCCAGTTTCCTGGAATAAAATAACAAAATTTTATTTGGAACTCGAGCCCTCACGTTGTGGTCGCCAAAATTTGCTGTGATATTCTCCTCTGAATGCGGGAACTGGGTCCTTTCAACAAAAAAAATTCTAGTCCCACCGATTGGGCGTCATAAACGGCTGTGATCCTCTTTTCGCCTCGGCTGCTCACCTAATGTTATAAACCTCCTCATTCATAAAAAAAACAACACATTCCTACCAAAAACATCAACGTTAACTCTATTTACATCAATATTCAGAATACATTAAAATTTCAAAATTAAAACTCAGCATAAATTTCAGTTTTAAAAAGAATTTCAAGATTAATTTTATTATCATTTTAATGTGCATCCAAAATTAAAGTCCTTGTTGGATGCCTACTAATTAATATAACAATATAGGCAAACCGGAGTCTGAGTATAAAGGAGCATCTACCACCCTTTACGTTAATTAACCAGGTTCGTCTAATTGAGCTCAAAGACATACCCAAATTTTCATCATATTACCGAACATCAAAACTAAATACCCCTTTCTACTTCAACAAGCAAATTTCATCTTAAAATTAAAATTTTATGGTTAGTACAATTTCACTAATGTCCATTTAAAGTAAATCAATTATAAAGTTATTCAACACACAAAAATGTCAAACAAAATAGTATAATTTACCTGAAGGTCACCGTCCTCGTAGCTTCAAAGTACATCGTCCCTTTAGTTAATCACACCATTCCAACAGGATTATATTTACGGCTTCTAATTCTCAACGCTTTTAAAATTTTCTCCATCACCAGTTGTTTCTGGGCTTTTCCGGAACTCATCTATGTATATCTGACCCTTGTTTCGTGGATCCAGACACGTATTTGAACCATTTAATTATTAACACCCCCGAAAAATAGCAAATAACTTCATACTTCTTTCACCAATATACGCCAAAACTGCCTACTTTTGTGTATACATTTGTCGTTGTAAATTTTGCTAATTGGTACAGTGAAACTAAATTTTATTACCTTGTATCTAAGTGCACTGAAGTACATTCATGTTAGCACGTAAATAACCAACTATTTTGAATCACTAAAATATACGAGCAAAATTTTAAATTATTTTTCAAACTAAAATGCACTGTTTAACATCTTCAATCAAGTCGCGGATGTAAGAGCTTTTAACGCATCGAATAGTCAAAAGTCTAAGAGTCTAAGAGGGCTTGTTTATATTCATCTCGGTATATATAGCAAAAAGCCGGCACGTCGCTTTTGTCCTCAAAACGGGTAATTCAAAGAATTCCTCATTCTATGTTCCCAGTCTGTCGCTCGCGCGTCGATTTTACGAATTTTCACTCGTCCCATTTAAATCTCAGAAATTTCAACACACGGCACGCAAGCATGTCCGAGAAATAACTAATTGACTTTTATACCGAAATTGTTGTTTCTACCTCTGATATTTGCATTCCTATTTTCAACCAATTGTGACCCTCGTGACGTTGCTTAAATCCCGCCTTTACTATATGTGTCTTTGCTTGACGCATTTTCTCTTTCCTTTTCTAACCTGTTCGTATTGGTGCAAATTGATATTCTTTATTATCGATTATATTTTAGTCCATGTGGACTGTTATCTGGGTTTAATAACCCCGTATCGCACATTCTCGTGAATATTAAGCCCCGGTTTCTCCAAGATTCTTTGAAACTATTAATTATCTACAAAATTTACGCCGTATGTGATATTTAAACTACGCAGGTGTTCAAAATAATATTAATTCTCAGAGCTTTATTTTCTGGTATTATAATCTTGGGTTTTACAAGTTTCTATAGATATTATCTGTTACTAACGGTTCAATTAACTTCAATTAAAATTAATACTCTTTAATTTTTAGTGCATCCTAATTAAATATTCAATTATTATCCGTACATTTCGTTTAATACTCGTTGCCCAAACTTGAATCAATTCATATAAATCTTGCACGTAATTTCCATTTGATTCTTTACTTTGGAATAATTAAATTACACGTTGAGCATTTTAAAACTGCTTATTTTATATGAAGCGTCTTGTAAATAATTTTAATCTCTTATTTTTAATAAAACGAATGAATTTTTATTCTCCACGGGTTTTTAATAAAGCGTATTATCTAATAAACTTCCTTATACACGGTGATTAAAATTATTTGATGTAATCCATTAATTTTCTACCCTGGTCTAAATATGAGTAATATATATATATATATATATATATATATATATATATATATATATTAAAATGATAAAGGATCACAAGAGATCATTAAAACACAAATTTTAATACTAAATCACACTAAAACATAATAGAATCCGAAGAAAAAAATTTAGTAAGTTCATGGTTATGCCTTGTATAATACAAGCGTACTTTTATTCATTAATAGTGCCAAGTAAATATTCAATTGCGCGTGTAGAAATAATCGCCCTGTATGATATAAGCATATTGTATATACTTAGCAAATAATGTAAGCAACATAGTAAAAATAATCTATCGTTAAGATACTCTAAAACGCAGTAAATAAAACGCAAATCAATTATTTTAAGATAAATACAAAAACTATTTGTTTGTGCACTTTTCGTGCATAAAAATATACAATCTCAAGTATTTAAAACCCCAATTCTAATCTTAATTTTCGGTATTAAAACACGTTTTGCCGTAAAAGCAAATATATTTTATAAAAGTGCACCCTCTTTGTATTAACAAGCAATTAAACTTTATATTAATTAGCCTTTCTATAGCATAAAAACATTGTAAATGAGAACATGTTCTCCTATTTTTGAGAAGAATTGAAAAAAAGGTCAGTCTGTAAGAACTCATTAATAAATAAACGTTTTTTCTCAGAAGCGGTTCGAACATTGAAAAAAACCCATAAAATCCAAAATTAACCGATAAGAAATGATTATCTTTCGCATTAGTGTGCGACGTCACAATAATCGTATATGTGTTAGAGTAGGATGAACCGTGCACGTCATTAATAACTGGAACGAGATGACGAGGTAGCAAAACGCCGCGACTTTAGACGCTAATCAGTTTTTTTGGTAAACCTTACATTATAATGTTCCATACTATTCTACTAGATTCTGGAAATAGATAATTTGTGTTTATAAGAAAGCGTTTATTGAATAATTGATTCGATTCTTAAATTTGGTCGAGAAATGTAATTTTGATTTTAAGTCGCAAGCTGTTATTTTGCGAACATAATATTTGAAGTATGCAATAAGCGTACTGTAATATAATAATTACAATGTTGCAATGAATATTGAAGTGATGTTTTAAACGTACAAAAAAAAATGGAAATTATTAAATACAATAAAAAGAGAAAATTCTTCAGTATAACGCTAATCTAAAAATTTCATGGAATAACTGATATGAAGTTTTAAGCAAAATGTATTTTAGTAACTGCTGTTTGAAACGAGTATTTTAAATATAGAAAATTTTGCAAGCTGATTTGGACATCAATTTAAAATAAGAAGATATTTAAATACGAGCTGAATAAAAAAACGTTTAGTGGATTTCTGCAAGTATAATTTTTTTATAACTTATATTTGAATTTTGTCGTTTAGTTTAAGATATTCCTAATAATATTTCTTTGTAAAGGATCTTTACCAGGAAAGTTTGTGTTCAGGGTTTGAAACACTTAGACCTTTCAATAGATTATCCGTCAAGGATTTTCAGGTCAAATAAACCTTGCAAACGTGGCAATAAACAAAGTCAGGTAATATAATCATAAAAAGAAGAAATTTAGTTCTATAAATTTAAAATAAGGTATGGAACACTTTTTATAAGTACTGCTTAGAGATTACTTTATGTTTGAAAGAAACGATGTTGTAAATGTTCTATATGCTTTTGTATAAGAGAAATTATGTCATACTGTATAAATGCTTTACTACTGCTGTTTGATTTTATTTTGAGAACTCCGTCAATTCCGTTGAGCTAGCTAGGCAAAGTTAAAAAGAATTTAAGTCAACAGTTTCAATTTTTATAATTTGTTGTATTATTATCGTATCGTTTCTTTTAGCGGCACCTCAACGTGCGGCCATTTTTATACTACACTTTTAGTGGCGCCCAACGTGAAGCTTATTACGTCATTATTTCAGCAGCGCCCAACGTACGGCCATTTTCATATCACCCTTCTAGTGACGCTTTAATGAACGGCGTTTTTATATCACACTTCTAGTACACCCCAAAGCAAGGTATTGTCACAGCACTCGTGGCGGCGCATCCAACGCGGGGCATATAACATCACCCTTTCAGCGGCGTCTCAACGTGCGGCCATTACCACATCAATATATATATATATATATATATATATATATATATATATATATATATATTGTAACGGTCACTTTGTTACGTTACACCGACTCTCACTGTATATAACGTAATTTGATTAAACGTAACAATTTTTTGTAAACAAATATTGATTCAGGGTCAATCATTTAATATTAAATACAACGCGATTTTTTTGTTGATAAATAGAAATACGAATTAATACATTCTTGATTAGACCTTGTTCGTCTTGAATGCGCTTTGTGAAGTGACCTACACGTTTTTGTTATCCAAGGGTTAACGGTGCTAAAATATATTTTACTAGCTGCGTTGCAGGATATAAATATAACGAATCGTTAATTTTCTGGAGCTGCATATAGAGTGGGCTGTGCTTATTTAGAAGTTTCTGCAACTTTGGTTCAAGTATTTGAATGTTATAGGTCGATCATTCACATTCATTGTAAGTAAGATTGCGCCGTGTACAATTACTATAATCTGTATTTTTAGGAATTGTTTGAAGTTGCTACCTGTTTGAAGATAGCGTCGCCATAAAAATATTATTAAAACCTTACGCTAGTTAGCGTTGAAGGTTTGCTGGTATAATCGCCTGAGCACTAATCAATTTTATGTTTTTAGGGTTTTTTTTTACTGGTTTATTTATTTGTTTATTCTGTTCTCTAGTATTTTCTTGGTTATGGTTCTTGTTTTGGTTTTTCCTTATTGAAATTGCATTTGTTGTATTTCTAGTGCACGTACAGCAGGTACAGGCTTTATCCAGATGCTACATTTCTTGTTATTCATTTGTACACTGATCGTTTAGTTACATATCTACAGCGAGGGACAAGTGTTAAATGCAGAGAGCAAAACACTACACCAGTATCTATTAACGTATCCTTTTTTTGCGTAAGTGGCCTGGGAGGAATGAAGAATACTCCGACGTACTTAGTTGCTTACTTTGGAACTAACGAACTTTTGATATATATATAAAAATAATAATTTCATTTTGTTTCATTATCACTGTTAAAGCAGTTGAAAGGGCCTATAGTGGTAATTTTCCTATATACATTTTACTATACACAAAGTGTTGTTTTGCACAAACCAACCCCGTAGTACTGGTTTTAAATTTATGCAACTTATAAGGTGTTGCAGGTGCAATCAGCTGTTTCCCTTCAATTAGTGTTAATTTGAATGTTTAAAATATACATATTTACATAGCGTGTGCAAATATTAATCGTATTTCTTATAAACCTGAAGTTCACGCAATATCTACAGTAATATTAGTCCTGGATCTTGGATCAGCCAATTAGGCAGGTAAGGTTGGTTTTATATTATAGTTGCCTTTTTGCGCGGAGCCCGCCTTGGCGCTCAACAAAATATCAGTACCATCTTGCTTTCAGAATCCGACCCATTATGCTTCTGACTAGCCGCGGTACAAACAGGCAACGCTTCTTTTGTTCCAGGCCTTAAATCTACGTAACAATATATATATATATATATATATATATATATATATATATATATATACATATATATATATATATATATATATATATATTGCTATGATAATAGAGTAATTTAAGGGGAGGTTGTGTCATAGGAGTCGTAGAATAAATATAAAAATCTTCAACTTTAAGAAAAGCAAATAATTCTGAAATTATGAGAGTAAATCGGTCACTAATAATGTTAATTAAAAGGACACTGTACATAAAATATACGGAATTAAATGCATGAGAACATAAATATGTCTAAGTGTAGTTTACAAGTAAAGATAAGATTTTAAAACGCAATAAATGGCATCAAAATTAAATCACCGGGAAGCATAGATAAATTGGCATTGCAAATATTTAACAATTGCAACGAAAATATCAACGTAAACAAATCCTAAAATAATTGATTATTAGAAAATCGTTACGTGAATAGAATAGAACACATTTGTTCAGAAAACCAATATTCGGTGGAAACAAATAAACACCAGGCGGTTCAATTATACGATAAATTAACAAACATCCAAATACGTGAGTTAATGAAAGCCAAAAGTTGGAAATCCTCAAATAATACTACAATATGCTGGGTGCCCACGTGACGAACAGAGCATCCATTGAAGATTTAAACTAAGTAATTTGTGAAAATTCCGAGTTCTGCTAGATAAGGCAAAGGTATCAGCCCAGATTGTAAACACGCCAATGAAAACAATTGGAGGTAGGGCTTATATATACGATAGTAACAGAACGACAGGTTAGTCTATATTCTACTGAGTAACGACTATGTTCGTAGGTGTTAAAACTCACGTAACTAGTGAAGAAATAAATCAAAACAAATCAGATTTAATAGTGCGAGAATTTGAGCCACGAAATATAAGCCGATCTATAAATAGACGTAAGTTAAACAACTTAATTAAATTCATTTCGAATATTAACAAAACAGTGCTTTAATTGAGATGACTTTAATTTGAGACCTTAATTTGAGACGGCTTTAATGTGGGACTTCTAACTTTGGACATATTCTAATTGTGCAGATAATTTAAAATGAACATATTCTAATTTGGATATATTCCGATTTGTTTTTTGCTAAATTTGCTCCTACTTCCTTCTCCTAAATTTCCTGTGTTAAGTGTCTGACTGGTTTCTGTCCTTGGTCTTTCCTTGTCCTTATTTTTTCGTCCTTAAATTTTCCATTTCTTGTCCTTTCAAATTTACCATCTGTTTCTTTCATATAAATTTATTCGTTTCATAAATTTTTTCGTCAAATAAAAATTTAATTTCTTACCTATTAATAATTGTTTATTTCTCCTGTAAACTCCATCCTTACTTGAAGTCTTTTGATACTCCTTCTCCGAATCTAATTGGCTCTTAATTTTTCTTAAACTCGTTCTTCCGTCATTTTACTTAATTTCTCATTTCGAGAATATCTACTTATTTAATTAATCCCATTTCTTAAATTAATTACTTTTCTTAAATTTTTATTCCCTTTCCCATTTTTACTTCTATCTTAATTTTGTTATCTTGTTTTCAATCCGCTATTTCTTAACTCCTCCAACTTTTCCTTTCATTTCCAATTCTTCTATTCCTTTCCTTTTTTCCAATTTTCCTTCCCACTTTCACTACAATTCATCTATTCAATTTCCCCTCCCTTTTAAAATCCAAATTTTCTCTAAACTTCCAAAATCACTCTAACCCATTTCCTGAATTCCAAAATTTATTTAACTCCCTTGATCCTTCTGATCCCCATTTTTCCCTTACCTTTTTCACCAAACCACATTGCCCCAAAATCCGGAACTCCTAAACTCATTAAAATTCTTCTTCAAAGCTTTAATTAATCCTTACCTTTTTTCTTCTCTTAATTCCTTCACCATAACATTTCCATCATAAAAAAAACAATCCTCCAAAAATCCGTTAAACTCATTTCATCATATTCCAATAATTAAATTTAAAAAAATTCACTAAAATTAAAAATTTAAATAAATTTTCATTTAAGTTAATTTAAATTTGAACCAAAATCTAAAAACTATAATATTAATGAGTCCTGATCAAGGGTACCCCCCTTTCGTTAATTAACCTTCCGCTTTACTAAAGCATACCCAATTTCATCCTATTCAAAATAATCAAATACCTTCATTAAACAAAAATAAACTTGTATTAATTCTTTGTATAAATTTACAATAATTATAAATAAATCAAAAATTAAATTCAAAACCCAAAATTTAATTTAAAAATTTTATAAGATAATCTGTTTTATCACTTTAGTTAATTCATCCGAATTAAACCTTTAAATCTACAATTCAATTAGTTTTTACTTTTCGACCTCGGTAAAATGTTTGCTATCCACCAATTATTAAAGTTTAGCCTTACTCTCTTTAATATCGAAACCTTCTTTGGTCATCATTCGCCATTTAAATTACTTAACAAAATCCTTTATTCTTTCCAAACCAAATTCATTCTTTAAATTTCTAAGAAAATTTAACCTAATTGGAAATTTAATTATTACATCTTTTAAGATAAATCATTCAAATTTAGTTCTAAACAACCAAACCATATTGCTTTTAATTATTTCCTAAAGGCTCTATTACTGTTTTCAACCGCCATGTCAATGAATCTAAATTCAACCGGGTTATAAATTTAAGGCTTCCCTGAATTTAATCTTTTAAAACGCATTTCAAATTTTCTCTAAATTTTTACCGCAACCTGCTCTTTTTACGATACCTGTTTTAATTATTTCACACTGTTAAGTCTATTTTTTAATTTTCAATTTCACCTTCCGAATATTAAACCCTTTTAGTATTCTATCCATTTTTTAAATTTTAACCGTTTGGTATTAAATTTTCTGTACTTTTCTTTGACAAATTGATAATTGGTTTATTACAGCTTTTTATATGGATCTTTATAAGCCATTAACCTTATAATCCTAATATTAACTAAAAGTATTTTCAATTTCTCGTTTTAAAATTTTATTAAATAATTTCAGGCAAATTTTAAATTAATTTAAAATAATTTAATGTTTAATTGTTTTGATTTTAATCAAAGTCTAATGTAAATCCATTTAAATTCAAATTTAAAATTTAAATTCATTTAATTGGTTTTCCAAATTTTTTAAACATTAAATTATTATGTTAATATAATTTTCCGGTTTTTTTTTTTACAATAAATTAAATTTGAACTTGACATTAGGTTCTTCAATTTTATTTAAATTTGAATTTAATTTATTTTAAGAAAGTAATTTTATCCTTTTTAAAATAATTCCCTTTTAACGAAATTTTATACCAGTAATTTCCCAATAACAGGTTTACTATTTTGGTTTGGTATTTTATCTGTAAATCAACTAAACAATGAATTTAAATTGTATAAATTTAATCATCATTTTCAATTGTTTAAAATTAATAATTTCCCGATCCGTAATTAGCCATTCCGTATAATTTTAATACGTTATTTAATTCTTGATCCAAGTTATCAGCTTTCATTTCATACCAAAAACAAAACCTTTACTCAATTTTACATTACTACAAAATTTAATATTTTATGGTCTTATATTGTCATACCTAGATAAAATTTTATGAACTTTTTAAAATTAACCCTGTTTTTAAATTTGGGACCAATTTTAATTTTTCTTTTAAAAATTTTTTAAACCCTTAAAATTTTTTGGGTTTAATAAATTTTTTTCAAAAATTTAAATGAAAGGAAATAATTAAATTAAATTTACAAAATTTTTTAAACTTTTTTTTACCAAGGTTTTAAATCATCTCGTTTCCTTGATCCCTGATTCCGTCCTCGACTGATCTCTACTGCCTCCAGCTTCTTCCATTTTAGAATTTTTCTCACAAATGCACTATCGTCACTTCCAATTTCCACCCTTGACTCCTTAACCACTCTTTTCTTGCATACGTTCTAATCACTCTCACACACTCTAAAATACTCCTAAATTTATACACACAAAACTCTCTCTCAGATCGCCAGTTTCCTGGAATAAAATAACAAAATTTTATTTGGAACTCGAGCCCTCACGTTGTGGTCGCCAAAATTTGCTGTGATATTCTCCTCTGAATGCGGGAACTGGGTCCTTTCAACAAAAAATTCTAGTCCCACCGATTGGGCGTCATAAACGGCTGTGATCCTCTTTTCGCCTCGGCTGCTCACCTAATGTTATAAACCTCCTCATTCATAAAAAAAACACATTCCTACCAAAACATCAACGTTAACTCTATTTACATCAATATTCAGAATACATTAAAATTTCAAAATTAAAACTCAGCATAAATTTCAGTTTTAAAAAGAATTTCAAGATTAATTTTATTATCATTTTAATGTGCATCCAAAATTAAAGTCCTTGTTGGATGCCTACTAATTAATATAACAATATAGGCAAACCGGAGTCTGAGTATAAAGGGAGCATCTACCACCCCTTTACGTTAATTAACCAGGTTCGTCTAATTGAGCTCAAAGACATACCCAAATTTTCATCCTATTACCGAACATCAAAACTAAATACCCCTTTCTACTTCAACAAGCAAATTTCATCTTAAAATTAAAATTTTATGGTTAGTACAATTTCACTAATGTCCATTTAAAGTAAATCAATTATAAAGTTATTCAACACACACAAAAATGTCAAACAAAATAGTATAATTTACCTGAAGGTCACCGTCCTCGTAGCTTCAAAGTACATCGTCCCTTTAGTTAATCACACCATTCCAACAGGATTATATTTACGGCTTCTAATTCTCAACGCTTTTAAAATTTTCTCCATCACCAGTTGTTTCTGGGCTTTTCCGGAACTCATCTATGTATATCTGACCCTTGTTTCGTGGATCCAGACACGTATTTGAACCATTTAATTATTAACACCCCGAAAAATAGCAAATAACTTCATACTTCTTTCACCAATATACGCCAAAACTGCCTACTTTTGTGTATACATTTGTCGTTGTAAATTTTGCTAATTGGTACAGTGAAACTAAATTTTATTACCTTGTATCTAAGTGCACTGAAGTACATTCATGTTAGCACGTAAATAACCAACTATTTTGAATCACTAAAATATACGAGCAAAATTTTAAATTATTTTCAAACTAAAATGCACTGTTTAACATCTTCAATCAAGTCGCGGATGTAAGAGCTTTTAACGCATCGAATAGTCAAAAGTCTAAGAGTCTAAGAGGGCTTGTTTATATTCATCTCGGTATATATAGCAAAAAGCCGGCACGTCGCTTTTGTCCTCAAAACGGGTAATTCAAAGAATTCCTCATTCTATGTTCCCAGTCTGTCGCTCGCGCGTCGATTTTTACGAATTTTCACTCGTCCCATTTAAATCTCAGAAATTTCAACACACGGCACGCAAGCATGTCAGAGAAATAACTAATTGACTTTTATACCGAAATTGTTGTTTCTACCTCTGATATTTGCATTCTCTTTTCAACCAATTGTGACCCTCGTGACGTTGCTTAAATCCCGCCTTTTACTATATGTGTCTTTGCTTGACGCATTTTCTCTTTTCTTTTCTAACCTGTTCGTATTGGTGCAAATTGATATTCTATATTATCGATTATATTTTAGTCCATGTGGACTGTTATCTGGGTTTAATAACCCCGTATCGCACATTCTCGTGAATATTAAGCCCCGGTTTCTCCAAGATTCTTTGAAACTATTAATTATCTACAAAATTTACGCCGTATGTGATATTTAAACTACTCAGGTGTTCAAAATAATATTAATTCTCAGAGCTTTATTTTCTGGTATTATAATCTTGGGTTTTACAAGTTTCTATAGATATTATCTGTTACTAACGGTTCAATTAACTTCAATTAAAATTAATACTCTTTAATTTTTAGTGCATCCTAATTAAATATTCAATTATTATCCGTACATTTCGTTTAATACTCGTTGCCCAAACTTGAATCAATTCATATAAATCTTGCACGTAATTTCCATTTGATTCTTTACTTTGGAATAATTAAATTACACGTTGAGCATTTTAAAACTGCTTATTTTTATATGAAGCGTCTTGTAAATAATTTTAATCTCTTATTTTTAATAAAACGAATGAATTTTTATTCTCCACGGGTTTTTAATAAAGCGTATTATCTAATAAACTTCCTTATACACGGTGATTAAAATTATTTGATGTAATCCATTAATTTTCTACCCTGGTCTAAATATGAGTAATATATATATATGCATATATATATATATATATATATATATATATATATATTAAAATGATAAAGGATCACAAGAGATCATTAAAACACAAATTTTAATACTAAATCACACTAAAACATAATAGAATCCGAAGAAAAAAATTTAGTAAGTTCATGGTTATGCCTTGTATAATACAAGCGTACTTTTATTCATTAATAGTGCCAAGTAAATATTCAATTGCGCGTGTAGAAATAATCGCCCTGTATGATATAAGCATATTGTATATACTTAGCAAATAATGTAAGCAACATAGTAAAAATAATCTATCGTTAAGATACTCTAAAACGCAGTAAATAAAACGCAAATCAATTATTTTAAGATAAATACAAAAACTATTTGTTTGTGCACTTTTCGTGCATAAAATATACAATCTCAAGTATTTAAAACCCCAATTCTAATCTTAATTTTCGGTATTAAAACACGTTTTGCCGTAAAGCAAATATATTTTATAAAAGTGCACCCTCTTTGTATTAACAAGCAATTAAACTTTATATTAATTAGCCTTTCTATAGCATAAAACAGTGTAAATGAGAACATGTTCTCCTATTTTTGAGAAGAATTGAAAAAAGGTCAGTCTGTAGGAACTCATTAATAAATAAACGTTTTTCTCAGAAGCGGTTCGAACATTGAAAAAAACCCATAAAATCCAAAATTAACCGATAAGAAATGATTATCTTTCGCATTAGTGTGCGACGTCACAATAATCGTATATGTGTTAGAGTAGGATGAACCGTGCACGTCATTAATAACTGGAACGAGATGACGAGGTAGCAAAACGCCGCGACTTTAGACGCTAATCAGTTTTTTTGGTAAACCTTACATTATAATGTTCCATACTATTCTACTAGATTCTGGAAATAGATAATTTGTGTTTATAAGAAAGCGTTTATTGAATAATTGATTCGATTCTTAAATTTGGTCGAGAAATGTAATTTTGATTTTAAGTCGCAAGCTGTTATTTTGCGAACATAATATTTGAAGTATGCAATAAGCGTACTGTAATATAATAATTACAATGTTGCAATGAATATTGAAGTGATGTTTTAAACGTACAAAAAAAATGGAAATTATTAAATACAATAAAAGAGAAAATTCTTCAGTATAACGCTAATCTAAAAATTTCATGGAATAACTGATATGAAGTTTTAAGCAAAATGTATTTTAGTAACTGCTGTTTGAAACGAGTATTTTAAATATAGAAAATTTTGCAAGCTGATTTGGACATCAATTTAAAATAAGAAGATATTTAAATACGAGCTGAATAAAAAAACGTTTAGTGGATTTCTGCAAGTATAATTTTTTTATAACTTATATTTGAATTTTGTCGTTTAGTTTAAGATATTCCTAATAATATTTCTTTGTAAAGGATCTTTACCAGGAAAGTTTGTGTTCAGGGTTTGAAACACTTAGACCTTTCAATAGATTATCCGTCAAGGATTTTCAGGTCAAATAAACCTTGCAAACGTGGCAATAAACAAAGTCAGGTAATATAATCATAAAAGAAGAAATTTAGTTCTATAAATTTAAAATAAGGTATGGAACACTTTTTATAAGTACTGCTTAGAGATTACTTTATGTTTGAAAGAAACGATGTTGTAAATGTTCTATATGCTTTTGTATAAGAGAAATTATGTCATACTGTATAAATGCTTTACTACTGCTGTTTGATTTCATTTTGAGAACTCCGTCAATTCCGTTGAGCTAGCTAGGCAAAGTTAAAAAAGAATTTAAGTCAACAGTTTCAATTTTTATAATTTGTTGTATTATTATCGTATCGCTCTTTTAGCGGCACCTCAACGTGCGGCCATTTTTATACTACACTTTTAGTGGCGCCCAACGTGAAGCTTATTACGTCATTATTTCAGCAGCGCCCAACGTACGGCCATTTTCATATCACCCTTCTAGTGACGCTTTAATGAACGGCGTTTTTATATCACACTTCTAGTACACCCCAAAGCAAGGTATTGTCACAGCACTCGTGGCGGCGCATCCAACGCGGGGCATATAACATCACCCTTTCAGCGGCGTCTCAACGTGCGGCCATTACCACATCAATATATATATATATATATATATATATATATATATATATATATATATATATATGTAACGGTCACTTTGTTACGTTACACCGACTCTCACTGTATATAACGTAATTTGATTAAACGTAACAATTTTTTTGTAAACAAATATTGATTCAGGGTCAATCATTTAATATTAAATACAACGCGATTTTTTTTGTTGATAAATAGAAATACGAATTAATACATTCTTGATTAGACCTTGTTCGTCTTGAATGCGCTTTGTGAAGTGACCTACACGTTTTTGTTATCCAAGGGTTAACGTGTGCTAAAATATATTTTACTAGCTGCGTTGCAGGATATAAATATAACGAATCGTTAATTTTCTGGAGCTGCATATAGAGTGGGCTGTGCTTATTTAGAAGTTTCTGCAACTTTGGTTCAAGTATTTGAATGTTATAGGTCGATCATTCACATTGATTGTAAGTAAGATAGCGCCGTGTACAATTACTATAATCTGTATTTTTAGGAATTGTTTGAAGTTGTTACCTGTTTGAAGATAGCGTCGCCATAAAAATATTATCAAAACCTTACGCTGGTTAGCGTTGAAGGTTTGCTGGTATAATTGCCTGAGCACTAATCAATTTTATGTTTTTAGGGTTTTTTTTTTATTTACTGGTTTATTTATTTGTTTATTCTGTTCTCTGGTATTTTCTTGGTTATGGTTCTCGTTTTGGTTTTTCTTTATTGAAATTGCATTTGTTGTATTTCTGGTGCACGTACAGCAGGTACAGGCTTTATCCAGATGCTACATTTCTTGTTATTCATTTGTACACTGATCGTTTAGTTACATATCTACAGCGAGGGACAAGTGTTACATGCAGAGAGCAAAACACTACACCAGTATCTATTAACGTATCCTTTTTTTGCGTAAGTGGCCTGGGAGGAATAAAGAATACTTCGACGTACTTAGTTGCTTACTTTGGAACTAACGAACTTTTGATATATATATATAAAATAATAATTTCATTTTGTTTCATTATCACTGTTAAAGCAGTTGAAAGGGCCTATAGTGGTAATTTTGCTATATACATTTTACTATATACAAAGTGTTGTTTTGCACAAACCAACCCCCGTAGTACTGGTTTTAACTTTATGCAACTTATAAGGAGTTGCAGGTGCAATCAACTGTTTCCCTTCAATCAGTGTTAATTTGAATGTTTAAAATATACATATTTACATAGCGTGTGCAAATATTAATCGTATTTCTCATAAACCTGAAGTTCACGCAATATCTACAGTAATATTAGTCCTGGATCTTGGATCAGCCAATTAGGCAGGTAAGGTTGGTTTTATATTATAGTTGACTTTTTGCGCGGAGCCCGCCTTGGCGCTCAACAAAATATCAGTACCATCTTGCTTTTAGAATCCGACCCATTATGCTTCTGACTAGCCGCGGTACAAACAGGCAACGCTTCTTTTGTTCCAGGCCTTAAATCTACGTAACAATATATATATATATATATTGCTATGATAATAGGGTAATTTAAGGGTAGGTTGTGTCATAGGAGTCGTAGAATAAATATAAACATCTTCAATTTTAAGAAAAGCAAATAATTCTGAAATTATGAGAGTAAATCGGTCACTACATAATGTTAATAAAAAAGACACTGTACATAAAATATACGGAATTAAATGCATGAGAACATAAATATGTCTAAGTGTAGTTTACAAGTAAAGATAAAATTTTAAAACGCAATAAATGGCATCAAAATTAAGTCACCGGGAAGCATAGATAAATTGGCATTGCAAATATCTAACAATTGCGTCGAAAATATCAACGTAAACAAAGCCTAAAATAATTCTTTATTAGAAAATCGTTACGTGAATAGAATAGAACACATTTGTTCAGAAAACCAATATTCGGTGGAAACAAATAAACACCAGGCGGTTCAATTATACAATAAATTAACAAATATCCAAATACGTGAGTTAATGAAAGCCAAAAGTTAGAAATCCTCAAATAATACTACAATATGCTGGATGCGGACGTGACGAACAGAGCATCCATTGAAGATTTAAACTAAGTAATTTGTGAAAATTCCGAGTTCTGCTAGATAAGGCAAAGGTATCAGCCCAGATTGTAAACACGCCAATGAAAACAATTGGAGGTAGGGCTTATATATACGATAGTAACAGAACGACAGGTTAGTCTATATTCTACTGAGTAACGACTATGTTCGTAGGTGTTAAAAACTCACGTAACTAGTGAAGAAATAAATCAAAACAAATCAGATTTAATAGTGCGAGAATTTGAGCCACGAAATATAAGCCGATCTATAAATAGACGTAAGTTAAACAACTTAATTAAATTCATTTCGAATATTAACAAAACAGTGCTTTAATTGAGATGACTTTAATTTGAGACCTTAATTTGAGACGGCTTTAATGTGGGACTTCTAACTTTGGACATATTCTAATTGTGCAGATAATTTAAAAATGAACATATTCTAATTTGGATATATTCCGATTTGGTACGTTTTAATTTTGGATGTACTGTAATTTGGTACGATTTTAATTGGAAGCGATAAAAGGAGGGCGATTCTTATATGGGGCCGGCAAATCAATAAGCAAAGCGGACGCAGAAAGGGGATGCAGATCATAGACTAGGATGGAACTCCAGAACCCATTTCAAGTTAGCAGTCTTAATACACTTTATTATTGAAAAACTGTTTTTGATTTAATATTTGCCACACACTGTATATTTGTAAGAGTAATCAAAAAAGTCACTTAAAAATTTATGAAAATGGAATAGGTATCTTGGAACGTTCGAAGATCCCTGAATATAATTAAAAGATATTTTTGCTGGCATTCAGTAAAGCATAAATCTAGGTATATGTAGATATTTTGTACAAAAAGGAAAACTTTGAGTGTTGTAAATATTATCAATTATTATATTGTGTGTTCTAGAATTGCTCTATTTGATTCAATAAGATTTATTCAGTAAGCTAGTCGGGGTAAAAACCTTAAAATTAATATTTCATATAATAAAGGGAATAGCACAGCAATAAAATGGGCCATATCACAGCAATTTTATGATTTGTTCAATTGTGGGGCAAATAGCACAGCAATTTTATGACACCCACCGTAAGAGCTCGATAAACCTAAAATAGGGAATTCCATAGCAATATATATATATATATATATATATATATATATATATATATATATATATATATATATGTATATAAACATTTTTATTTTCTCTGTGATGTCGCCACATTATGTAGCGACAGAGAAACATCTAGGTTTTTACTATGTTAGACTTAGGAGATATAGAGGCAAACACATTTCTAACAAAAGTCGTTTAGAAGATTTATCCGTATTAACACATACTGCCTTTATAAACTTCCGTACTAGCTCTGATCTCTAACTTCAGCGGTTTTTAAAAACTATCAGGTGGTCGTTAAATAAATACGGATGGGTCAGGCGCCACAGTACTTATGCAATATACAATAACAAGGAATATCGCCAAGAAAAATACAGGAACTTCAACAAATATATTCTGTTATTGGTACAAACGTTTATCCTGAAATAAAATAAAATACATAAAAATGCATCGGACACAACAGTTTGCGTCTCAAAATAATAAAATCAATAAATCAGACAAGTTATATGCACTTATAAAATTTGCTACTGGCCATTGGTGCATGGACACTCTACTTATTAAATTTATACACCCTTGGTTCATATAACATTTATAGAATCCAAAATTATGTATGAGGTAGAATAAATACAACTTCTTAAGTATCCCTTTAAGTGTGATCAACCACTTCTAAATTTAAAAAGTTACACTTGTTATAAACCAAGACATATATTAACTAAAAATAATTTTGGTTCAAACGGACAGGAATTTAAAACAGATGTTGCGAGTGTTTAGTTATCCATTTTTATTTCTGTAATAAACTTGATTATATCAGAGCCTTTAACGTAAATAGGCATTATATATTTCATTAACAAAATTATTAACTTTTGTCAATTTTTCAGTACTGATCAAACGACGTACATTTTTATTAAATTACTTAAATGATAGGGTGTTTTAATTAGTAATTTTAAGTCTTGTTAAAAAAGTATCATGTATAAGAAACTATTCAACTGTATAAAAAAATCAAGGTGAATAAGCAAATTCTAGTAACGAAATCCATTTAGTATGATTCACAATCTAAGTCCTTGAACAGATCGTTTCGGTAAACAATCTTATAAAGCAAGAATTTAATTTAGTGTATAGTTCGAAAATCTAAGCTTTTAAATATAATTACTAAAATGTTAGTTTCCAATAGTTTAAACTACAAAGATTACAGCTTAACCTCGGATATTCTCTAATTAAAAAAATATAACCACTAAACGTTGTACGTCAAACAGATGGTTTTTTCATAACATAGAAAAATAGACTTACCGACCTCGAACGTAGAGTGTAATTTGTTACAAACCATTTAGTAGATAAGCTCGAAGCATATGTGCGCCTCTAATACTTCATAATGACAGCAAAGACGTGTTTATTATGTTACGGCAATATTCTGAAGATCAGAACCATAAAAATAAATTGTGGAAGCATCATTGAAATCTTTATCCAAGAAAAAGATACCACTTCAATTAATAGCTTAAACTGCAAATCCCATTACTACTGTAGGTTTCCATATGCATACCTATTATACGCCATAAATTAGCTGATATGCAGAGCCATTAATAGATGAAAACTTTAGTGTTGCGCTAAGGAAAACCACATAAAATTAGTTTTAATTATGCAAAACAGAAATTACAAACCATGATGAATTTTCTAACACACGCGGATCGATTCACTGCACAAATGAATTGCTAGTCGCAAGTCACCCTTTAATATTAATCTCTGCATCTTATCACTAGGACAATAAAGGGTCGACTGTCGGAGTCCGTGGCCAATCGAAGCCTCAACACTTGAGTATTCAAAACAACAGGCGCGCACAGTCGCTCTAAATTCCATTACCTTGAAGATAATTTATGGAAATTCTAACTAATATGTACGAGTTGTAACATAATGTTAAACACAAAACTGGAGTACTCATAACGATAAATTTATTTACTAGATAAAACAGAATGAAAGGATATTAAATAGAGTGTTTCAAAATTATGATAACTTGATTCTAATTATGTATAAGTTCTAGATATACAAATTATATTGAATTAAAAGGAGATTTTAAAATTTTTGTAACACAATACAGAATTTATATGCGTTACTGCTGCACAGAAAGAACAGAACGTTATATATATATATATATATATATATATATATATATATATATTGCTGTGGACGTAGAGATTACCTTCGAACCCCAGCGTTGGGCCGTCATAAAATTGCAGTGGTTTTTGGGATTACCTTCGAGCCCTTGCGTTGGGAGCCACAAAATTTGCAGCGATCTTTCTGGATTACCCCTACAAATTCGGCTGCATAAATATTTCCTGAAAAATAAAATTCCAATGTCTCTGAAAAGATTTCCTCTAAATCAGCATACCACGGCTAGCTCTGCTTCCAGCTTTTTCAGAGATACTTACTCATCCTATGTTTACTCTTTCTTACTACCAAATAAAATTACTACTCAAATAATTCAACGCAACATACAACTTCTTTATTCGCACAAATTAGAAATTTACGCCACCAGCTCAATATTTATAAAATCGGATATAAACATCTGTATCAAAATTTTACAATATCAACCATTAACTTCTTTAAATTTAATGAATTTAATTTGTTACAACAATTTTTTATATACTTCAAGTAGATGGGCCTACCTTGTAATCCTACATTGAAATTTACTCTGATCTAGTATGAGCTCAGTATAAACCCTGTTACTCTAAATGCATAAATAAATCGCATCTTTGTTTTCAGCAACACTAAAAACCCGTTTACTCTTTACATCAAAATTATACGTCATACATTTATACCTTTATATAATAAACTCAAATTGTCTTTTTCATATAACCTTCAAATTAGCTCTTATGTTCATAAAATATACACCCAATATGTCAAATCACTCTAGCACAAAATAACAGTACAAAATGTTCAAGCAATAACAAAAGAATCAAATTTCGTTACCCGGTGTACGCCTCTTGCACCGTCACCTCTGAAAATGTCGTTCAACTAAACCTCGTTGTTGCATTCCATCGAACTTTTTTCTGCTAAATGTACCACAAACCTATCCAATGCTATTCAGGCGCCTTCAATACAGCTACCCATGTACTTGTCCAAACATGTTAGTCAGCTTCTGAATCTTCCATACAAGCAGCACCCTCGTTCAGAAAAATTAACTTAGCTCGCTTACCTCAGTAACATCTTTATTCGTTATTTGAATGTATTTACTTACAGCACCGTTTAACTAAGCACCTACTTGTGCTTTTGAACACTTTTAATTTAAATTAAAACGGACTGCACTTATAACCGATTTAAAATTTTTAACGTAGGTGTTACCATGTATGTATAAAACAAAACGAATTAGTAAGAGCGCCCCTCTATATCTCTTAGTGTATTTATAAGCGTTGAAAACCTACCTCCAGTACCCCGCTTTCATCAAAATCGCCACCACCGTAACTTGATTCTGAAAATCCAAACTCTAACGATCTTTTCAAAACTAAGACTTTTATGTTCCACTCCGCTTTTAGTCCGAAAACACTGGCTGTAATGCACAACGGTTACAATGTTCCAAGAAACGTCTCTCATTCCACTCACAATCAACCAATCCCGACCATTTCCCCTGTCGTAAGTCCAACATCCAACTATGTTATCTTTGTCTAACTCATATTCGTTGTCCTTTTTAAAATCCCACTACAGCACCATAAAATCGATATGTGGTTAGCCTCTACAAATTATCGCGCGCTTTAGACGGGTGTTTTATTCAACGTCTGTTATTTGTCATCCTTGCTTACCCTATGCTATTATTATCCCGTCTCTACTTGCTTTCAAACCACCTGCTATTTTGCAGCCTTCGCTTCGACCTGTATTGATCGATTTGATAGTCCGGTTCACTATAATGGACGACCTCTTCGACGTCAATAAATTTTTTTACCTCCAGTCCGCTTTGAAAAGTCCCGCAATACTTACCATTAAAAATGTTAATCAAACCGCATCGAATTACCCCCTTGCATAAAATAAAATTCGCGAAAAATATTGTAATATTCGCCGTATCACTTCTGCTCTTTAAGAAAATATTGAAAAATCCCCAAAATTGAATCTGACCACCCATCAGGTTTGCCAAAATAGGTAGACACTTTTACCGATAACTTGCAAGCCCTAAAGAAATTTGATTTGCCTGTAGAGGAATGGGACTTTATACTGGTGCAAACGATCCTAAATCGCCTGGATGTGCACTCTGCCCGCAATTTTGAATTGCATCAGGATCCCTCTTCTATCCCATCTTATGCAGAGTTAATTGCTTACTTTGAAAAGCTTGTAAATCTTTATCAAATTTGTCGGTCAATCATAAATCTGATTTAAACAAAGTTGTTCATACTAACAACAATGCTAGGTCTCGCTTTGCTGTTTTCATGTTAGTACATACTAGTCATAATGTCGTTATATGTTCGCTTTGTCACCAAAACCATACTCTATAACGTTGTAATGATTTTGCGAAACTTTTTTCTCAGGATCGCTACGATGTTGTTAACAAACGTCAAATTTGTATCTACTGCCTTAGTAGTTCCCACATTTTGAATAAATGCAGATCCACTATTTCTTGCCGCCAATGTAATCAACGTCAACTTTCCTTGTTGCAATTCTACCACATGTCGTCTAAACCGGCTTTCGATACTAGTACCAAAGCTCATTTCAGCTCCGCTCCCGCATCCTCTAAGGTTTTACCATGTACTAGCTCCGATATTCAGGACCGCTACACGCCTTCCGCTTCTCCTGCCTCTGAGGAAACATTAACTTAGTTTAGCAGTAGTGGCCCGTCGACTACGAATGTTGTTTTATTTAATTCGCTTCTTAAAACTTCAGTCGTGTTACTTTCTACAGTTCTGGTAGAAATCGCTGACCGCTCTGGTGCTTTCCAGAAATTTTCTTGTTTACTTGACTCTGGTAGCATGACCTTTACATTTCGCAAAATGGTGTGAAACGTTTAGGTTTTTGCGCTACTCCGCATACTCTAATCTTTAGTGGTTTAGGCTGCATGCGCTCCACAGCTATACATGGCGCTATAACCGATTCGCTCAAACCAATGGGTGCTTCCTCGCTTATTATTAATTTCGAATCTATCGTACTTCCTAAAATTTGTGAAAATTTACCTACTAATATGTCTTCTGAAAATTTCGCTCATCTAGCTAATATTAAGCTAGCCGATCCGCTCTTTGCTCAATCTGGACCGATTGATTTATTACTTGGTGTAGATATTTTTTCTGAAGTTTTATAAAATGACCGCATCCGAGGTTCAAGTGATCCATCTGTTGCAATTAATACTGCTTCTGGGTATGTTCTAATGGGATCTATTCCTGCCGCACCCTTTTCATAGAACACTAGTTTATTTTGTATGACAGAGACTACTTCCCCTTTGGAAGATATTGTCGCTAAATTATGGGAAGTTAAAGATGTTCCTGAGGCTAAACCTTTCACACCTGGTAAAATCTTAGTTGAAAAAATTTTTGTTGACACTACTCGCCGCAATGAACAAGGACGGTATTTCATCTCACTGCCCTTTAAAGATCCAAAACCTTACTTTCCTGGTGGTCGTGATCTTGCTTTACAGCGTTTTGTCTCTTTAGAAAATTGTCTAATTAAACAGCCCGCAGTTTATGAACATTACGTTTCATTTATGCGCGACTATTTAAATTCCAAACACATGCAACCTGTTCAAGATGGTTCTCTATCTGGCATTTCTTATTAAATCCCGCATCATTGTGTTGTGAAACCAGAAAGTATAAGTACTAAACTACGTGTAGTTTTTAACGCTTCCGCTAAAACTCTATCTCGATCCTCCCTAAATGATCATTTGTTTGTAGGGCCCAAACTTTAACCAGATATTATGCAATTTTGTTACAATTTTGCCTTCATCCTTACGTTATTGCTACAGATATTCGTCAAAAGTATAGACAAATCCTTGTTAATCCTGGTCATTGTGACTATCAAAGAATTGTTTGGCGTTTTTCTCCTGAGAGGCCTATTCAGGACTTTTAATTGAATACAGTTACCTATGAGGTAAATTGCACTTCTTTCTTTGCAATGCGCACGCTTCTGCAGTTGGCCAAGAACAAAGGAAACTCCTTTCCTTTGGCCGCTTTTGCTCTTTGCAATCACACCTATATCGATTATGTCGCTTCTGGTGAGAACTCTATTGAGTCAACCCTTGCTTTACGAAATCAATTAATTACTCTTCTAAAACGGGGTAGTTTTGAATTTCATAAATGGTCTAGTAATCAATCTGAATTACTCAAAGATATTTCCGCTTCGCAACATTTCGCACAACCTCACTCCTTTGAGGATTTTGACACCCAACCTGTGAAGGTTCTAGGTCTTTAATGAAACACCACTTCAGATACCTTTTGTTTTCTAGTTCAACCACAAATGATAGCTTGTACCAAACGCAACTCACTTCTTTTTATTACCTATTTTTCTATTGAGGTCCACTTAGTTTGTGCAAAATCTAAAGTTGCACCTCTTCGTACCCTTTCTTTGCCCAGACCCGAACTTTTAGCCGCCACCTTGGCATCAAAACTATTAACCTTTATCTTCAAAGTCTTTGATTCCCATCTTACATTTGATAACATTTTTTGTTGGTCTAATTCTATGGTAGTTCTTTCTTGGATCGTTCCCCACCACAGCGCTGGAAGACCTTTGTCGCCAATTGAGTCTCCTATATTCAAGAAAACACTTCTCGCGCTTTTTGGCATCATATTCCTATCAATAAAAATCCTGCCGATATCGGGTCACGTGGTTTGCTACCTAGCGACTTGTGCCAGTGTTCTTTATGATGAGCGGCACCCCCTGCCTTGTACCGTTTGTTTGAAAAATACAGTACATATATACCACATTTTAATTCCCCTGAAGCTCTCATTGAAGAACGTTCTATTGTTCTGACCGCCGTCGCGTCCTTTCCTTAGAATGAACTGGTTTTGGAAAATTATCCTTTTCAATTCATTTTCCGCATTGTCGTTTGGATTCTCAGCTTTGTCCGTAACCTACAACATCCGTTGTCAAAATACACCGGACCTTTGCCCTTTTTCGAGCTATACAATGCTTTGATCCCTTTAATTGAGTATATTCAACAAACTCATTTTTCAATTGAACTGGACGCCCTTCCTTCTGAATTAGTTCTAAAAAATTTTTGTCGCAAATTGTCTCTTTTTATTAGAGAAGGAATCGTACTGGTTTGTGACCGGCTGTTTCACGCATCCCAATCCTCTGAAAGGAAATTTCCCGTCCTTTTGTCTAGTAAAAATCGCTTTACGAATTTCTATATCAGTTTTGTCCGTTTGAAATACTTCCACGCGCTCGTTCAAATGTTTGATTTTATAGCCCGTCAAAAATTTTTAATTGTTTCAAGTAAGCAGTCAATTCGTCGTGTTCTGAGTCGGCGTGTGACTTGTTAGAAGACTGCTCCTACCGCATCGCAGCATCCTATGGGCAACCTTTCTGCATGTCGAGTCACTCAAGTCAAGTCTTTTTGCGTTCGGGCGTCGACTGTGCTAGTCCTTTTTTTATTACCATGTCCCGAGTAAGGGGTGCCAAAGTGTTAAAAGCGTATTTATGTCTCATTATTTGCATGGCTACCAAGGCGCTGCATCTTGAATTAGTTTCTGATCTGTCAACCGACGAATATCTCGCAGGATTACGCCGATTTATTGCCAGGCGTGATCATTTCTACAGTGACTGCGGCATAAATTTTGGTGGTGCCCACCGACATTTAATTTCCGTCGCAAAATCAGCTATCTCTAAAGAACATATTTCTTGGCATTTTATACCGCCTGCTGCGCCTTATTTAGTGGTTTGTGGAAGGCGGTTATGAAGTTTGTTAAAACCTTGTTTCTTCGTACCATAGGTGAGCAAGTATTGACCTACAAGGAACTGGCCACTATCTTTGTTCAAATTGACCCATCTTAAACTCGCGTCCTCTCACATCTATAAGCAGTGACCCCAATGACTTGACTTGCCTTACACCGGGTCACTTTCTGACTTTGACACCTTTAACCGCTATTCCGGAACCTGCCCTTTCCGGCCTTCCGCTCAACCGTCTTTTCCGTTGGCAATTTCTTCATTGAATACATCCAGATTTTTGGTCCTGTTGGTCTATGGAGTATTTGCATACGCTCCCACAACGGCCCAGGTGGCACAAAACGTCTCCAGTTGTTTTGGATACCTTAGTGCTAATTAAAGCCGAGAACGTTCCACCTCTTTGTTGGTCCCTTGGAAGTGTCGTGGCAGTATATTTAGGAACTGATGGTGTAGTTCGCGTTGTCACCATGAAGACCACTTAAGGCGAGCTGAAGCGTCCTGTCGCTAAGCTCTGTCCTTTACCTTGTTTGTAATTTTGTGTTCTGTTCGGATTAATTGTTTCTTTGTTTTTCTTCGCATTAATTTAATTTTTTTCTTTTTGTTCGCCTTTTTTACATTTCCGTCACACCCTTGATAAATTTTTTTCTTTCAAAAATGCCTTGCATTTTGGTGGGCGGTATGTTCCGCTTGTATTTATGGTTAATTTACTGTTAGTTATAACATAAGATGAAGCTTGCAGGTAAAACCGCATCCGCCTTGTAAACATTAATGTCATTAGATTTGTCGCGATTCAGCCTTCAAGCTAGTGTGTGTTATTGTTGTACCGCGAAAACTTAGTTAAAAGTGTGCTGTGCATCGCAATGGTATATTGTTAGACAGATACAAATTTCTGTCAAAAGTCGACGTTTTTTACCACTAGTTTTTCAAACACCGCTAAATCTAATAACTAGAGTCAGTACTTGAAGGTTTTGCTATTCTTATTGTTAAGTATACGTGTCCACTGATCTCACCATCTGTGGTTATCGAAGTTAACCGCCGCATTAACAATAACCAACATCGTTTATAGGCATTTTTTGAAATTTTACGTTTACGAAGCGTAAATATCCTTTTAATGATTCTATTAATATAGACAAAACGACTTTGTTAATAACACACAAATACTTAATTGAAAAATAAACTATACATAAGTGTAATATTTATTAATGAATCCTATAACCTCCACATTGAAGACAATAGGCAACCAAATTATCATACAATATCCCAATTACATACTATACAACTAGTGACAGCATGTCTTGCCAAAATCGGCTGTCACATATTCATTAGCCAAATCAAAACAAAAGGCGTTTTGTCGCAAAAAACTAACGAACAATAGAAACTAAGGTTTACATAGGCCCTATCACTCTAGCATATTATATCGATTCACCTCCATTGTTCACTTATTCTGCAAGTGATAAAGCCTGATAAACCGCAACCCTTCTGTGTTTCCTCAATTATTTTGCTACACCTTTTGTGGTGATTAGTTTAGTAGGCGGCTCCGTGGCGTAGTGGTATGTGTGTGACTACTACGCCCAAGGTCCCGGGTTCGAATCCCGACACGGTCCGCTTGAAAAATGTTAGGCGAGCATTTTTCACAAAAATACACCCTCGTTCGGATGAGAGGTAAAATGGAGGTCCCGTGTGTGAGTGTTGTCACGCACGTTAAAGATCCCTACCTTGCTTGGAACAGCAAGGGTTCGGCAAAATTCCAAATTTTCCAGGTAAAAAAAACTCGCTTCCTGGCCAATGTAGTACCTTATGGTGGAGCATTGGAAAATTGCATGTAAGGTGATTAGTTTAGTGAGTCTACTAGTCCAGAAGTAAATATCGCGTACAGAAGGTATGTCCTGCTTGAATTGGAACTCCAATTTAGAGTATACTGTAACCACATCATCATTTTGTTTTCGACCTTACTTAAGGTCGGTTTGACGCAGCTCTAACTTCTTTTCTAATCTGTGCTAATCTAAAAAGCTCTACATACCCTTCACAACCTAAATTTCTAATAATTTGACTAATATAGTTTGGTCTAGGTCTTCCTATATCCTTCTATCTTTTTCCTATCCAGCTGACTCTACATAGATATTAGCAACCTGTTGGTTGTTAAAGAAATCTAACACGTTTACATGATTACCATTTATAAGGAACTGTAACCACAGCAGTAGCTAACATAAACCTTATATTTTCAGTACGTATGGAAAGGGATGATGCAACTAAAGGAGATTGAGGATTTATTTTACCCTCACCTTGGAATTGCTGATAATTTCTTGTTGGAAATGACTGAAATGACGAACTTTGCTCATTCTGCACTTCTATTTCACCAATATGGGTTTTTATCGACGAACCTCTAGTCCGAACTTGTGGTTTGAATTGAAAATAATTACCTTGAGTTTTTGTGGAGAAGTGTGTGGTGTTTTTTTGCCACACAAAGCACATCCTTTTGATTTACACTCTGAAAGCATGTGTTTAGCTCCACAATTGAAACATAAAGATTCGGATTTTTAAAATTATTTTAGAAAAGTTAATACAGAAATATAACTTATGGCTAGAAGTTTTACAATGCCGACATTTTCTTTGTTTAACCCCTTGAATAAAAAGGGTTGTTTTATTTATTGGCTTGGGAAAGAATTTTTGCTTTTAGAGTGTATTCGCGTTTAATGATTCTAAAACACTCGAATAAGATTCAAGAATTTCAAATTTTTTTTTTAAAGTTGGAAGATCTTGGACTTTCCGTAAGGACTGGTATTGTTTTTTGGAATTAAAATTTAATTTTTGAATGAGAATATTTAATAAAATTAAATTCCACTTCTCTACAGGACATTTTAGATTTTTTAAAGATTCTAATTTCTTTTGTACGTTTGTTTTAAGAACCCGCAACGTTTGCGCGGTACATTTTGAAATGTTAGAAATATCAATTACAACATTTATATGGGAATTTATTATTGCTAAATTATTGTCAGTCCTTTTTTCCAAAATTTCAATGGCCACCTGGAAATTTTCATTACAAAGTTCTAATGAATCTATTAATGTTAGTGGTTCTTCTAGTAAATATGACTTCAAATATATCAGTTTTTAAATATCAGTTAGCTGCTCATTATCTTTTATTAAAGAGGAGTATAACTAGTAAAATGGAATCCATTTTTGGTAATCACCACAAAATGGAGAAATAAAAATATCCGGAAGTCGTACACCTATCTTACTACCATTTTGTACAACAGAAACATTAATTGTATAAATTGAAACGGCTTGTGTAACCCTAAGAACCTAAATTTTTTTTTTGAATTTTTGCAATTGTATCATAAACAATATTTTCTACTAATTCCCTATCCTCAATACCAGATTTTTCAATGTCCAAATCCTCAATTTAGTCTTAAACTTCAGAATATTTTGCAAAACTTTGCTTTAAGTTACTCACTAATAGAAAAATTTCATTTTATACTTCTACATTAATATCAACCCAATTACTAATTCGCGTAATTGGGGCTTTAGCATGTTTACGTGCATTTTTTAACGCATCCATTTTGAACAATCTAATTTATAACATTTCTTATTGCTACAAATTTTAACAAAGTAGTATTCCTATATTTGGAACAACAATATTTCTAATATTTGGAACAACAAAATTATTCTATTTGGAACAACAAAATTGTCGTAACACCTTTGTTACAACCCTGTATGAAGGAAAACATAAACAAACTTAATTATAATTATTCGTGTGGACTCAGAAACGTTAATTGAAAATATTAATACAACATATTTGAAAACACTTTGTTTACAATGGATCCATCAATCATTTTACATTAGCCTCTGGATATTTACTAATAATGTAATAAGCCAGCAGCTAGTTTAAATACAACAAAGAAATCTTAATAATATTTTGAACACCGTAAATCGTCTTCAAGGAACACCCCCATGAATAACTGGTTTTCCAATAATATCTAAATACCCCAACAAGTAACAACCGTTGTTTGAAGTAGTTTAATCTTTTTAGGAATATCTTGAACGCAAAAACGGGAATAATGAAGGTAAATAACTTTAACATCTGCCGCTTAAACTTAACATAAATACTTTGCAATCATCCGGCTCGATAAGATCATGTAAAGAAATCGGTTTTAACAATCCCATTGGAATTTTTTTTCTCACTTTCTGAGTAGCGATTACAACAGTTAAATTTATTTATTAGTTTTTTCTTCGATAGATAAGGACCAGGTCGCTGATACACGTCCGAAAACGGGAAACTAGAATGAACGGCCACCGTTTTGTTCACACACTATTTAATCAATTCATAATAATTATAAACAGATGACAGGAAAATATGCCGTAGAATCGGCGTAAATGTTTTTATATTATTTCTGTGTTTTAACAAGATAAATATGGTTGATTGAGTCTATACGGCGACGGTTTAATTCTTATAACTATGATACCTGTTTCTTGCATTTAAAAATTGCGTGTAACTTTCTGCTCACACACTACACAATTTATACTTAGATAAAATACAATAATTATTGCATTTAAAGAACTGAATTTAAGTACTTTAATTTAAGTAATTGAATTTAAGAATTGAAACATTGAAAGTTCTATTTTGAACCACACACACAGAACAGACAACTTGTACCATTATAACGCCCGTGTTATCGGGAACCAAGGCAACTCTTAAATGGGGCGCGTTCACAAGGACACATCAAACAGAATTTGAATTAGGTAATATGAAGCCAAGGACGGCTTGAGAAATATTAGAGGATAAGTAAAAGTCAAGTGAATTCTCAACACATTTTAATTAAAAATGTATTGATAATTAATAAGTAAAAATAAATGGCTTTGCATTTATCTTAAAACGATCGAGTTGCGTTCGTATTGAATGCGTTTTACAGTATCTTACAATTAATTATTTTTACATATACAACTTACATTATTTGCTATTTATTTGCAATACGCTTAAATCATACATGCTAATTATTTATACACGCGCAACTGCATTTTTCGCTTGTACATCTATAAATAAGAGTACGCTTGTATTTTACAGGATGTAACCATGAGTTTACGGAAAGTTTCATTTTTTTCCGGATTGTTTTATATCTTGGTGGGATTTATTTGTAGAATTTGGTTTCAATGACTTATCGTGACCCGTTATCATCTTATTTTCTCCAAATTAAAATACAAATTCGAAATCTCCGTTATTCTTCCGCATATATGTGTAATTTAACTATTTTCATTTCTAACAACGTGCTATCTATAACTAATTCTATAAGGATTATAATACACACGCATAATCTTTTCATACTGGGGCTTTTCTCCTTTTAACAATCCACCTATTTCTATCTTATAATTAGCTAAACTTTCATTAACTCTATACTAATATCATTTACAATATAACATTTCTATTCTATATCTCTATCTTTTCTCATATTTACACACGGTCCCATTAAGTTTCATTTCAAACAAAATTCTCTTTGCAACCATACATAATTATCGCACATTCTTCTCTAAACTATCATACTCTTTGAAAAATATGGGGTATCAAATTTTCATGTAGTTGTCCCAGCAACTACTCCGTTATAATACTCATGTCAAAAAATTTATGGTCTAGAATCACTATATTTAGCCTACTTACGTTACTTTTTAATTACACATTTTTTTAATTATTGTGCATTAAATGCATAAAATTTAGTCTTAAATGGTTCACTATCAATAAACTCTTAACATATTCTTATAATCAGCAGTAATTCTTAACGTTCTATTTGTCAATTTATAAGATTTTTCTTTTAACAACGATTCTATTTCATTTTTAACTTCACCTGGACATTTAACAAACATTTTTTCTTTTTCTACATTTTCTTATAATTCTCCTTTAAAATAATTTACACTTATACTTTTAACTTCCTCATCCTCTTTCTTTTCAATAATTTTTTTCTTTTTCCTACGTTTCCAAATCTTTCTTACATCCGCATATTTGAATGAATGGTTCCACAAACCAAACGCTACTCCTCCATATTTGTACATACGCAATTTCAAAAAACGATTCGAATCTTTAGTCGCAATTATCCCAACAAATTATTAAGTTCTACTTTCCAAACTATTTCTTCATTATTTAATATTTTACTACATTTATTCAATATATTTTTAAGAGCGGCCTTCACAGATAGTGCCTTTGTCTCCTTTTCAACACCTGCAATTATACTATTTTTATCAGTGTCAGCTATTATTTATATCCATTCAACATCCTCTTCTGCAGTTTCTAATAATTGTCTTTTTCTCTAAAAACGCTACAACTTCACTTCTAACTTCTCCAAGGCACTCAATGCTTAAACTTGTATCTCCTTCACCTTCCATCTCCTGCTTAAATTGATTCAAATTCATACAATCTCTTTGTACTTCTATATGGACTTCTTCGTCCCGTTTAATCCTCTCATCTTTTCCTGATGATTCCCCAAACAACAGAGGATGAAACTGTGACTTTCTTAGTTTCTAATATAATACGATTCACACCAGGAACACGTATTTATCATTCTTCATCAAATATTCCACATTACACAAAATCAATTTCTATTGGATTTGCTTACTTAGATTGGCCTCAAAGCTATACCATTGCTAAAGCTTAAAAAATCAATAAAACTAAGACCTTCACACAAATAAATAAACGAAATATACGAAAAGCATCTGCATTATTTTTTAAAAAAAAGCTACAAGTATCTATCTATCTTTAAATTGTATTATTGTGAAGAAAAAGAAAGGCTTATAACTATTATATTTTAAGAACAGCGATTCTTATTGTACGTGTCTCGTCTGTCGTATAAGTGCTGTGCGACTTGGAATTATTATTCGTTTATACAGACGTAGATTTGATCGCAGTTATAAAAAGTAATTTGTATGCGGAGAACGTGACAGCACTGAGAAAGCGTTCGACTTGATATGGCTAGTAACTAAGGCGCAATTTTGTAAACACCATAGCAGTTTACAAATTTCTCGTTAGCTAGAAGTGTGTGTGTTATCTTTGCTACAGGTACATAATTTTTATCGGCAATGTCTACGCAACCTATAATTTTTACAGCATTTTATAAAAATAAATCTTTGTTATCAGAACTTAATGTGTCTGTAGTGACTGCGGCAATAAAATCCCAAACAGCTTTTAGTTCATCGTTAAGGGTGTTCAGCGCCTGTTAATTTGTGCCACTTAACCTTTCTACGCCAACGTTCGTCCACTTAACAGAGATACGATCGACTCCCTTTGCGTACAGCATACTTATTTTGTTGTTTTTAGTCTCAAGCGTTAAGTAGCGTAATTCAATTACACATTATAACAACGCAATCGACAATAATACGTTCCTCTTCTATTGAGATGACTTCTGCTTTTCCAGGTATACAAACGCTTGTTGCTCTTGGATAAGTTCGATTTATATTCGTCTAAGTTAAAAGTAACATAAAATATTAGCTTGTCTGCAGGCTTTTGATATTAAATCGAAACACATTTGCGTTAGTTTGAAACTATTATCCTGAAATGAGAGAAAATATTACAGAATAGTCAATTTTAGTATTAACACTAACTAGTTTAATTACAATTTATTATTGTTCATTTGATTTTGTAATTGCCATATAAAACTACGAGACATTCCCTCTATATTTGTAACAAGAGTATATTATAAAAGATTTACCCTCTCTCTTAAATAAAACTTGCATAAGCATTTTGAAAGTTTCTAATTCAGGTTTAACAATAATGTTACCTTACAACCACTTCCATAAGTCAAAGTAATTAAGAAATATGCAACTGGACAAAAGTACTGATTAGAAGTTATGTTTGCATAGGGTGATATAAATCTGTCTTAGTGCCGTGAGTGAAGCATAAGAAGCTTTTAGTTAGATACGTGGGGTGAATAAAACTTTAACAAACTTATTAGGAACACCGTGGCATAGTTCGTTCGTTGAAGTACATTACATTAGTCTACCCATAAAACGCTTTTGTAATCTTTACTGACACTTTTTGTAACCTTTTTTCCTATTATTTAATGGAAAAAGTAAAAATATAATTAGAAAATAGTCAATGTAAAAAATGGTCGTGTTCTTCGTTGCATTATAGCAAACGGACGTTTGGTTTTTATCTAATCTTAAACACCATTGGAGCGTATCGTATATTCCCTGTTCATAAATTAATTCAATTTTGTCGTACCTTAAAGAGATTGCGCTTGTTTATTATAAAAGAGCGGTTTGGGTGGTTTGATTAATAGTATTGCACCAGTTATTTATTGTTCATTTTGAATTTGAAAAGTCACATCTATCCTACCCCTTCAATATACAGGGTGTCTCAGGATATGACGACCATAGCTTGAGAGTATATTTCCAAAGCAATTTCAAGTCAAAAATGTCTAATGAACATACGTCTAAAACTTCATTGTAACTGGGCTACAAGCATTTAAGGTTTAAAAACAATTACTGCAAATATAAGGTACCCGGTATTCAAATCCATATTATAGAAATATTATGACGCTGTGGAAAAAACTCAATAAAAACAATGTAAAAGGAAGTCGATTCAATGTGTTATAGCAGTAATTATTCAAAATGTCCACCTAATTTCGGTAGACACGTTTAAGCTTTTCTAAAAATTGTAGAAGTGGTTTTTCTAAAAGTCTCAGGATCAGCAATAGTACTTTCCGCAGCATTATACGTGAAGATATTAGGTCGGGGAACTCTGTTGGTCAAGCCACTGCAGTACCTCTTCCAATCCACCGGTTGCTACGTTTTTTTTAAATGCCTGGTCATTAATTTATCTTTAGAGTCTAAAAACAAGTAACGAACGGTTTTCTCACACCTTTTATGGCATAGTACCCGCCTATGAGCGTCATAGAACTTTAACCTCTTTTGGAGGGAATAAGAATTTTTGTGAGAGCAAATGTATCAAAGCAAAGGGCTTGGTTACCGATTTTTCGCGAGTGTAGACTTGTGAGTAGTGCTTTGACTTATCGAAAAGTAACCCCCCTTCCGCTTCTATCCCATATCGAATCGGCACTTCATCAACGACGGCTATAGATAGAAAAACACCAGAACAACAGAAAGCCACCACGAAACACTTTTGCGACCCAAGGAAGCCACTGCACGAGGAGCAAAATTTCGTGCCTAAGTAATAGCGATAATAAGTTAGCAACACATTGTGTCTCCTCGGGAATTTAACCCTCGAGTAAATGCAGGGTTATAAGCGTTGAATACTATTGTGTTTTACTCTAAATGAGGTGGTCTTTAAGGTATTAAAATTTGATGCTCATCAATATGGGTCTGCTGTTAAAGATTTGTGTTTCTAACATCTATCTGAGAAATATTTAAAAGGTGTATGATTAGACTTAAAAACATTTTATAATTTGATAAAAGGCATTTATTTATCTCCCCTAGTAATATTAACAGATCTTTAGTATTTCATGTTGGTAAACTTAAATTAAATATTTAATATGGTTGACGCGTCTCTTTCAATCATGTAAATTTAATAATGACTTGATTTAAAAATTTGAAAGACATTTTGTCTTGATAGTGGTTGTGTTAAATAGTGCTCTAAATAATTTAAAAGTAAAAAAATACTTATAGCGTGTAAATATTCCGTGATATGTGTAAAACCGTTTGGAAATCTAATTTTCGATCAATTGCCTAATATCTAAGGCAAGCGTAATTTACTATTGTTTTGTTGTTCATTCCTATACATACAAAGGTAGAATTAGCACACATTTGTTTTAGATTAATTCATGTAATATAACGTCTTGATTTATTGTCGGCTCCAAATCTTGACGGATCTGACAAACATAAATATAAAATAATATAAAATACCGTGCTCCTTGTTGAAGGACTCGTTTTAGAAAATTATAAATATTTATGGTCCGGGTTGGGACCGTGTCATTTTATAAACTAAGGGCGAGAACTAGATGCATGAGTGATTATGAATAGGGAGGAGTGTCGTAGCGGATCAGTAAACGTCACGGTTCCGCTGTTGTAAACATAGGCTTGTTTTTCAAATGGGGGAAAGATAGTAGCCATTGTCTTTGTTTACATTATTAGAATTTTTATTGATTTCTATGGATTCTCTAATTTTTATATTGTATAAAAATGGAATTCTAGCGATTAGTTTCGTGTTGTCAAAGTTAATGGTATGTCCTGTTTTATCTTGGTGTTCGGCGTGTAACATACTGTTTTAATACGCTCTAATTAGTTCTATGATTTCTAAAAATAGTTATTTTCTAGTTTAATTTTAGCATTCTAATTATTAGAATGAAGGTCTGGTAGCATAAATATGTCTGTAATTGTAACGGTTGCAAGACTACCCAAGTAGCGTCCTAGCGAAGTTTCCAGGAAGGTCTAATCCAAGAGTTAATCAATTTTTCTAAAGGCACTTTACTTCAAAGGCACTACACATGTCAGATTAGTTGCTATCTATGATTAGATGTCAATCATGTTTTAGGATCCTATTTATGTCAGGGTGGTCGGAAGCAATTTTTCAATTAGCGGAATACTCAACTAAAATTAGTTTCGAGATCTACTTGTGTGGCTATCTTAGGGCAATTGGCAGTTTAATTAATCTTAAAGATTTACAACCGGCGTAGCCTAAGCCGAGTATGAGAGCCAAGCGAGGGGTTATTTTTCAATTAACTTAAATGTATATAAGGATGCCAGCCGGTGGTAATCGGGGTTGTTTATTTCCAGACGCGTTAGAGTCTAACGCTCGTGGATTTGCAAGATTGAGTAAGTGTTTTATTTCTCTGAATTCAAGTGCGTGCCGTTATGTTCAAAGTTAGTTTATTTCTCTGAGTAAGTAATTATTATATATGGTATTACTATGAACTCAAGGCTGTGTTATGCATCATAAGTCATTTATTTGTTTAAATACAATATCTGTCGACTTTCATAACATACAACTTCGGGTTAAAGCCCCGTTCCAGTAATTTAATCCCGTTAGGTTATTGTTAAAGACCGCATCTTTTGAAAGGTTTCTTATTTTATTGTGTTTCGACGTTGTCCGAGGCTTGTAATAACTAAGCCACGAATTCCGTTACTGTACTATTTGACCCGTGTGAAGGTCATGTTTTTCCTGTTATTGATGACCCCGTGATTAAAGGAAGGTCGTTTTAGTATGCAAGTTAAGTAGACTACGGTAGCGTTAATTAATTATATGTATTGGGGTGTTTGCACCCAGAACTGTTGTTACTATTCATAAAATAAGGATTTTAGAATTGTTTAGTTAAGTTGTGTTTGTGCTAGCCGGAGACTTTATAAGATTTGCCCCTGTGAAGTGAAGTATTTTCTGTCCTGCAATCTTGGTTCATCGCCACGAACAAAGTGCGACGAGAGGTATTACCGCGAACGGTCCATGGGCCGTTTAATTCCCATGGTGGCGCCCTATTGTAAATAATGTTAATTACTGTATAATTTTGTATGCATATGTAATTAGGTTAAGTTAGTAGTAGCCCATTTAATAAAACAATTGGAATTTTGTCTTAGTGTGTTGTTGTTTAATGAACCTACCCTTCTCACCGACTGCAGTAGCTTGCGAGGCAATGTCCCGAAACGTGAGGGTACTATAGTGTTAAAGGTCCTTCCCATTTATTATTTATTGTTAATTGGATACCCTCACGCTGTAGGTAAATATTCTAATTACACTGGCGCATTAACGTGGTTAAAATCTTAAATATGGTAAACAACACACGGACAAAGTTTTAGATTGTTTTATTTCTATAGTACTATTAAGATTTGAGCAGAATTAACAGTTTAATATTAGTGATTTAGGAACAGGTTTCGCTATTGTTGGCATTTACCTTTTATTTAGTCATGTATGTGGTGGAAGCTTTAAGAAGTGACGAACTGAGTCACGAGCTTTCAATTAGGAACGTTGAACCAACAAAGTTAAGTGCGTTAGAAAAACTTAAGATTTTTGAATTAGAAAACAGTTTAAATTCTTTTACCATTCTTCCTAAAAGGAAAGAATATATTAAACTTAACACGAGATTAATGCACGTAACACAGAGACTAAATTATGTCAATTTCGATATTGAATTTTTAGAGGTACACAAAAAACTGCATTCTATGTGCATTAGAGCTTTTGAGATTTTAGAACAGGTAAACGGGGAAAATGAGATTAACGATAACCCTTCTTATTGTTCGGCTAGTGGTAATAAAGATCCTACAATAACACCAACAGCAGAGGTTTCATGCCCTGGAGCATCAACGGTTTCTTCCATTAATACCCCATCGGTTTCGATTTCTAGTAATGATTTAGGTACTCTAATTAAGTCTTTGAATAAATCAACGATATCAGTCCCGATCCACAAGTGGGGATTACAATTTTCGGGTGAATCTGATTCTATATCGGTTTTAGATTTTATTCAACGCGTCAAGGAACTGCAAGTTGCAAGGAAAGTTTCGTCAGATGACCTTTTCGAAGGGGCTATTGATCTTTTCACCAGTTCAGCATTGGATTGGTATAGAGCAACGCGATGTACAGTAAATTCATGGGAACAATTAATTTTTAAATTAAAACAAGATTTTCTTTCAGCCGATTATGCAGAGAATCTTTTAATGTTAATTAAATCTAGACGGCAAGGCGCCGAGGAATTACCTACCATTTATATTTCAAAGATGGTAAATTTATTTTCTCAATTAGAAGATTCCATTCCAGTCCGGGAACAAATAAATATTATTAAAAGAAATTTACAGACTTTTTATGCCACGCAACTGGCGTTAGTTGAAGTGACTGACATTTTCCATTAGATTTCTCGTTGTTAGGTTTTAGAAGACAATAAGCCTCCAAATTTTATTAAACAGGAACATTCTGATTCTGCCAACGTACCAGTTATCTTAGAACGTCAAGTTCGACAGAGTTCATTTTCTAATAATAATTTACATTGGTCCGGCGAGTCGAATTATTTTAAAACACAGCAAAATTTTCGACTATTTGTTTCAACTATAAAAAACGAGGTCACTCGTTCCATACTTGTCCGGAGAAACGCGGAATATTTTGTTATTCTTGTGGGCAGCGGGAAGTTACGTCCACAAATTGTCCAAACTGCTCAAATAATTCAAAAAACTAAGGACAGGAAAGCGCGTAGTCAGACGTTGCTTTTCCTCGTTTAATAATATTGCTGCTGACAAATGACGTGGTCGGAGTGGTTAGTAAAAGTTAAAAATTTTTGTAAAGCATCTAAGGTTTTTTCAAATTTTTATAAAGTAAAAGGTGATACAAGACCTTATATTAATATCGAGTTATTTAAGGAAACTTATACCGCAATGTTGGATTCCGGGGCGAATACCTCTATTTTAGGCAGACATGGTCTGTGTTTATTGGATAAATATAAGTTAGAATTAATTAAAAATGTAAAGACGTCTATATTAACAACCGCAGATGGCACTTTACAATCAATTTTAGGTTCAATTAATTTGCCCTTGACTATAAACGGGATTATTCGGTCTTTAAATGTTTTAGTTTCCGACTCAATAGAGTGTACCCTAACGTTAGGGATTGATTTTTGTCAATTATTTGAACTGAAAGTAGATTTTTCAAAAAATGAATTTTATGCTCATTCTGCGGAAACGAATAAATTAAATTTCATTAAAGTTATGGCCGATTTAAATGAAAACCAGAAGTTTGAATTAAACAATGTTATTTCTTTATTTCAATCCCTGGATCGTCCTACCTTAGGCCGAACCACTAAAATTTCACATCATATTACAACGGAAGACGTTGAACCAATTAAACAAAGGTATTACCCATTATCACCGGCGATGCTGGAACATGCTAATAAAGAAATTGATGCGATGCTTGAACAAGGCATTATTAGCCCAAGCAATAGCACGTGGAACTCCCCCATGCTGTTAGTAAAGAAAAAAGCAAAAGGTAAATTTCGTGTATGTTTTGACGCTAAACGATTAAATTCAATTACAAAAAAAGACGCGTACCCCAATTCGTTTGTAAATGACATTCTTGATAGATTACGCAATGCGAAATATCTCAGTTCAATCCATTTAAAAAAAGCCTTCTGGCAATTGCCCTTGAGTGACGAAAGCATGGAAAAAACAGCCTTTACTGTCCCAAGGCGCGGATTATTTCAATATAATGTAATGCCGATGGGTTTGGCCAATGCTCCAGGCACATTACAGAGGCTCGTGGACTCTATTTTTGATTTTTCATTATCCCAATCGGTATTTGTTTATTTAGATGATATAATTATTATTTCAAGCACATTTAAGGAGCATATTAGAATTCTGAACGAAGTGTATGAGAAGTTGAAAGGCGCTAATTTAACTATTAACATTTCAAAATGTGAGTTTTGTAAACCAGAGTTACAATATCTGGGATATATTGTGAATAAAGATGGTCTCCGAACTGACCCTAAAAAATTGACGCAATTGTAAATTTTCCTCAACCCAAGACAGCCACTGAAATAAAACGTTTCACCGGTATGTGCTCTTGGTATAGGCGTTTTGTTTTGGATTTTGCCACAATTATAGCACCTATCAATGATTTATTAAAGGGAAAGAGAAAATCGCAAGCGATTAAATGGACGGACGAGGCTCTTATTTCGTTTGAAAAAATTAAAGATGTTCTTACAAAGGCCCCTGTTTTAAGGAGTCCTGATTTTTCGAAAGTTTTTTCTTTACAATGTGACGCCTCAAATTACGGCGTTGGTTGTGTTTTAACTCAGGGAGAAGGAGACGAAGAACATGTAATTGCTTATGCTTCTCGCAGTTTAAATTCAGCAGAGAAAAATTATTCAGTCACAGAACGGAAATTTTTGGCGGTGTGTTTTGCTATTCAAAAATTCCGACCATATATTGAAGGAACTCATTTTAAGGTCATCACGGACCATCATTCTTTAATTTGGCTCCACAACTTAAAAGATCCTGCGGGACGTTTAGCTAGATGGAGTGTAAAACTCCAACAATTTGATTTCGAAGTTATCCACTGGAAGGGTAAATTTAATGTGGTACCAGATACATTATCCCGAGCTCCTAGTGGAGCCTATGCTATTAATTCTTTAAATTTTTCTTTAGACGAGGTCGAGGATTAGTACAAAAACATGTTAAATAATATTAAGGAAAAGCCAGATCTATATCCCGATTGGAGAGTAGAAAATGATAAAATGTATAAGTTTATTCCGAATAATTTGAATATCAAAGCCAATTTAATTGAGTGTGAAATTAGTAGTGCCGAAATCATGCCGTGCACAAATTTTAAAAGAATGCCATGATGATCCAGCTTCGGCCCATTTGGGTGTATTTAAAACATACAAAAATCAAAGAGCTCTATTACTGGCCCAAAATGCGGTCATATATATCTAAATACATTAGTAAATGTGTTACGTGCTGCCAAAGCAAATTCAGCACGTTCAACCATTATGGTTTTATGGGCAAAGAGAAAAAAGTTTCATTTCCGTTTCAATGTTTGTCGATTGATTTAATGGGGCCCTTTCCGCGCTCGAAATTGGGGAATACTTACCTTTTAGTTGTTACGGACTGGTTTACAAAATTCACTTTATTGCATCCCATGCGCAGCGCTTCAACAAAACAAATTTGTAATTACCTGGAAAATTTTGTATTTTTGGTATATGGGGTACCTCAAATTTGTATGATAGATAATGGCCCTCAATTTAAAAGTAATTTATTTTCTAATCTCATGACAAATTATAAAATACCTTCGGTTTGGTTTAACGCCAGCTACCATCCTCAAGTTAATTATGTAGAACGCGTTAACAAGGTAATTGGAGCTGCCATTCGCAGTTACATTCAAGATTCTCAGAAGAATTGGGACGATAATATTCACAAAATTGCCCATGCGCTTCGTAATGCTGTTCATGAATCCACAAAATATTCCCCAACATTTTTAGCTTTTGGACGCACGGTTCCTCTGACCGGGGAATTCTATAATAAATTAAAGGATTTAAATCCAGAGGATCTAGCAATTGATACTGAGAACAATTGGTTCAAGACCTCAATGAATTGTCGCCTATCTTTAAAGAAGTTCAGAAAAACATACATTTGGCGTATGAACGTAATACACTCTTACAATTTAAGGCGCAGACCATTAAATTTCAAAGTAGGGATTTAGTGTGGAAGCGCAATTTTATATTATTAGATGCTTCTAAACATTTCAATAAAAATTAGCCCCGAAGTTCCTAGAAGCAAAGGTGATGGAAATTTTAGGTTCTACCACTTATAGACTATCTTCTATGGACGGAAAACCGCTAGGGTGTTCCACGTCCAAGACCTAAAACCTCACTAATATTTTATTTTTCCAATTTTTACTTTTTCCTTACGCCAATTTTCTGAAAAGACTCAGTTGTCTTAAACATAATTGCGGTTGGATGTGTTAATTTCTACATTTATTTTATTTCAATTTGCTTGAAATTCCTAAGAGCAATTTCAATTTTTCGAGGGGCTGTGTAACATACTGTTTTAATACGCTCTAATTAGTTTTATGATTTCTAAAAATAGTTATTTTCTAGTTTAATTTTAGCATTTTAATTATTAGAATGAAGGTCTAGTAGCATAAATATGTCTGTAATTGTAACGGATGAAAGACTACCCAAGTAGTGTCCTAGCGAAGTTTCCAGGAAGGTCTAATCCAAGAGTTAATCAATTTTTCTAAAGGCACTTTACTTGAAAGGCACTACACATGTCAGATTAGTTGCTATCTATGATTAGATGTCAATCATGTTTTAGCATCCTATTTATGTCAGGGTGGTCGGAAGCAATTTTTCAATTAGCGGAGTACTCAACTAAAATTGGTTTCGAGATCTACTTGTGTGGCTATCTTAGGGCAATTGGCAGTTTAATTAATCTTAAAGATTTACGACCGGCGTAGCCTAAGCCGAGTATGAGAGCCAAGAAAGAGGTTATTTTTCAATTAACTTAAATGTATATAAGGATGCCAACCGGTGGTAATCGGGGTTGTTTATTTCCAGACGCGTTAGAGTCTAAAGCTCGCGGATTTGCAAGATTGAGTAAGTGTTTTATTTCTCTGAATTCAAGTGCGTGCCGTTATGTTCAAAGTGAGTTTATTTCTTTGAGTAAGTAATTATTATATATGGTATTACTATGAACTCAAGGCTGTGTTATGCATCATAAGTCATTTATTTGTTTAAATACAATATCTGTCGACTTTCATAACATACAACTTCGGGTTAAAGCCCCGTTCCTGTAATTTAATCCCGTTAGGTTATTGTTAAAGACCGCATCTTTTGAAGGGTTTCTTATTTTATTGTGTTTCGACGTTGTCCGAGGCTTGTAATAACTAAGCCACGAATTCCGTTACTGTACTATTTGACCCGTGCGAAGGTCATGTTTTTCCTGTTATTGATGACCCCGTGATTAAAGGAAGGTCGTTTTAGTATGCAAGTTAAGTAGACTACGGTAGCGTTAATTAATTATATGTATTGGGATGTTTGCACCCAGAACTGTTGTTACTATTCATAAAATAAGGACTTTAGAATTGTTTAGTTAAGTTGTGTTTGTGCTAGCCGGAGACTTTATAAGTATTTTCTGTCCTGCAATCTTGGTTCATCGCCACGAACAAAGTGCGACGAGAGCTATTACCGCGATCGGTCCATGGGCCGTTTAATTCCCATGGTGGCGCTCTATTGTAAATAATGTTAATTACTGTATAATTTTGTATGCATATGTAATTAGGTTAAGTTAGTAGTAGCCCATTTAATAAAACAATTGGAATTTTGTCTTAGTGTGTTGTTGTTTAATGAACCTACCCTTCTCACCGACTGCAGTAGCTTGCGAGGCAATGTCCCGAAACGTGAGGGTACTATAGTGTTAAATGTCCTTCCCATTTATTATTTATTGTTTTGGATACCCTCACGCTGTAGGTAAATATTCTAATTACAGGCGACCGCTGAGCAACTGTACTGGCTTGTTCTTAAGCATCGCTTATGCTTGTTTAGTCTAGTCTGTACTAACCGTCCTGTTTCTCCTATATATACTAAACCGCAACTGCAAGGTATACTATATACGTCTGAGACTTTAAGACTATTTTCGGAATCTTTTGGGGTTGGCAATATTTGTGAAATTTTATTAGTGGGTTTATAGATTGTTTTGATGTTGTTTGCGTATAATTTTGCCAATTCGGTCTGTTACTCTGAATATATACATAGAAGGGTTGCTAAAGGTCGTGTATTGGGGTTACAGCGTGATTTTGGGGTTCGTGTAGGTTGCAGATGCCGGTTTATTACTCGGCCGATATCTGAGTTACGATAGCCGTTTTTTATAAGACTAGTTTTGAGTTGGGTCAGTTCATAAAGATAAGTGTTCTGGTTGTGAAATCTTAATTGCACGGTGATTACTGATGATTTTTGTGAGGGATGATGATGTGACGGCGCATGTAGGTATCTGTCTGTGTGTGTAAGTTTTCGATATACGGAATGACCTAGTTGTCCGTTAGGTTGACGCTCCACCAGTACGTCAAGGAAAGGCAGAGTTTTGTTCTTTTCAATTTCTATAGTAAACTTAATATCTTTATGTTGATTGTTTATGTGATCTAGAAAATTATTCAGCGTTTGGTGTCCATGGGACCAGATTACAAAAGTGTCATCTACATAACGGAGCCAAGTTTTTGGTTTAAGGTCTCTAGATTCTAGAGCCATAAATTTCAAAGGCTCCATGAATAAATTGGTCACAATAGGGAATAGAGGTGTGCCCATTGGTGTTCCCGAAACTTATTTGTAAAGTTGTCCGTCAAAGACATAATAGATAGAGGTTAAGCATTTTTCAATGAGCGTGGCCAGGTACTGAAATTTGTTTTCTTTGGGTAGGAGTTGTTTAATAATGGAGACAATGTCTATGACAAGTTACATTTGTAAATAGGGATGGTACGTCAAAGCTGACTAGTGTATCATTAGGGCCTAGCTCAAAATTTGCAATTAGTAACACCCCTACTAATGTTTTAAACTCCGCTCGTTTCATAGAACTAATTGCAAATATTGAGTTAGGTCCAAATGATATACTAGTCAGTTTTGGGCACACTAATGGGCTCACCTCTATCCCCTATTGTGTCCAATATATTTATAAAATCTTTGGAATCCATGACTCTAGAATTCACAGACCTTAAACCAAAAACTTGGCTCTATTATGTAGATGATACTTCTGTAATCTGGCCCCATGGACACTAAACGCTCAATAATTTTCTGGATCACATAAACAATTAACTTAAGATATTAAGTTTAATATAGAAATTGAAAAGAACGGAACTCTGCCACTCCTTGACGTTCTGGTGGAGTGCCAACCTAATGGACGACTAGGTCATTCCATACATCGAAAACCCACACACACACACACAGACAGATATCTACATGCGTCTTCACATCATCATCCCTCACAAAAATCTTCGGTAATCAACTCTATAGTCCACCGTGCAATTAAGATTTTACAACCAGAATACTTATCTAATGAACTGACCCATCTCAAAGTTAGTCTTATAAAAAACGGCTATCCTAACTCAGATATCGGCAGAGCAATAAACCGGCATCTGCATCCTACACGAACCCCCAAATCACGCTGTAACCCCGATACACGTTCTTTAGCAGTCCTTCCATATATACACAGAATAACAGACCGAATTGGCAAAATTCTACAAAAACACAACATCAAAACAATCTATAAACCCACTACTAAAATTTCACAAATATTACCAACCCCAAAATATTCCGAAAATAGTCTTAAAAACCCGGGCATATATAGTATACCTTGCAGCTGCAGTTTAGTATACATAGGAGAAACAGGACAGTCAGTACAGACTAGACTAAACGAGCATAAGCGATGCTTAAGAACAAACCAGTACTATCGCTCAGCGGTGGCCGAACACCAACATGAAACAGGTCATACCATTAACTTTGACAACACGAAACTAATCGCTAGAATACCATTTTTCTACAATAGAAAAATTAGAGATTTCACAGAAATCAATAAAAATTCTAATAATCTAAACAAAGGCGATGGCTACTACCTTTCCCCCATTTGAAAAACTAGCCTATGTTTACAACAACCAGAACCGTGACGTTTACTGATCCGCTACGACACTCCTCTCTATTCATGATCACTCATGCATCAATTCCTCGTCTTATATAAACTACCACTTTCGCTACTTTCACTAGTTACTTCGCCACAAGTCACCTTTTGGTTTTGAATTGGATAGTGAGTCTACTAGCTCAGGAGTAACTCTACTCTTTACACTTTAACTTGTCTATTTAATATTATCATTCCTATCTTTATTATTTTTATTCTTATTATTTATTTTCTGGTCCTGATGAAGACCCTTACATTAATGGGCGAAACGTTGACCTTAGTTTATAAAATAACACGGACCCAACCCAAAAACATAAATAATTATAATCACTCCGGCCGTGAAAGCCTCCGACGATATCGTCTTACAAAAATTAGATTTTTTTTCATAACACCCAGTAATTACTTCTAATCTAAATAATCTATCGTCACCGATAGAAAATGTTGACTTTTCTAAACCCGTACCTGTTTATATATAAAAGCTTAATTTTCAGGATATACCTCAAAGATTTCTTTAGCATCATTCCCTGAACAAATAGACGAATTAAATAGTCCTCCGAAATTGCACTGACGACCAGTTATTTAAAAGTGACGTCGAGTTTTTTCTTGATAGCGCCTTAGTATAGTATTAGAATATTAAACACCAAATCCACTCTTTGTCCGAGTTAGTTGAACTCTTTTGAAAATGACTGTTACAACGATTATGAAATCCGGTGTCAAATTCGTGCCCGTTTCCAAGCCACCGAAGAAAATGTTTTATTTTATATTATCGAAGTGCAGACATTATATAATAGATTAGACGAAAGTATGATAAAATCTAAATTTTGATCCAACTGATACGCAATCTGAGCGCTTAGCTCTACAAAAAAAATTGATTCAGTGATTCAACTTAAACATCTTTGTTGCTTTTTACAAAGAGTAAATTCCGTTAAGAAAAATATGACTTCTCAGCAAAATTGCAACCGAAACCTTCTTAACAAAATGTATCTTACCGTAACGATTCTTCTCCAAATTATAATAATATTTCGTCCCCCACATCGAATATCGAACAAACAAGCCCTTTTTCTTGTTGGAATTGTCGAAAAGGTAATTATAATTATAGTAACTGTACCGATCATCGTAATGATTTTTGTACGCATGTGGAAACCCGCACGTATATAAAAATAAATGTCCCCCTTTGTAATGTTCCTTCGTCTCGAAACAACCAAGTACCACAAAATTACCGTTATCGTGTGAATTAAACTTAAAACTTACCGTACCGTTACATTTATTACGCAAAAACAAGGAGTATGCCTATATTAACGTATCTCCAACAACTTCTATTCCTTTAACTAAAAGGTGTTGTACATTCCCACTTGAATAGTTTAACTGGTTAACAGCCGTATGTGCTTTTCATCATCCCAGCTCGGTATCTGCAAAAGTTAAAACTAAACCTTTTGATAACCTCCCACATTTACTTATTTCAATCGACGCATTGTTGGACACTGCTTCCAATTTGTCTTTAATTAATTCTGCTGGCGTGCAGCAATTAAAAGAACAAAACATCCATTTTAGAACAATACCTTATAATACCTGCTGATTCTGCCCAGGTTCAGGTAATTGGATCTCTTAAATTAAAAATTCGAGTAGATTTTCTTGAACGTAAAATTAAATTTTACTGACCCTAGCGCAATCTTTTCTTTTAAGAGTTGATTTTTCTCACCTTTCTAACTTACCGCTAAATTTCATAGATTGTACTTGGCAAGCTAACCTTAAGAAAAGTATTTGTGCTTTCTTGGTAATTCCAAATAAAATTCCTTTTACCGAACAACAAACCATTTTGTTAGATAAATCTATGAACAAATTTCTTAAATTAGCAATTTCTGAACTAGGTTGTGCATTTAGTACAGTCACTGATGGTTTGAATTAGAAGGCAGACTGTTGGAAGCTGGATATTTTAGTGTTTTTGCAAGTTACGAAGATAAGTTTGATAAGATTGAGGAAAGATTGAAGGAGGGCGAGAAAAAATTTAATGAATCAGTTAATTATAGTAAATAGGGGCGATGTTAGTGTGAAGTTATGTTTAAATGTAAAAAGTGTAAACAGTTTAATAATAAATGAAATAACTTTCCAACATCAATAGATAGTATCTTGGTAAGATTAGGTAGTATAATGATTGACCTGAAAAATTCATATTTAAAGAGGTTGTTACGTTTATCAAGGCAGCCACGTTGGGCGCCAAATTTATGCTACGTTGGCTCGTGCCGTGCGTAACACCAAGAAAATTAAAGAAATGACCGGGCTCAATCGGAGATTAGGGGGTTGTAGAAAGCAGACCAACATATTATGTACGCGGCTGTAAGGAGTTAGTAAAAATACCTGTAATAAAAAAAATTAGAATAGTGAACCTGCAATAAAAAAAATTAGTCCTGCAAACCTGAAATAAAGAAAAGCATAGCATGCTGATCGAGCATAGATTGTTTAGTACTTGGTAGAATGTAAAAAAAAAACTGTTTAGATAATCTATATAATATAACAACGGTAAAAGCAATACAAAAATTTTAGTACAAAGTGAGGTAATATTGGGGAGTAGCAGAAACGTTTCCTCACACACCAATTAAACATAAATCAGACAAAATGTTAACAAAAGATAAATAGATAAGACACAATTGATATGAGCAATCCAGTAGCATTGATTTTTTTTTCTTTCCTGTCCAAATATTCAAATTACTCAAACTAATTTGTTTTGTTTCTCTTTTTTTTTTTTCTTAATAGCATGCAATTCTATTGTAAAAGGTATCCGAACGACAAAGATATGGCAAAACAACCGATAGATATTTACAGTAAGAACAAGTAGGAAATAGTTCAACTTACAAAAGGTTCTTCAGTAACGCTTCCTTGCAATTGAAGTGTGGGATTCACGATGTCCGGCACTAACGCAGCACTTCACCCTTGACTGGGAGGGTGTTGATGGAACTTATCACACGTTACTCTAATTACATCTACGTATTTCACTGGTGTTAGCAGCAGACATTATCACGCGACGGAACTATGTAGCATTGATAAATTTCTTGTTAATTCTATTTTCCGAGACAATAATTTCGAAATATTCTGTAGCACTAGTTTAATTTCAACTGGGACCAAATATATATTTTTTTCATAAACATCCAAAAAGCAGTGAGAAACTTCAACCAATACCTTTGTAAACCGGTAATCTGTTATATTTTGCAAATAACGAAATTTGCGCAAGCAATGATCTATTTTAGATTCTTTGGGGTTAGAAAATTCAGAAACTACAGTATCAACTGTATTTGGATAATCCAAAGTATGCACTACTCTGATAAAAAAAGAAGGACCGCGAAACTAGATCGCACACACAGTTTAAATATCAAAAGACAAAGCACCAAAAAAAAACCACAATGAGTAAAACACGTGTATCACTAAAGTAAGTTCGTCAAATGTTCCGTAAAACACGTGCGTCGACCAAACACGTTCGCCTATCAACCATACTAATTCAATCGGAATTAGCACTACACTTACTACAGTTAATATACAACTTTTATTTCACAAGAAAAACAACTACAATCGTGCCGTGCTTATTCATGAACAATTCGAAAATTCATACCGCATTAATTCTCACTATTTTCAAAGCAAAAAGGAAAACAGTATTTTTACCGTAACTAATATATAGGAACAAAGAAGAAACTACAACTGCTCATCTGTTTATATCAACTCGTTGCTATTACAACCTCTTATCGTCTATTATTTAGACTTGTATATCCACATAAGGAACAAAATCTATACGAACGGCAAGACAAGAACGATGCAATCCACTCATTATAATACGACGCATTCACCTAAGGAGTTAATAAATATAAAATATAGAAATAGTAGTTACCGAAATGTATTTACTAATTGGGAAAAAGCGTAAAATGTTCAACTACAAAAATGCTCGTTACAAATTCCCCCCTAGCAAAATAAAAACGTCGGGGTGAGACAAAAAAGCGACAGACAAGGAACCAAACAAAAATATTTTTTTTATTCGGTTCGAAAGACCAACACCAGTATAAGAAAAAGAACATTTTTCCAAAAGAAGACAAAGTCATATGTCGTAACCAACAACGACAGAACAGGTAAAGAAAGCATCAAGTAGACACCCAATGAGGATTAAAGGTCTTAGCTACTTTCAAAATCGTCAAAAGACGGATGTCTCCAAAAGGGACATTTCTGTTCTTCACCTCAAAGAAAAGTTTTGGCTTCCCGCGGAGAAACCAAGAAAAAAAAAAACGAGGAAGAAAACTCGTAGCAAACCAACTAGACGACAAAACTGTCAACCTCAAGTGTGCAGCAAAGAAAGAACCAAGACAAAGTAAAGGGTAAAGGCAAGCTAGTACACAATCTAGAATACTTCCGCCTGAGGTAACACAGATTCGTATGAAACGATTACTCAAGCAAAGTATGGCTAACAGACCTACAAAAGCGACCAAGTCGAAATACCTAAAGGAAAAGAAAATAGATCTGAAGCCTACCTCAAGGAATGGATGTAGAAAGCGACTATAATAGTCAAAAAGTGAACAAATGGTAGAACTAGCCAAAAGAAAAAAGTTACGGGATGGGCTAGCTACAAAATATAAATAGGACTACGAAATGGGCGCCAGTGTTTTCGGACACAAGCTTATCAGAGAAAACACAAGACCAATAAGCCAAAAAAAATTACAAGCCATTAGGGATAGCGACACGTAGGGGTCAAAATAGAATCGGCCGTAGGGAGCCCTCTAGGATCCGGAGGTTCAGGATCAATGTCTGGAGGGTCTAAAGTTTTATCGGGTTTGAGGTCCTTAATATGCCAAGTACCCAGATCGTTACCAGAATCATCCACTAAGATATAGGTCCAAGGAGAAAGTATAGTTCTAATAGTAAAGTGACCCACATATTTGGGAGCAAGTTTAGCATTGAAGTAGCGAGTAGCATCCGAAAGAACATAATTGCGTTTCCAAACGCGATCGCCTGGAGATAAAGTTAAGGGACGACGACGAAGATCGTAGTGTTTAGCATTTTTCTTGTATGCTAAGGAAAGGCGTTTCAAAATTTCTTCACGAAGTGACTCAAATTTGACTAAATCAGTAGGAGGAATAGGACGTTCGGGATCCATAAGAACATCATCAGGATCAAGAGGTTTTCCAAAATGATCGCCGTAGAGAACATGCTCACGAATATATAGAGCAAAATACGGGGAGTAACCAATAACCTCATGTTTAAGCGTTCGAATAGCACAACCAATTTTTGCTAAATTAACGTCCCACCGACGTTGATTATCAGAAACGTAAGAAGAAATCATAGTTTTCAGGACTCTATTAATCCGTTCGGCCGGATTCGCCTGAGGATGATAGCGAGCATTAAACAGAATTTTTGTTCGATAAGAATTACAGAGTTTAGTGAAAATATTACTACGAAATTGTACACCATTGTCCGCAATTAGATATTGAGGAGTACCATACACCAGGAAAATATTTTCCTTAATGGTTCGAGCAACAGCAGCGGCCGTAGACGCACGTAGAGGAAAGAAACAAGCATATTTTGTAAAACAATCGGCAACAACTAAAATGAAAGAATTACCTTTAGAGGATCTAGGAAGAGGTCCGACAATATCAGTACATAGGACTTGCCAAGGACGAGTGGCAGTAGCACGGGGAGACATAAAGCCAGGAGGTTTCTTTTGTTCGACTTTGTGTGCCGAGCAAATTTTACAACGACGGACGTATCGAGCAACAGCGGCTCTAAGTTTAGGCCAATAGTAGCGCATGAAAATTTTAGAGACAGTTTTGTGGACACCAGGGTGACCTGAAGTAGGTAGATCATGATTTTCGTATAGAACCCTATTCCGTTGTTCGCTGGGAACTACTAACTTCCAATCGTCTTGAGGAGGTTAGAGCAAAGACTGTTTAGATTTTACATGTTTATATAGTAATTCGTTTTCCACATGCCAGTTACTGTATAGTTTAAGATTGGAATTAACACGAGTCCGTAGTTTAAGATACCAAGGATCCAAAATTGGCAAAGTAATAGAAGATTTAGGAAAGTCATCAATTAAGTCAATTTTAGGTACTGAGCGAGATAAGGCATCGGGAACGATGTTTTCTTTATCTTTACGATGTACGATGGTGAAGTTATATTGTTAAAGTCGTACAGACCAACGAGCTAAACGACCGTTGGGGCTTTGTAGATTATTCAGCCAGATAAGCGAGTGGTGATCGGTGATCACAGTAAAGTGAGAACCCTCGATATAGGGACGAAATTTCTCAATTGCCCAAATAACACCAAGACATTCTTTTTCGGTGGCGCTATAGTTGCGTTCCGCCTTTTTAAGAGAACAGCTAATGTAGCTAATGACTTTTTCGTCATCACCTTGTTGTTGAGTCAGCACAGCACCCAGATCAAAATCAGAGGCATCAGTCTGTATAGTAAAGGGCAAAGAAAAATCAGGACAACTTATCACTGGAGCCGTTACCAAGTGTTCTTTCAGCAGCTTAAACGCCTGCTGACATTCCGAAGACCAATCAAATTTAGAATTTTTCTTAGTCAAAGCAGTAATTGGAGCAGTAAGAGCAGAAGAATTTGGGATAAAGCGACGATACCACGAACACATACCAACTATGCGTCGTACTTCAGTTACAGTAGTAGGAGGAGAAAGATTAAGAATGGCCGAAACTTTTTCTGGGTCGACATGGAGTCCATGACGATTTACTACGTATCCCAGATAACGGAGTTCCGGTCGGCATATAATGCATTTATCTCTGCGAAGAGTAAGACCTGCAGAATGTAAACGAAAAAGCACTTTCTGTAGTACCACCAAATGTTGTTCGAAAGTAGGGGTAGCGATGATCACATCATCTAAGTATGCGAAACAGAAAGGTTCAAGATCAGCACCAAGCACACGATCTATAAGTCGCTGAAATGTCGCTGGAGAATTATGAAGACCAAATGGCATTTTAGTAAACTGGTATAAACCTCTAACAAGCACCGTAAATGCAGTAATCGCCTTAGAATTAGAAGAAAGAGGTATTTGCCAATAAGCAGAGCGAATGTCCAAACTAGTTAAGAATTTTGCGTCTCTAAGACGGTCTAGAATCGTAGAAATATAGGGAAGGGGATAGGCATCTTTTTCTGTAACTTCATTGACCTTTCTAAAATCGATGCAGAAACGATATGTGCCATCTTACTTAGGCACCATAACAATAGGGCTAGACCAAGCGCTATTAGATGGTTCTACAACACCACTTTCTAGCATCTCATCCAGAGCTTGATTGACATGTCGAAGTACCGTAGGGGACATGGGACAATATCGTTGTTTGATAGGACTAGATGTAGTACGGATCTGATGTTCAATGAGATTAGTACAGCCCAAAGGTAAAGTATCATCTTTAGAAAACATCTGTTGGACTATACGAGACAATTCGGATTGTTGCATGATCGACAGATCGAAAAGAGCATTGATCTGACTGATCGAGACAGTAGAAGAAGAACCGAAAGTCCATTGACCCGTTCGAAAATCTGGGACAACACCCATAGATTTCCAGAAGTCAATGCCTAAGATCAGAGACTGAGAAATAGAATGAACGACTAGGACGGCAAGAAGAATAGTTTTATTTTCGACCGACATGGGTAAAGTAAGTGACCCGAGAATGTCACAAGCTTGACCATTGGCTACCGTACAGCTGTGGATCTCCGTTTGGGACAAAGGCAAGGAAAGAGAATAGAAAATATTCCAACCAGGACCACCAATAATAGTACGAAAAGCGACAGAATCAAGCAAACCCTTAAATTCGATGTCGAAAATAGTAACAGTAAGATAAGGTCTGTCGTCCTCACGAGAACTAGCTAAAATAAAATCCAGAACATATTTAGATCGATCGTCAAGACCAGAGAAAGGATTTTCTAAGGAAATAATAGGTACCGAGACAACTGTAGAAGGGATCGGGTCGGTTTCTCGGCTTAGCGACTCGATCGGTAGTTTAAATTCTTGTCACAACTCGTACAATTGGTACGGGTAACATTAGGTTTACCACAACCATAGCAATGAAGTATTTGAGGTTTAGTACAGGAAGGAGACTTGTGTCCTCGTTGGCCACAGTTCCAACAGGTAACGGAAGAATTAGAAATATTTTTAGGAGCATCATTTGCACGAGGTGTAAATATTTTCGAAGTAGTAACACCAGAATGGGGAGGGACATAAGCAGAAGTAAGTTTGCTGCGGACCGCAGAACCTGTATAAGCTAAGTCAGGCTCTAGGAGTTGAGAAAAGTTCAGAGCAGGAGGAGACTTGAAATTATCGGCTTGTATTTTGCGCTGTTCTAGTCTGCGACCTACACGCAAAAGTTCCGTAATAGTATTCAGATCAAGCAAAGCTAATTTGGTTTGGTAGAAAGGGGTAAGATTTGGTAAAATACTTTCGAGTTTCTGTGGTTCAGAGAGAGAGAGATTGTTAGACGAGCAAATAAATTTTCCATCGTAGCTAAATATACACCAATAGACTCTGAGGGACCCATAGTACGTTGCTTTATTTCCTCTAAAAGTTTTTCGTGGTAATTAACGGGTTGAAATTCTTCCCCTAATAGTCGAATAACATCTTGCCAATCAGTTAGGGATTTTCTATGCGCTCTGAATAAAATTGAAGCTTTTCCCGAAACTAAGTCTGATGCCGAAGAAAATAGTTGAGAAGCAGAAACGTTGCGTGCCGAGCATAATTCGTCCACGCGTAATAGAAATGCATTTAAAGACATACGGTCATCACCCGAAAATTTTAAGTCCCATTTAGACACCAGCTGTCCATAACCAGACGTAGCAATTGATTTAGAAATAGATATAGGTATAGGTAATTCATCAGAAGATTCAGCAGACGTAAGATCATCCTCAGTATCAGTAGTAGTCGGATTAATAGTAGCCGTAGAAACAAGTGGTGCCCTAGGTGAAGTGGAAGAACGTCTAAAGCGACGGTATAACCTATCGCAATCACTGCGTAAATTACTAACACATAGCAACAACTTTCGCTGTATGACTGTTTCAGCGTCAGAAGTAACATTCATGCGTTGGATTCTCCCTTTGAGATGCATAGCAAGGCTAATAATACGTTTGCCGTCGGCAGTTGAAATATCACCATTAAAATCTTTACTCTTCGTAGTTAATTCAGTTAAACCTTCAGTCACGGCTTTATTATCAGTCTGAAAATCGATACCAGATTTAAGTGGACTTAGAGTTTCAGAAGATTCCATTTTCAAAATATTCCTAAAGGATTTACGAAATTCGTATACAAGTACCTTTGCATCGAACCCACGAGAACCGACTTCATATCTGAGTTCAGCTTCATGTAAACGAGCAACTTTTAATTTCCAATAGTCCCCCATTACTACAGAATCAACCAACACCCAAATATTTAAAGACACAAAAACGAATTATTAGGCTTGTTCGATAGAGAAACTAAATTAACGAAATAACTAAATACTAAACAAAATCCAGTTCAAACGAGAAGGAAGAAAAAAAAATAATTGCGAGCTCCACGTTGGGCGCCAAATTTATGTTACGTTTATCAAGGCAGCCACGTTGGGCGCCAAATTTATGCTGCGTTGGCTCGTAACCGTGCGTAGCACCAAGAAAATCAAAGAAATGACCGGGCTCATTCGGAGATTAGGGGGGGTTGTAGAAAGCAGACCAACATATTATGTACGCGGCTGTAAGGAGTTAGTAACAATACCTGCAATAAAAAAAATTAGAATAGTAAATCTGCATTAAAAAAAAATTAGTCCTGCAAACCTGAAATAAAGAAAAAGCATAGCATGCTGATCGAGCATAGATTGTTCAGTACTTGGTAGAATGTAAAAAAAAAATGTTTAGATAATCTATATAATATAACAACGATAAAAGCAATACAAAAATTTTTAGTACAAAGTGAGGTAATATTGGGGAGTAGCAGAAACGTTTCCTCACACACCAATTAAACATAAATCAGACAAAATGTTAACAAAAGATAAATAGGTAAGACACAATTGATATGAGCAATCCAGTAGCATTGATTTTTTTTCCTTCCTGTCCAAATATTCAAATTACTCAAACTAATTTGTTTTGTTTCTCTTTTTTTTATTTTGTTTCTTAATAGCATGCAATTTTATTGTAAAAGGTATCCGAACGACAAAGATATGGCAAAACAACCGATAGATATTTACAGTAAGAACAAGTAGGAAATAGTTCAACTTACAAAAGGTTCTTCAGTAACGCTTCCTTGCAATTGAAGTGTGGGATTCACGATGTCCGGCACTAACGCAGCACTTCACCCTTGACTGGGAGGGTGTTGATGGAACTTATCACACGTTACTCTAATTACATCTACGTATTTCACTGGTGTTAGCAGCAGACATTATCACGCGACGGAACTATGTAGCATTGATAAATTTCTTGTTAATTCTATTTCCCGAGACAATAATTTCGAAATATTCTGTAGCACTAGTTTAATTTCAACTGGGACCAAATATATATTTTTTTCATAAACATCCAAAAAGCAGTGAGAAACTTCAACCAATACCTTTGTAAACCGGTAATCTGTTATATTTTGCAAATAACGAAATTTGCGCAAGCAATGATCTGTTTTGGATTCTTTGGGGTTAGAAAATTCAGAAACTACAGTATCAACTGTATTTGGATAATCCAAAGTATGCACTACTCTGATAAAAAAAGATGGACCGCGAAACTAGATCGCACACACAGTTTAAATATCAAAAGACAAAGCACCAAAAAAAAAACCACAATGAGTAAAACACGTGTATCACTAAAGTAAGTCCGTCAAATGTTCCGTAAAACACGTGCGTCGACCAAACACGTTCGCTTATCAACCATACTACTTCAATCGGAATTAGCACTACATTTACCACAGTTAATATACAACTTTTATTTCACCAGAAAAACAACTAAAATCGTGCCGTGCTTATTCATGAACAATTCGAAAATTCATACCGCATTAATTCTCACTATTTTCAAAGCAAAAAGGAAAACAGTATTTTTACCGTAATTAATATATAGGAACAAAGAAGAAACTACAACTGCTCATCTGTTTATATCAACTCTTTGCTATTACAACCTCTTATCGTCTATTATCTAGACTTGTATATCCACATAAGGAACAAAATCTATACGAACGGCAAGACAAAAACGATGCAATCCACTCATTATAATACGACGCATTCGCCTAAGGAGTTAATAAATATAAAATATAGAAATAGTAGTTACCGAAATGTATTTACTAATTGGGAAAAAGCGTAAAATGTTCAACTACAAAAATGCACGTTACAAGGTGATATAAAAAACTTTTGTCAGACGGGTGTACCTACCAATTAAAGGATGTCGCTTTTGGTTTGCCTATAGACACAGTAGTATATGTAGAGGCAACGCAATGTAATTTGTACCACCTAAAAGAGTATTTACAAATATTTTAAATGAGATTTTTATATTTTGCGAGGGTAGTCTGCAGTACTTTGTAAATTTGATGTATACCAAAAGAATTTTATTGCAATAGTACATAGTGTCCGAGAAAACTTGCACCTTACTTTTTTTTTTAGTGTTATAACAAGGATAGGTGCATGACAGAGCATACGTGAGAGTAAACTCTGGCACAGCTAGCATCGACTTTTGGGGTTGCGGAGGCTGCAAAAGACCTAAAATTTCAGAGTAGGTAATAATAAGTATAAGAAAACGATAAAGACACTTTGATAAACTAACTAAAATTTGTTATCTATTTAGAAATTAACATTTAAGAACAAACATTAAACAAAATTTCATTTAATTCAGTGTTGAGGTTTTAACTTACGTTAGTAGTTGAAATGTTTTACTACCAAGATAAAAAAACCGAACGGGTGCATGAGCGGACATAGTATGTAGAAATAAATAGTGCTGTAGCGAAAATAGTGTTGAGGTTTCAACTAAGGTTAGTAGTCGAAATGCTTTACTACTAAGACAAAATGATCGTACGGGTGCATAAGCGGAAAAAGTGTTGAGATCTAAATACTGCTAGGGCGAAAATAGTGTTGAAGTTTTAACTTTGGTTAGTAGTCGAAATGTTTTGCTACTAAGACAAAATAATCGAACCCGTGCATCAGCGGAAAAAGTGTTGAGACCTATATACTGTCCAGGGGAAAATAGTGTTGAGGTTTCAACCTAGGTTAGTAGTTGAAATGTTTTATTACCAAAACATTTGAGGTTATCTTTGAGAAAATAGATCAACTAGATAACTTTATACTTTATAAAGTATTAGTTATCTAATGAAGTTGCTTTAAACTTGTAAACATAATATTCTGATTGATAAGATAATAGTTTAACATACCATTTAGATACAGATAAATACAGAACTTGATTTATGTTTTATCTAAGTAAAAAATTACCAACTGTTTCATGATACACTTGACTTACATTTGTGACATAAAAAATCACACGTAAAACTACATATGAATTTAAAGTTTTTAATGTTTAAATATTTAGAAATTTTTAATATAAGAAATGTATAGTTATTTATTCATACTTCTATACTGTAGAAAAATTTGAATCATGTTTTAATAACAAGTTTAAATTTAAAATAATTAAAAACGCATACCTGACGTTATGTAATTAATAAAAAGTAGGTTATCTCAAAGCCTCTTGTAGAACTTATAAGTATATCCAACTTCAGCCAAACAAAATTCATCAAACTTCCAACAGGTAAACTTGAGCCAAACCAAACAGTATTAACCTACAGAACAAATGACGAGAAGAAAAAGAGGACTAATCAACGGATTAGGAAACATAATCAAAGCAATTACCGGCAATCTAGATAATCAAAACAGATCGCTATGACAACGCGATACAACAGTTAATAGAGAACCAAAACGACATCAAGACCATAATTAGTAACCAAATATCGTTATCTCAATCAACGGTCATCAAATTCCATGAAACCCTAAGAAAATTAGTTAGAAATCAAGACAGTATAGCCAATCGAATACAAACCCTTGAAAGTAAAATGCAAACTACCATGTTAGGCATGCGAGGTTTAATCAGATTAAACACAATATACAACCAAATAATATCAACTCTAACTTAATTCAACAAATCCTAGCAACATTAGAAAACGCAGTAACCTTTGCAAAATTAAATATCCTACATTCAAGTATAATAGAACCAATTGATCTATTAAAAGAATTATTGAGAATAAAATCTTTTATAACTAACAGTAAATTACCTTTCGATGTAATAGAATCAAACATTTTAATATTTCAAAAAATAGTCATATTTAAAGGCTATGTATAAAACAACGATATAACATTTTTAATAAAAATACCCATAGTAGAGATTAACAGTTACAATTATTATCACTTATTTGCTTTTCCAATAAAAATGACTAGCACATACTAAGTTATTATTCCAAAAACCAAATTCCTATCCTTAAATGAACAAAGATATGGTTATACGAACAAAAATGTAATGAAGTCACACCCAATCAATACTTATGCCAATCATTGACAACAACAACAATTCAAGAAGACAGCCCTTGCGAAGTACAACTACTAAAATTTACCAATCACTATGAAAATTGTGAAGCCAAACCTGTACAAATCACCAACATGAAAATTTAGAAAGTAACGTAAAATAAATAGATAGCCATTTTCCCCACCGAAGTAATCGCAACAATGTATTACAATCAAGATGAAAGTCATTTAGCATTAACCGAAAGTAAATTAATCACCCTTAAGTAAAGTTGTTATTTAAAATTAAAAAACGAAATAATTAGAGTTTACCAAGACCCCGTACAGAGCAAGAAATTAGCAAATCTACCCGATTTACAAATCAAGATTACCCAAGGCAAAGACGATGAAATAATTCAAAAACCAATGCAATTAGAACACCTGGAATTATACAACCTCAACCACGCCATGAAACTCATGGAAGATTACAAAGAACACCTGAACGAGATCAAGACGCCCAAAGTGCACTACGATAATATTAATGTATGGACAATTATATTGATTATATTGATTATTTTATTAATCATTTATGTAACTTACAAAATATGTATTAGATATAAGAATAATAAAGGAAACAGTTTTAGAGAATATAAATTTTAAATGAGGTTAAACGAATTTTATTTAATTAAAAATCAAGAAAGGTAAAAAACCCTTAATTTTTAATGTACGTCGGAAGGAGTTATGTAATCCCCCATCTATTATATCTAATAAAACTAATACTTAAGAAGTTATTAGGAAATATTAGGAAATGTTTAACAATGTCATAAAAGACAATTTATTACAATTTATTTCAGTTTATAAACGTTTATAGGAACGGAAGCGCTACAAAGTAGCAAAGGATAAGTGACACTGCAGATGTCAGGTCACAGACGGTCGTAGGAAGTCACGTACCGAGATTAGGCAGAAGTAAGCTCGCAACAAAGTATTTATGAATAGCTTTTAAGATAGCAACTATGTTGTAACAATTTTATTTTCGCAGTAAAAAATCTATTCATGAAAGGTACAACGAATGTTAAAACACCTTTATTAACTAAAGTAATAATACGTGTAACAATCAAATCCTTACATTAATACAGTATCTAGAGTTGTTAGTCTATTTGTTTCGGAGTTCGGTGTATTCCACAGCCACTGGCGCGCGCGTGAGAGGTTTTTGACAACCCCACTCGGGACCCTCCCACGATAGAAGAACGCGGCAAAAGCACTCGTCGATATGTAAGAGCAGCGACAGCATGCATTTGAAATTAATGGCGAGTGACCTCCGGGTCGCATTATTTATGTGACACACTTCCTGAGTAACGGTTGGTATTGTATATTCGTTATCATAGTACCTAATTTAACAATTTGTTTAGCGCAACGACAACTTAGAATCTACAATTTAGAAACTCTAACTTATAGACTACGCAATGAAAAATTACATTTGTAACTAAGATTAGACAACGGAAGATTACGCTACAAAAGTTATGCAGCCTTGAATCAATGTAAGAAACCCGCTTCGCTTCAACACCTGTATTTAAAGCATGGAAAGCAAGAATAATTAGCTGCAGATTCCGCACGGTGATGAAGTTTCCATTCTAGCCTAGGACAACAGCCCGGGGTTTGGTTCGTAATAGCTTTAAGATTTCCTCAGTGCTTCCTTCTAAAAGCACGTTATTTCGTTTTGTTTTATAGAAGCACAAATTTGTTATTCAGTTTATCTGTAGCTACGCTGGTTTTCTCCAGTATCAAATTTAATTTCACTTAGTTTCGTAGATATGTGACTACACGTGGCTTCAACATAAATTAACAGCTGCGGTTACGTCACCTGTTTGTTTGAAATATGCCGTCAACAATTGCACAATTGCTAACAGATGTTTAGTATTACATTACTACCACCTTTGATAAAATTAGAGAATATCTTTGTGAATATTTTGACTTCAAATTGATTTTAATACCGTTAACTTAAAGAGAAAATTTTGTATATTAATTTGTAAATGACCTACACAGATCTGATTGGGTTATGAAACCTTAGTATAACCAGTCACACTGGATTGTAATATATTTGAGTAAGAATCAAGTTGATAAACTTTACATTAATTTTTCAAGTAATTCAATTATTCATTTTATTTTATTGCATTAAATTTTATTTACAGAAACAGAAAAAATTCTTTCTAGTAAATTTATAATCCACGCTTAAAGTCTTTTTATTCTGATCTAGTTTGATCAGACCTGATACACAAAAAGCAATAAGAGTTAAATTTTTATGATACCCTTATGTAGAAAATATTCTCTATGCATTTTTAGGTATATTTGAGGGACACAAATAGTGTTCCCATTTTCTATGTGACTTAATTATTATTTTTCCTTACAGGAACAGCGTCTTATTCTGTTAAGACAAGTTTTTGTCAGCGAAGGCGATCTTTTTTTTTGGGTCTCCACGTCCACCCTTAGAAATTTGCCATGCCATTAACATAAATCAATCTGGACTTGGTGGCGCCTGTTTGTTTTAGTTTGAGTGTGACCCCCCTACAGATTTCGACTTACCCCCCCATTGCTCATAGCTCTACCCAAGGAATAGACCCCTAGTTACGTCGGAAGACTTTGTTTTGCAGACACCTGGCTTGGAGCATGGTGATAATAAAGTAGTGTCGGCCAGGAAAATTCGTTTCACTAGCGCCCATGCGTGAGGCTAGCGGAGCCAATTATAGAGAGGAAAAAATCGTTACACTGGCGCCGGCAACGTTTGGGGCCTCGAAATTTGTTTGTTCATAACTTGATTTACCTCGAAATTTGTTATTCAAAATTTAATTTGCTTCGAAATTTGTTAGCTCAAAATTTATTTTGCTTTGAAGTCCATTTGTCCAAAAATTATTTTGCTCCGAAATTTGTTTGCTTAAAGTCTATTTGACATTTAGATTTGTTTGTTCGCTTTTGATAAAAGATTGGTTGTAATGTTAATCCCCATACAGTCAATTAATTAATTTGGTCAAATTTACTTTTGGCTTTCATTCTATTTTGACCCCTTATAATTTTTTTTGATATTGTTTTGGCAAAAATAATTTTACCAAAAACATCTTTTGATTTTTACCTTTAGTAGTACGAATTTGTTTTGATAACTTTTGTAAGGTTCGGATCAGTTAGATTTATCGGTTTGATTCCATTAGGCTTGAGTAATCATGTCGGAAAAATTCCAAATTGTTTGTCTACTTAAAGAAGAATTGGAGTATGAACTAAGAATCAGAGGAGTGGTGAGTGAGAGACCAGTGTTGGAGAAAAGGAAAATTTTAGGTAGATTGTTGGCTAAAGAAATAGATAAGCCTGGTTGTTTGATTGATCTTTCGTGTTATGAAGTAGACTTTGCAACGGAAAGTAAAGAAATTTCAGTTTCAGTCGAGTCAGTTCGTAATGTTGTGTCCGAATTTGAAGGTGACTCATCAGACTCAATTTTTAGGAGAGCTTGTTCAAGGTTAAACCACCTTTCGGGGCGAGTTAAGCGCATGAAAATCCCTTCAGTAAATTCCGAGGAAGCAATTAAGTTCAGAAATGAGACAGTAGCAACGATATTAACCCTTGAAGCTGACTTATACGATAAAATCAATAAAAGTACAGAGTCCACCTATTTGGATCGGTCCGTTGTAGTATCTCCTTCAGTTGCTAGTGCACCTATTCATTCGACTTCGTATGTAACGCCTTCCGTACCTATAGGTTCATGGCCTGTAAAATTCTCAGGTGATCCCAAACAACTATATTCATTTTGGATAGAGTTAGTGATTTAGCACAATCTCGTAAGGTATCCGAAGCTGATTTATTTGGATCAGCATGTGAACTTTTGTGGGTGACGCTTTAGTTTGGTTTAGAACAGTGAAAAGTTCATTGAGAGACTGGAACTCCTTGTTAGAACGTTTAAGGAAGATTTCTACCTGGTTCTTCAGATGATGACATTTGGGAAAAGATCAGAAATCGTCGCCAAGGTAAAGACGAAAGGATTATTTTATTTGTCGCGCATATGCAAACCTTGTTTAGTAGACTGACCAACGAACCAGCAGAAGTTACTAAAGTTAAGATGATAAGAAGAAATTTGGTTCCTGAATATATTTCAGCACTTGCATTGTCGGACATTCAAGATTTGTCTACCTTAGTAAATTTGGGTAAAAGGTTAGAAGAAGCTTCTTTGATAAAACTAAACTTGGTTTTAGCATCTTCTAGTAAACCTAACAAGATTTGCAACCCTCTAAGCATCAATTTGAGAACAAACCTCCTGGGTTGAATGAAAAATTTTGTGCTGTTAAGAGTAGGGTGTTTCAGAATAAATTAGTTAATCCCCAAGTAACAGTAGCGGATAAGAGCTCTTTGGAGTCCTCAGTTTGTAATTCCTTTAGTCCCGATAAGAGAAATAATTTTGTTTGTTGGAATTGCTCCCGTAGTGGACATTGGTTCAGAGATTGTAGAGCAACTAAAAAGATTTTTTGTTTTGGATGTGGTCGAAAAGGCGTTAAGGCTACGTCATGCCCACAATGCTCAAAAAACCAGTAAGGCGGCAGGCGCATAGTGGTCGGCATCCTGTTCCGCGTAATAAGGCCATGGTTATGATTTGTAAACAAGAAAAATACTTTTGTAAAGACGAGTGGTCAAGATGGCTTACAGTTGTTAAAAATTTTTGTCAGGACTCTCCGAAGCCTAAGAATAATACTTTGTTCATTGAGAAGCAGTGTGATAATCGACCTTACATTATGGTGAAATTAATGGATAGAGACATTACCGGTCTTCTAGATTCGGGATGCACTACCTCAGTGGTAGGATCTTTAGCCCTTTCAATTGTTAGAAAATTAGACTTGAAAATTTTAGTTCAGCAAAACAGGTATCACTACAGCTGATGGTTCAATAAAGTCTGTTGTAGGCTCAGTAGATTTGCCAATTTGTATAGGTAATGACTGCCGCATCCTTAATGCATTAGTGGTTCCGTCCCTACCGCATACATTTATCTTCGGTAGTGACTTTGCAAAATTATTTGGTGTAGTTGCTGACTTTAGAAGTAATAATTGGTTTATCCAAAGCAATGTTGGGAACGACATAGGGTATATAGGTCCGTCTTCCATCCCTTTGAACACTGAAGATTCTTTATTTGGTTTACATGACCTTTCAGATGCTCAATGTGTGCAAGCACAAGAGTTAATAAATTCATTTAGTGAGATTAGCAGCGACGATAGATTAGGACGAACTCACCTAATCGAAATGGACATAGACACAGGCAACGCCAAACCCTTCCATAAGAAACCATATGTCATGTCACCATATATGAGTAAGATATTGAATGAGGAGTTGGACGACATGCTTAAACTTAAAGTTATAGAACCGTGTACTAGTCCGTGGTCCTCTCCAGTTTTGTTGGTTAAGAAAGCAGATGGAGAATATCGCTTCTGTTTTGATGGTAGAACCCTGAACGACTTAACTGTTCATGATTCGTACCCCCTTGCAAACGTAGACAGAATTCTCAATATGTTGAGAGGTGCGAACTACATTTCGTCACTTGATTTGAGAAAACCGTTTTGGCAAATCCCTCTTAGTGAGTCGTCTAAGGATAAGACTGCCTTCAGTGTTATTTCACGAGGACAATTTAGATTTACATGCATGCCGTTTGGGTTGAAGAATGCTGCGCAGACACAACAGCGTTTAGTAGATGCGATTTTTGGTCCACGTTTTGAACCCCATGTATTTTGCTATTTGGACGACATAATATTATGTTCGTCATCTTTTGAAGAACACCTAAAGTTATTGGTAGAGGTTAAGCAACGTCTAAAAGAAGCTAACCTTACTATAAACATAAGTAAATGCGAATTTTTTAAAAAGACACTTAAATTTTTGGGTTATATTGTAATAGTATTAGTTTTAGTTTTAAATAAAAAACGGGGGTAATTAAAACTTTTGTAACTTTATTACCCTTTATCCTCGTGACTATCAGCTATATACTAAAACTCTCTATATTTAATCTGATGTCACTAGGTCGAGATTTTCTTCTTTAGACTCCAAGCCCAGGGTAGTGTCAGATGGAAAACGGCTTTAGACAAAGAAAACTCTTAGGGGTTAAACGGCTAGTAGAGTGTTAGCTCTGGGTAGATCATGAGCATGGCTCATGGGTGGATAATCGACCAAAAATATTTTTAATAGGCGCCACCGTATTTTTTAATACAAGTGCCAACAAAATTTAACTGTGTTTGTATAAGGGAAATGCGGAAACCTTATCTTAACACCACTATCATAGCCATAAAATTTGAATTTCACTCTTTATCACACACTTACCAAAACCTCAACCACCAGATGTCAAACAGTTGTCTCAGCTTTACCTGTGAACAAACAAAAACACCACATGGACACTATTTGTGTCTTCAAAAGCATATGCCAAAAATAGAATAAATGAATTTAAACATCTGTGAAATACTAAAGGGATTCATTTTCATTATTCTGTCTTTTACTTAATGAGGGTTTGCTCTAGTTTTCTTTTTCTTAATTTAAATGTAGAATAATAAAACTTCATTCAAATGAAACAAAATGAATTCTATTCATATGTAGAAATCGGATATATATACATGTGACTGCAATATATATGCTTACTATCTTGTCATTAATTTTTTTTATAAAAAGAATTTTAGTGAAGTTTAACCTTCTAAATAAATATTTATAAATTAATCATTTCTATAAAATTTTAGTTTAAGCAAACATATCATAATTTATTTGTTCATATCACAAGATTTTATTTTACTATAATCATTGAAGCGCTTCCTTGACCATTTACAACAAAGATTGATCATCAGAAAAATAACGATCATAAAATGCAACTATTCAAATTTAACTGTTGTCTACACAAAAAAATATACACGAATATCAGCACCAATAAAAAGCTTTTACATGACCTTAATTGTTTTTAAGCAAAATGTGAAAATTAAATCAAGACTGCATCTGGCGTCTAGATTAGGAAACAGAATCTATACTATTTTTTATCTGACACAAGTTGTCATTCTAAATATCTTGACACACATTGAATGCGTGTACAAATAACTGACAAACTAAATATTTATTCGGTGTGTTATTAACTCTAAAAAACTACTTTAAATTTGTGTAATTCTAATAATCAACGTAGGAAATCTCATAATAATTTATAATACTTTCAAAGTTACGGAAAGTTTCAAACACTCACGTGTATCCAAATAAATTGCAGGTGCAAAATCATGACGTCAGCTGTTGTATTTTTCCAGCGTATTAATCATCTGTAAGTTTGAAGTACCAAGATTCTTTGTATAATAAACCATTTCTATACGGCGTATTAAATAGATAGAACGAAACCATAACTGCCTGCTTTAAATTACTGCGACGAAAATTTATTATAATTTAACATTGAAAATTGTTGTTGTAGATATGTCCATTAGATATTGCACTAAAGTGAAATATATTAGTTTAATTTATAATATTAATCTATACCAACTGTCTTAAATGATGTATATTATTGTTCCATGTTCTCAACTCAAGTTCTTCTTTCTGACTCTATTAGACGCCTCGTGTTTTAGTCCAGCCATCTTGACTTTTATCTCTAGTCTACAAAAAGCGACTTGATTGTTCGACGTTGGAAACAAAAGTGCCCATAATTAACTGGACTACGCTTGGCAACAAGCCACAGAATATAAATCACCTAGATTCTATGTGTTATTGGGATTATTATACTTTACTTTTTATTGGCTGAATATTTACGAATTAAATGCTTTAAAATTTATCTGTTTTATTATTAATTTATTAGGCTTGGTGCAACAAGAAAAAATACGTTACACAGCCTCTTCCCAAGAGAAAAAATTGAGGTATGGAAGAATTTTTCTAAAAAAATTTTGACTGAAACTTCAAAATTACTCTCATTAACTGTATAAACCTCTAACAACTCACAACAAAACAGCACAAACTTTAACTATAACTAACGATGAGTTTAACAAAAAAAATCAGAATCATTCACTAATTGATATGGGGGAATATTAATGCATGGGATTGAGTGATTAGTAACTGCGCGTACTACACGCCTATAAAGGGACAAATTCGGGAAGTCATAATCAGTATATACGTCAATCAGTTAAGAATATTTAGGGGAATCTAACACTCAGTGGATGCATATCATCTATAGTTACAAACGCAACAACCATATCAAAGTAAAAAAATTTTACCTGAAGCGAAAAATATTTTTCTATAAATTAGAACTGTAATAAACAAAATCGAATGTATAACAAAATTACTATTAAACAAAAATCTGTACAACGAATACTCTTCTCTAATTTACTATATCTGTGTTAAGGATTTATGTACATAACTTTCCAAGTGCTAATTACATTTAAACTAATCGATGAATTTAACAAGTACCAAAAGCTGTTATTTACGAAGTCCATTCACGAAACAAATCTCTAACACTCGAGAAACAGACAAAGTATTAACAATACTTATTCATCAACAAGATACCTTTGATCTTTGAGTGAGCACCTCACAACATTATCTGTACGACTACTATGCTACAGACTCAACTATATCTCTCAAAAATTCTACAACATCAGTGATTCATCACCAAAGAACTCCAAAACCATTAATAAATCATACTTTGAGCCTACTGGGAGACATCCACCAGCAACTCACAAAAAAAACTCTTCATGAACTCTCTTAGCTCATGTACACTCTCAATAAAAAATAAGCACATCAGGCCTAGTCTCAAACTACTAAATCAAAACTCAAGCATTCCTTTAATGCTTAATACTTTATCACACTCTATCTATATAACTATACTCAACACTTTACTAAACACTCTCTATAATCTCCATCATGTACCTCATAACTGAATACGCACCTCTTCACCGAATACATATTCATCTCTACATACTTGCAACATCTCTCAACATATGCTGCACTCTCAAACACCTCAAAAAATATATCATCATTCAAAATCCATAAACATATCCTTGTCGTCATCAAAAATTATCATTTAACACATCCTTGTCGTCATTTAACACATCTTTGTCGTCATCAAAAATTATCATTTAACACATCTTTGTCGTCATCAAAAATTATCATTTAACACATCTTTGTCGTCATCAAAAATTATCATTTAACACATGCAACATCTAAATCAACAAACATATTAAGCTCTATTACTACTAAAACAAAAATTACTTTAAACAAACCAAAAAAATTTCACTAACTTTAATCTTGTCCTACTTAAGAGTTTAAAACATGGACCAAAAGGAATTACTACTGACATCAACTATAATTAGAAGTACTTAAGGATCAGAAACATTCTTAACATCTTCATTTTCACCTTCATCTGTCGCAGAATTATCGATACTAAACATTTTCTTAGACTTAAATTTGAAGATACGGATAAATGAAAAAGGGGGAATTTGAATACGAAATTATTTTCTACTTTACTTCATGATAACTATTAATAAATGTTCTGTTACACGCTTACTCTACCCATAATCAAACTGTCGATATAAACTAAAATGCTTCACAACGCATAAATTTGCTAGTATGACAAGCTCCTCTATGAGCCTCACCTAGACTTATAAACAAAATTGCTAGAATGACAAACTCTTCTCTGAGTCTCATCTAGACTGACAAACTAAATAAGCAAAACGAATCACATCATAACCGACTTCAAATAATCTCAAGTGACGATGCCAAAACTGCTAAAGCGACAAACTTACCACGACCCTCGCATAGACCGACATAACGCTGAGCGACCAACCCTTCCGGAGTTTCGTCTAGACTAACATAACGCTACACGATGAACCACAACAAGTCTCGCTTAGATCTAACTTAACTCAACATACTACGTTGCAACGCGACCATAAAAATTGCTACTCAAAACCAATCATACTAAACCAAAACGTGCTCATGCACAAGAGCAATCTTCAAAACTATATTTCAACAGTAAAAACTAGTGTACCATTAATCGACCAACAAACATAACTAATAAGACTAAAAGATGAACCTACTATCGATGTAATACATCCAAAATCAAATAAACTCGTAACATCCATATCAAATAACTTTATCATTTTATCTAGAAACAGGAATTTCGCTACTCAACTTCTGTTCCTCTACTCGTTGAGTTGGACACGACGGACAAGTGATACTAGTCACTCCTTTACGACCACAACCATAACAAAATAATCTCTTAAAAGATCTACAGACACTGAAAGTATGTCCATAACGTGAACAATTCCAACATACCAATTTATGCTTAATAAATGAGTTACCTACTCCACTCTTTTCTGTCATTGGGGTAGCAGAATTAAGAACTTGTACTGGGGAATGTGAAGATGTAGGGGTATAAACACTACTTGAAGCATTCTGAAATGAACTAGGGGTTTTGTTTCTAAAACGTGGATTAAAATAATTAATAGGCTGCTTGTGACTATATGGTGCAACTGAAACAGACTTATGTTTACTTAAAGAAGCTTCTTCTAACTTCTTACACAATTTAACTAACGTACTAATATCCTCTATCTCTGTAAGAGCAAGATGCTGAATGAAATATGGCAATAAATTTTCTTGACTATTCTAACTTTAGTGTGTTCTGCAGGAATAATAGGTAATCGGTTAAACAAATTTTCCATATTAGCAATGAACAATACAACTGATTCACCATTCCTCTGTAATCTATTTTGATTTTTTCCCAAATATCGTCTTCAGGATGTGCTGGCAAGAAATCTTCCTTTAGTCTACTAACCAACGAACTCCAATCTGTTAATGAACTACGAACGCAACGATACCATACTAAGGCATCACCAGTAAACAATTCAACTGCAGAATTAAACAATTCCATTTCAGATACCTTTCGGGACTGTGCAATGTCACTAATGTTTTCTAAAATTGATATAAAGAGATGGGTTTCCTGAATATTTTATCGACCAAGATCCAATAGGGACTGACTGTGTGACATATGTAACCGTTGGAATGGGCACATTAGATGCAGCAATAGGATTTATATTAATATCTTTATGATTTGAACTCGTACCCTTATTTAATTTCTCATGCAGATCTGCTTCCACAACAAGAATAGTAGCCAAACTTTCATTTTAAATAACACAATTTCTTCAAAATTTTCTTTAGGGAGCTTTAACCGTTGAATTCTACCTGTAAGATGTACTAATCTTGACCTTATCCTTTTAAAATTGACTCAGCGGGATCATCCATAAATTCTAACAAAACATTTTTAACTGACTCTATACTAGACTCAATCTCTTCTTTCTCTACTTTGAAATCTACTTTATAACTTGAAGGATCTATCAAACAACCGGGTTTATCTATTTCTTTGGCCAACAACCTTGCTAAAATTTTCCTTTTATCTGAAACTGGTCTTGAATTTTCAATGCCTCTAATGTTCAATTCATATTCTAACTCATTTTAAGTAAATGTACGATGCTATAAATTTCTGCCATAATTAAATATCTTAATATCTCTAACGTAACTCAATTATAAAATTTTTGAAGATGAAATCTCAAACAAACGAATGTCCTAACTATATAAAGAAGAACTCACTATAAACTGTAACAAACTTTAACAAAATGAAACTAAAAGAAGACGTTACTAATATCAAAGCAAACCTCAGTCGGTGAATATAAGTGTGATGAAAATAACTACTAAATGTTCCAGCCTCTAAATGAATTTATTCGAGCCTCTAACTGAAATTGAGCCTCTAAATGAATTTCCAGCCCCACGTTGCGAGCGCAAGTGTAATAGTATTAGTTTTAGTTTTAAATAAAAACGGGGTAATTAAAACTTTGTAACTTTATTACCCTTTATCCTCGTGACTATCAGCTATATACTAAAACTCTCTATATTTAATCTGATGTCACTAGGTCGAGATTTTCTTCTTTAGACTCCAAGCCCAGGGTAGTGTCAGATGGAAAACGGCTTTAGACAAAGAAAACTCTTAGGGGTTAAACGGCTAGTAGAGTGTTAGCTCTGGGTAGATCATGAGCATGGGTCATGGGTGGATAATCGACCAAAAATATTTTTAATAGGCGCCACCGTATTTTTAATACAAGTGCCAACAAAATTTAACTGTGTTTGTATAAGGAAATGCGGAAACCTTATCTTAACACCACTATCATAGCCATAAAATTTGAATTTCACTCTTTATCACACACTTACCAAAACCTCAACCACCAGATGTCAAACAGTTGTCTCAGCTTTACCTGTGAACAAACAAAAACACCACATGGACACTATTTGTGTCTTCAAAAGCATATGCCAAAAATAGAATAAATGAATTTAAACATCTGTGAAATACTAAAGGATTCATTTTCATTATTCTGTCTTTTACTTAATGAGGGTTTGCTCTAGTTTTCTTTTCTTAATTTAAATGTAGAATAATAAAACTTCATTCAAATGAAACAAAATGAATTCTATTCATATGTAGAAATCGGATATATATACATGTGACTGCAATATATATGCTTACTATCTTGTCATTAATTTTTTTTATAAAAAGAATTTTAGTGAAGTTTAACCTTCTAAATAAATATTTATAAATTAATCATTTCTATAAAATTTTAGTTTAAGCAAACATATCATAATTTATTTGTTCATATCACAAGATTTTATTTTTACTATAATCATTGAAGCGCTTCCTTGACCATTTACAACAAAGATTGATCATCAGAAAAATAACGATCATAAAATGCAACTATTCAAATTTAACTGTTGTCTACACAAAAAATATACACGAATATCAGCACCAATAAAAGCTTTTACATGACCTTAATTGTTTTAAGCAAAATGTGAAAATTAAATCAAGACTGCATCTGGCGTCTAGATTAGGAAACAGAATCTATACTATTTTTATCTGACACAAGTTGTCATTCTAAATATCTTGACACACATTGAATGCGTGTACAAATAACTGACAAACTAAATATTTATTCGGTGTGTTATTAACTCTAAAAAACTACTTTAAATTTGTGTAATTCTAATAATCAACGTAGGAAATCTCATAATAATTTATAATACTTTCAAAGTTACGGAAAGTTTCAAACACTCACGTGTATCCAAATAAATTGCAGGTGCAAAATCATGACGTCAGCTGTTGTATTTTTCCAGCGTATTAATCATCTGTAAGTTTGAAGTACCAAGATTCTTTGTATAATATACCATTTCTATACGGCGTATTAAATAGATAGAACGAAACCATAACTGCCTGCTTTAAATTACTGCGACGAAAATTTATTATAATTTAACATTGAAAATTGTTGTTGTAGATATGTCCATTAGATATTGCACTAAAGTGAAATATATTAGTTTAATTTATAATATTAATCTATACCAACTGTCTTAAATGATGTATATTATTGTTCCATGTTCTCAACTCAAGTTCTTCTTTCTGACTCTATTAGACGCCTCGTGTTTTAGTCGAGCCATCTTGACTTTTATCTCTAGTCTACAAAAAGCGACTTGATTGTTCGACGTTGGAAACAAAAGTGCCCATAATTAACTGGACTACGCTTGGCAACAAGCCACAGAATATAAATCACCTAGATTCTATGTGTTATTGGGAATATTATACTTTACTTTTTATTGGCTGAATATTTACGAATTAAATGCTTTAAAATTTATCTGTTTTATTATTAATTTATTAGGCTTGGTGCAACAAGAAAAAAAAATACGTTACACAGCCTCTTCCCAAGAGAAAAAATTCGAGGTATGGAAGAATTTTTTCTAAAAAAAATTTTTGACTGAAACTTCAAAATTACTCTCATTAACTGTATAAACCTCTAACAACTCACAACAAAACAGCACAAACTTTAACTATAACTAACGATGAGTTTAACAAAAAAATCAGAATCATTCACTAATTGATATGGGGGAATATTAATGCATGGGATTGAGTGATTAGTAACTGCGCGTACTACACGCCTATAAAGGGACAAATTCGGGAAGTCATAATCAGTATATACGTCAATCAGTTAAGAATATTTAGGGGAATCTAACACTCAGTGGATGCATATCATCTATAGTTACAAACGCAACAACCATATCAAAGTAAAAAAATTTTACCTGAAGCGAAAAATATTTTCTATAAATTAGAACTGTAATAAACAAAATCGAATGTATAACAAAATTACTATTAAACAAAAATCTGTACAACGAATACTCTTCTCTAATTTACTATATCTGTGTTAAGGATTTATGTACATAACTTTCAAGTGCTAATTACATTTAAACTAATCGATGAATTTAACAAGTACCAAAAGCTGTTATTTACGAAGTCCATTCACGAAACAAATCTCTAACACTCGAGAAACAGACAAAGTATTAACAATACTTATTCATCAACAAGATACCTTTGATCTTTGAGTGAGCACCTCACAACATTATCTGTACGACTACTATGCTACAGACTCAACTATATCTCTCAAAATTCTACAACATCAGTGATTCATCACCAAAGAACTCCAAAACCATTAATAAATCATACTTTGAGCCTACTGGGAGACATCCACCAGCAACTCACAAAAAAAACTCTTCATGAACTCTCTTAGCTCATGTACACTCTCAATAAAAAATAAGCACATCAGGCCTAGTCTCAAACTACTAAATCAAAACTCAAGCATTCCTTTAATGCTTAATACTTTATCACACTCTATCTATATAACTATACTCAACACTTTACTAAACACTCTCTATAATCTCCATCATGTACCTCATAACTGAATACGCACCTCTTCACCGAATACATATTCATCTCTACATACTTGCAACATCTCTCAACATATGCTGCACTCTCAAACACCTCAAAAAATATATCATCATTCAAAATCCATAAACATATCCTTGTCGTCATCAAAATTATCATTTAACACATCCTTGTCGTCATTTAACACATCTTTGTCGTCATCAAAATTATCATTTAACACATCTTTGTCGTCATCAAAATTATCATTTAACACATCTTTGTCGTCATCAAAATTATCATTTAACACATGCAACATCTAAATCAACAAACATATTAAGCTCTATTACTACTAAAACAAAATTACTTTAAACAAACCAAAAAATTTCACTAACTTTAATCTTGTCCTACTTAAGAGTTTAAAACATGGACCAAAAGGAATTACTACTGACATCAACTATAATTAGAAGTACTTAAGGATCAGAAACATTCTTAACATCTTCATTTTCACCTTCATCTGTCGCAGAATTATCGATACTAAACATTTTCTTAGACTTAAATTTGAAGATACGGATAAATGAAAAAGGGGGAATTTGAATACGAAATTATTTTCTACTTTACTTCATGATAACTATTAATAAATGTTCTGTTACACGCTTACTCTACCCATAATCAAACTGTCGATATAAACTAAAATGCTTCACAACGCATAAATTTGCTAGTATGACAAGCTCCTCTATGAGCCTCACCTAGACTTATAAACAAAATTGCTAGAATGACAAACTCTTCTCTGAGTCTCATCTAGACTGACAAACTAAATAAGCAAAACGAATCACATCATAACCGACTTCAAATAATCTCAAGTGACGATGCCAAAACTGCTAAAGCGACAAACTTACCACGACCCTCGCATAGACCGACATAACGCTGAGCGACCAACCCTTCCGGAGTTTCGTCTAGACTAACATAACGCTACACGATGAACCACAACAAGTCTCGCTTAGATCTAACTTAACTCAACATACTACGTTGCAACGCGACCATAAAATTGCTACTCAAAACCAATCATACTAAACCAAAACGTGCTCATGCACAAGAGCAATCTTCAAAACTATATTTCAACAGTAAAACTAGTGTACCATTAATCGACCAACAAACATAACTAATAAGACTAAAAGATGAACCTACTATCGATGTAATACATCCAAAATCAAATAAACTCGTAACATCCATATCAAATAACTTTATCATTTTATCTAGAAACAGGAATTTCGCTACTCAACTTCTGTTCCTCTACTCGTTGAGTTGGACACGACGGACAAGTGATACTAGTCACTCCTTTACGACCACAACCATAACAAAATAATCTCTTAAAAGATCTACAGACACTGAAAGTATGTCCATAACGTGAACAATTCCAACATACCAATTTATGCTTAATAAATGAGTTACCTACTCCACTCTTTTCTGTCATTGGGGTAGCAGAATTAAGAACTTGTACTGGGGAATGTGAAGATGTAGGGTATAAACACTACTTGAAGCATTCTGAAATGAACTAGGGGTTTTGTTTCTAAAACGTGGATTAAAATAATTAATAGGCTGCTTGTGACTATATGGTGCAACTGAAACAGACTTATGTTTACTTAAAGAAGCTTCTTCTAACTTCTTACACAATTTAACTAACGTACTAATATCCTCTATCTCTGTAAGAGCAAGATGCTGAATGAAATATGGCAATAAATTTTTCTTGACTATTCTAACTTTAGTGTGTTCTGCAGGAATAATAGGTAATCGGTTAAACAAATTTTCCATATTAGCAATGAACAATACAACTGATTCACCATTCCTCTGTAATCTATTTTGATTTTTCCCAAATATCGTCTTCAGGATGTGCTGGCAAGAAATCTTCCTTTAGTCTACTAACCAACGAACTCCAATCTGTTAATGAACTACGAACGCAACGATACCATACTAAGGCATCACCAGTAAACAATTCAACTGCAGAATTAAACAATTCCATTTCAGATACCTTTCGGGACTGTGCAATGTCACTAATGTTTTCTAAAATTGATATAAGAGAATGGGTTTCCTGAATATTTTATCGACCAAGATCCAATAGGGACTGACTGTGTGACATATGTAACCGTTGGAATGGGCACATTAGATGCAGCAATAGGATTTATATTAATATCTTTATGATTTGAACTCGTACCCTTATTTAATTTCTCATGCAGATCTGCTTCCACAACAAGAATAGTAGCCAAACTTTCATTTTTAAATAACACAATTTCTTCAAAATTTTCTTTAGGAGCTTTAACCGTTGAATTCTACCTGTAAGATGTACTAATCTTGACCTTATCCTTTTAAAATTGACTCAGCGGGATCATCCATAAATTCTAACAAAACATTTTTAACTGACTCTATACTAGACTCAATCTCTTCTTTCTCTACTTTGAAATCTACTTTATAACTTGAAGGATCTATCAAACAACCGGGTTTATCTATTTCTTTGGCCAACAACCTTGCTAAAATTTTCCTTTTATCTGAAACTGGTCTTGAATTTTCAATGCCTCTAATGTTCAATTCATATTCTAACTCATTTTTAAGTAAATGTACGATGCTATAAATTTCTGCCATAATTAAATATCTTAATATCTCTAACGTAACTCAATTATAAAATTTTTGAAGATGAAATCTCAAACAAACGAATGTCCTAACTATATAAAGAAGAACTCACTATAAACTGTAACAAACTTTAACAAAAATGAAACTAAAAGAAGACGTTACTAATATCAAAGCAAACCTCAGTCGGTGAATATAAGTGTGATGAAAATAACTACTAAATGTTCCAGCCTCTAAATGAATTTATTCGAGCCTCTAACTGAAATTCGAGCCTCTAAATGAATTTCCAGCCCCACGTTGCGAGCGCAAGTGTAATAGTATTAGTTTTAGTTTTAAATAAAAAACGGGGGTAATTAAAACTTTTGTAACTTTATTACCCTTTATCCTCGTGACTATCAGCTATATACTAAAACTCTCTATATTTAATCTGATGTCACTAGGTCGAGATTTTCTTCTTTAGACTCCAAGCCCAGGGTAGTGTCAGATGGAAAACGGCTTTAGACAAAGAAAACTCTTAGGGGTTAAACGGCTAGTAGAGTGTTAGCTCTGGGTAGATCATGAGCATGGGTCATGGGTGGATAATCGACCAAAAATATTTTTAATAGGCGCCACCGTATTTTTTAATACAAGTGCCAACAAAATTTAACTGTGTTTGTATAAGGAAATGCGGAAACCTTATCTTAACACCACTATCATAGCCATAAAATTTGAATTTCACTCTTTATCACACACTTACCAAAACCTCAACCACCAGATGTCAAACAGTTGTCTCAGCTTTACCTGTGAACAAACAAAACACCACATGGACACTATTTGTGTCTTCAAAAGCATATGCCAAAAATAGAATAAATGAATTTAAACATCTGTGAAATACTAAAGGGATTCATTTTCATTATTCTGTCTTTTTACTTAATGAGGGTTTGCTCTAGTTTTCTTTTCTTAATTTAAATGTAGAATAATAAAACTTCATTCAAATGAAACAAAATGAATTCTATTCATATGTAGAAATCGGATATATATACATGTGACTGCAATATATATGCTTACTATCTTGTCATTAATTTTTTTTAAAAAGAATTTTAGTGAAGTTTAACCTTCTAAATAAATATTTATAAATTAATCATTTCTATAAAATTTTAGTTTAAGCAAACATATCATAATTTATTTGTTCATATCACAAGATTTTATTTTTACTATAATCATTGAAGCGCTTCCTTGACCATTTACAACAAAGATTGATCATCAGAAAAATAACGATCATAAAATGCAACTATTCAAATTTAACTGTTGTCTACACAAAAAATATACACGAATATCAGCACCAATAAAAGCTTTTACATGACCTTAATTGTTTTTAAGCAAAATGTGAAAATTAAATCAAGACTGCATCTGGCGTCTAGATTAGGAAACAGAATCTATACTATTTTTTATCTGACACAAGTTGTCATTCTAAATATCTTGACACACATTGAATGCGTGTACAAATAACTGACAAACTAAATATTTATTCGGTGTGTTATTAACTCTAAAAAACTACTTTAAATTTGTGTAATTCTAATAATCAACGTAGGAAATCTCATAATAATTTATAATACTTTCAAAGTTACGGAAAGTTTCAAACACTCACGTGTATCCAAATAAATTGCAGGTGCAAAATCATGACGTCAGCTGTTGTATTTTTCCAGCGTATTAATCATCTGTAAGTTTGAAGTACCAAGATTCTTTGTATAATAAACCATTTCTATACGGCGTATTAAATAGATAGAACGAAACCATAACTGCCTGCTTTAAATTACTGCGACGAAAATTTATTATAATTTAACATTGAAAATTGTTGTTGTAGATATGTCCATTAGATATTGCACTAAAGTGAAATATATTAGTTTAATTTATAATATTAATCTATACCAACTGTCTTAAATGATGTATATTATTGTTCCATGTTCTCAACTCAAGTTCTTCTTTCTGACTCTATTAGACGCCTCGTGTTTTAGTCGAGCCATCTTGACTTTTATCTCTAGTCTACAAAAAGCGACTTGATTGTTCGACGTTGGAAACAAAAGTGCCCATAATTAACTGGACTACGCTTGGCAACAAGCCACAGAATATAAATCACCTAGATTCTATGTGTTATTGGGAATATTATACTTTACTTTTTATTGGCTGAATATTTACGAATTAAATGCTTTAAAATTTATCTGTTTTATTATTAATTTATTAGGCTTGGTGCAACAAGAAAAAAAATACGTTACAATATAGTAGGTTCTAACTCACTTCGTACAGATCCCGATAAGGTGTCGGCAATGGTTAACTTTCCTTGTCCGAAAACCACAACGGAGATTAAAAGGTTTATAGGAATGTGCAGCTGGTACCGTCGCTTTATAAAGAATTTTTCGTCTTTAGTTTCGCCTATTAATGACCTCATTAAGAGTAAGAAAAAAGGTCAAACTGTAAACTGGAGTGCGGAAGCAGAAAATTCATTTGTGCTGATCAAGCAAGCATTAGTTTCTGCACCTCTTCTTTCGCAGCCAGACTACTCGGCACCCTTTATTGTTGAGTGTGACGCAAGCAACACTGGGTTAGGAGCTGTGTCGATTCAAAATTTAAAAGGAGAAGAGCGTGTAATTTCGTACGCAAGTAAAACCCTGAGCCGTACCGAGCGCAATTATTCCACCACAGAGAGAGTGTTTAGCAGTTATTTTTGCAATTGAGAAATTTCGTCCGTGGGTAGAAGGAGTTCGCTTCACAGTTGTCACCGATCATTTTCGTTACTTTGGTTGAGTAATCTTCAGAATCCAACTGGAAAACTCGCCAGATGGTCTGTTCGATTAAGGCAACATTCATTTGATTTGGTGCATAGGAAAGGAAAGTTTAATATAGTCCCAGATTGTCTTAGTCGTGGTGTTCCTTTAGAAAATCCAGAAGTTAATTTAGTAGAGATTAAACTTGATGGCGTAGACTTGTGGTATGAATCTTTGAGAAAGAAAATTTTGTTGTCGCCCAGAAGCTACCCACAATGGAAAGTGGAAGATGGGTTTATTTATAAGTTTATACCTTCCTATTACCGCATTCGGCGAATGTTGTAGAGTGGAAGTACTTAGTGCCAAAATCTCAGCGTATAGATGTCATTAAATCATGTCATGACCCCCCTTCAGCAGGACATTTTGGTTCCTTAAAAACTTTGTCTCGTGTTCAAGAATTATATTATTGGCCAAAGATGATCTTTGACGTACGTAAATTTTGTAGGAAGTGTTTGATTTGTGGTGCTAAAAAACCACCCAATAAAGGTCCCCTTGGGATGATGGGAAAGGAGAAAGAGGTTGGACTACCGTTCCAAACCATTGCGTTAGATTTGATGGGTCCGTTTCCTCGTTCCAAACGCGGACATAAATGGCTCTTAGTTGTTGGTGATTGGTTCTCGAAGTATTCGATTTTGCAACCTTTGCGTAGTGCCACGGCACATTTGATCGAGAAATTTTTGGAAGAAAAAGTATTTCTTGTCTACGGAGTACCACAGTTTGTTATTTGTGATAATGGTCCACAATTAATTGGACGTATTTTTAAAGCTTTGTGTGCAAGGTACGAAATTCAAAAGATTTGGTATAATGCTGTTTATGCTCCCCAATGCAATTTTGTGGAAAGAATCAATAAGACAGTTGGTACAGCAATCCGTTCATACGTAGAAGAACATGATACGTGGGATATTGAGATATCAAAGATCCAATACGCAATCAACTCAGCAAAACATGAGTCCACCAACTATTCGCCAAATTTCTTAGTTTTTGGTCGTCAGGTACCTTTAAGTGGAAAAGCTTATAATAATAATTTTATACCTGGTGAGGATGTTGATGTCGTCTCCAGTAGTAGACCTTCTTATGTTTTGGATCGTCAACCTTTGTTTGATATTTTTGGAAATGTCCGTGAAAATTTGCATGTAGCTTATCAACGTGCGAGTAAACGCTACAATCTTAGGAGAAGAGACATTTCATTCCGAGTGGGAGAGTGTGTTTGGAGAGCTAATAAGGTCCTCTCGAGTGCTAGTGATAAGTTTTCCGCTAAGTTAGCTCCAAAGTTCGTTATGAGTAAAGTTCGAAAAAAACATTCCAATTTAGTGTATGAGTTAGAGAACGAAGATGGGACAAGAGCAGGGAAATGGCACGTAAAGGACTTGAAACCAGTTGAAGCGTCGTATCCAAAGGAAAATGATGATCCTGACGATTAGTTCCAGTCCGGTCATCTCTTTGATGTTAAGTAATGCAGTAGTGGTTTGCTTTGTTTTGTCCAGATTTTTGATTTAGTGTCGTTTCACTAATTTTGAGTATTTTGTTTGAGAAGTGAAATAAGTGGTTAGAGATTTTGTAGATTTTGTAGATTTTGTAAGTTTGAGGTGTGCCTTGGTGTGCACGCTGGTCATTTTGCTCGCGCGTTACTCAGAGATGTGTTTAGAAGATGTCTTTAACCGATATCTTTACAATGTAGAAGTAAGTGGGCTATTTGATTGTTGGTCCTGATTTCTACATATCTAGGTAGAGAATATTAGATTATTCTTTCCTTGTTTTTTTGACCGTTCGAAATTCTTTGGTTTGATAAGGTCAAGGTTGGCTTGGTGAGTCTCACCATTTGGTCCATCACTAATGAGATCTGTTGTTTGTTGGAACTTAGTGATAGGATATTCAGTAGGGTGTAGGATATTACAGCCCTGACTGGTTCGATTTTGTATTTGAATTTGTTAAGTAACCTTATGGTTAGGTTACCTTCGTTTTGATTATCTCTTTGTAATAAAGTGATAATATTTTGTATTTGAATTTGTTAAGTAACCTTATGGTTAGGTTACCTTCGTTTTGATTATCTCTTTGTAATAAAGTGATAATATTTTGTATTTGAATTTGTTAAGTAACCTTATGGTTAGGTTACCTTCGTTTTGATTATCTCTTTGTAATAAAGTGATAATACTTTGTATTTGGATTTGATAAGTAACCTTTTGGTTAGGTCACTTTTGTTTTGATTATCACTTTGTGATAATAGTGTTTTAAATTTAGACCTATTAGTAAGGTCTTCCTTTTGATTGTCACCTTATAGTGATGATACTTTGGATAGTTATGCTGTTTTGATGAGGAAGCATTCCTTTTTTTTGTAGATAGAGCTAATTGAGCTCCTGGAAGTGAAGTTTTTTTTGGAATTAGAAATAAATTGTAAATGTTTGGTTATAGGTAATAAATATTAGCCTTGTTAGGAATAAGGACCCCCAGGTTAAAAAAAAAATCATTGTGAATTTAATCTTTTGTCCCGTGGAGTGTTTGACTTTCTAATTTGACCCTCCCAATTTTGATTAATACCGATTGTGACTCCCCGATTTTGTCTCCCAATGGACGTCAGGTACACGTAGTTACCAACACACTCGCATTTGTAATTATTTGTTTCCCCCATTTGAATAAATTCATAAAATTGCATAGTTAGTTAGGAAAGTAGAAAAGGCTAGTATTATTAAGATAAAATTTTTTTGTATTTGTTATATTTGAAGTTTATTCCTTAAAAAAATTTTTTTCTTTTAGGAAAGGGTAGTGTAACAATTTTATTTTCGCAGTAAAAATCTATTCATGATAGGTACAACGAATGTTAAAACACCTTTATTAACTAAAGTAATAATACGTGTAACAATCAAATCCTTACATTAATACAGTATCTAGAGTCGTTAGTCTATTTGTTTCGGAGTTCGGTGTATTCCACAGCCACTGGCGCGCGCGTGAGAGGTTTTGACAACCCCACTCGGGACCCTCCCACGATAGAAGAACGCGGCAAAAGCACTCGTCGATAGGTAAGAGCAGCGACAGCATGCATTTGAAATTAATGGCGAGTGACCTCCGGGTCGCATTATTTATGTGACACACTTCCTGAGTAACGGTTGGTATTGTATATTCGTTATCATAGTACCTAATTTAACAATTTGTTTAGCGCAACGACAACTTAGAATCTACAATTTAGAAACTCTAACTTATAGACTACGCAATGAAAAATTACATTTGTAACTAAGATTAGACAACGGAAGATTACGCTACAAAAGTTATGCAGCCTTGAATCAATGTAAGAAACCCGCTTCGCTTCAACACCTGTATTTAAAGCATGGAAAGCAAGAATAACTAGCTGCAGATTCCGCACGGTGATGAAGTTTCCATTCTAGCCTAGGACAACAGCCCGGGGTTTGGTTCGTAATAGCTTTAAGATTTCCTCAGTGCTTCCTTCTAAAAGCACGTTATTTCGTTTTGTTTTATAGAAGCACAAATTTGTTATTCAGTTTATCTGTAGCTACGCTGGTTTTCTCCAGTATCAAATTTAATTTCACTTAGTTTCGTAGATATGTGACTACACGTGGCTTCAACATAAATTAACAGCTGCGGTTACGTCACCTGTTTGTTTGAAATATGCCGTCAACAATTGCACAATTGCTAACAGATGTTTAGTATTACATTACTACCACCTTTGATAAAATTAGAGAATATCTTTGTGAATATTTTGACTTCAAATTGATTTTAATACCGTTAACTTAAAGAGAAAATTTTGTATATTAATTTGTAAATGACCTACACAGATCTGATTGGGTTATGAAACCTTAGTATAACCAGTCACACTGGATTGTAATATATTTGAGTAAGAATCAAGTTGATAAACTTTACATTAATTTTTCAAGTAATTCAATTATTCATTTTATTTTATTGCATTAAATTTTATTTACAGAAACAGAAAAAAATTCTTTCTAGTAAATTTATAATCCACGCTTAAAGTCTTTTTTATTCTGATCTAGTTTGATCAGACCTGATACACAAAAAGCAATAAGAGTTAAATTTTTATGATACCCTTATGTAGAAAATATTCTCTATGCATTTTTAGGTATATTTGAGGGACACAAATAGTGTTCCCATTTTCTATGTGACTTAATTATTATTTTCCTTACAGGAACAGCGTCTTATTCTGTTAAGACAAGTTTTTGTCAGCGAAGGCGATCTTTTTTTTTGGGTCTCCACGTCCACCCTTAGAAATTTGCCATGCCATTAACATAAATCAATCTGGACTTGGTGGCGCCTGTTTGTTTTAGTTTGAGTGTGACCCCCCTACAGATTTCGACTTACCCCCCCATTGCTCATAGCTCTACCCAAGGAATAGACCCCTAGTTACGTCGGAAGACTTTGTTTTGCAGACACCTGGCTTGGAGCATGGTGATAATAAAGTAGTGTCGGCCAGGAAAATTCGTTTCACTAGCGCCCATGCGTGAGGCTAGCGGAGCCAATTATAGAGAGGAAAAAATCGTTACAATGTATCATGAATAGAGTCAAGTGTAAGCGGACATTAGGTCTGCAAGTTCCCACAGAACTGTGAGGGGGTAGGGAGATTATATAAGGCCCGGGAGCTCCACTCGCAGTTAGTTCATCAAATGTTCAGCTTTTACATTGCAGTTAGTAAATAGCTCACTTGTACAATTATTAAATAATTTTCGACTTAGACTAATTATTCAAGATTGTAAAAATTCCATTGTTCAAATCTGTTTAAATCAAATAAATTTGTTAAAGTTCAAAGAAGTCTTTTTTAAAAAGGACCGTTCGAAGCCACGAACCTTAACTTGCACAGCACTGCAAAATCATCAAATCTTACAAATACTACTATTTAATAGATATTGAATTATTGTTAGTCAGCATTTGTACCGATCTAAGATGTACAAAAACATGTATAGTATTCACCAATTAACCTAGTCAAGCAAAATGCGTTACCCTCTGAATAAAGGCGATCTCTAAAATTTCAAGAAATGCGTGATCAATTACATTAGGATCCCACCGAAGTTAAAACATATGGGTGAGGCTTACTTAAATCAAGAGATTTACTCGATTTCATTGCATTTAAAATTTTGTTAAACAGTCGTAGCTGTAAATTTATGTATTTTTTTAGAAATATACGTTTGTTAGTTGTGCTACTGTTTTGATAATGTTTTATAATCATTTTTGGCGATTACAGATTTTAAAAGTATACAAAGTGTTAGAGGTTAAAATCTGTGATACAATAAAAACAATCGTAACTCCTGTAGTGCAATCGCTTGGGTAAGCGCATTTTTCGTAGTTTTAAATGTTTCGCTATAAATCTAAGCCAATTTAAATTTGCACCCAAAGACAAAGATTACAGTTACACTTAAATTAAAATATGCATGCATCCTTTACGCGATAATAATATTTAAAGATTTTGATCGTAAACGTGTTCTTGCGTAAGAAATATTTCTCTGAAAATTTGTAAGTAAATTAAAAGTCTGACCACAAGCAGGGGCTAGGTTTGATGCCAAAATAAAATTTACTGTATCTCTTTACGCAAAGAAAAATCTTAGAAGTCGTTATTAAAGTATAATATTTGCTTTAGTATTAATAATTTTGATTGGATATTCTTATGCTACGATTATTGAAATATATGCCACGCGAAAATTTTCTGGGACATGTTTTGCAATTTTTGGTTTGCCTAGTTATTTCTATTAAAACTCTGATTGCAAAGCTGGTTTTTAGGTTAGAAGTTCTACCAGAAATGGCGTTTGGGCATTCGTTTAATGTAAAATAATATGCGTCGCGCTCGAAAGTTTTTGGGGGTAAACTTTTTCGATTTCTATAAAGTGAAGATTTGATACCAGGATGAAATTTCAGTCAGAAATTAAAGCTCCGCGGAAAAAATATAAAAGTAGCTGAACCGCAATTGTATAGCTCAAAAAATGAAAAACGTTTGGAAATCCTAGGACCATGAAAAGTAGTACGAAGGACTTGTAGGATCGGCGAGGAAGAGTTTGTACCAAAATGCACGCGCTTCTTTACTAACAGTAAATGTGGATGCTGTGAGGTAGCCAAATTGGTACAGAATAAAAGGTGTCCCTAGGCAAATGTAACGCGAATATGTTTAGGTAAGATAAAAACAAAGGACCTTTCACTCTAATTAGAAGTTCGTACACTATGCAGCTAGTCGTTGAATGTGCAAATTTCATTGCTATTCAATTTGACTAAGCGAGCTCATCATTGTACGGTTATTATCAACGGTCTCGAAGTCAGTCCCAATAAATATTGATAAACACTAACATAAAATGGTCTACCCATGGAAGATTTACTGTATACCGTGTGGACAAGGAGAACGACAACAAAAGAAACGCAAGTATTCGCACATATTACCACCACAAGAAGAAAAGGAAAAGAAGAATACCGTGCTAACTAACAAGGCGTAGACATGGGGAGGAGGATTGTAGTAAAAAGAGAGTCCCAAGACCTATTCTCCCCGATAAAATAGAAAAAAAGTTAATGGTTAATAAATAACAAGAAAAGAAAATAAATGAGGACAACACGTTTGGCTGTTAAAACGCTATAAATCCATCCAACAGGATACATAAATATCAATAATAATACTAAAAAAGATTACTTAAATGAAGACATACCGTAATGGTACAATGGCGTTCTCTATTAAACAAATAGGATAATTTTAAAATAAGTAATTTTGTGCGTTTGTTACAGTAAATTATTGTGACGCAAACACATTGAGGGACGCTACACTAAACTATTTTGTTTGTAACTAATGAAAACTGAAACCTGAATTACAAATCTATATACTGCAGTCTGCAGAACTCTAGAAATATATTCAAATATTTTGTATTTACTATGAGACCTTTATAGAACGTTTATCTTTAGGATTGAAATGAAACAATTTATAGAAATTTTATGTTAATAATAATAATTAAACAAAATTGACCTAATTCTAAAGGTTGTTTTAAAAGTAAGCATGCAGACCACCATAATATCACTACATATCACCTGCAATTATTGTTCCGGTACATAATCTAATTAAATAACAAAAACCCGCATTTACACATGTACCATATCGTACGTTAGAATATTGGCTTATACAGAAACCATTAGATCGACACAGACGAAACTTTATACTAATCGATTACACATTGGTGGTTTACTCTTATAAATAACTAGTAGAATTTATTCAGATTAGTAGCAAAGACAACAGTTTACTATTATGGTTAGGGCTTCAAAAACTTGAGAACACGATTGATGTGAAACATGCGTCGGTTAAACATACATCTACTAAGCGTGAGCAAGGAGTATCCAAAACAGGTTGTCAACAGCAAGACCCTAAATTTGTAATAAGTGAGTGGCAGCTTTGAATTCTACTTAACCATCAATACGAAACGTAACGGAAAAAGGGACGTACAACGTAGATACACAATTTTGACCAAGAGCGAAACCTATACAAAACCAGCAGTAAATAAAGTTCATATTGGTTGCGCATTAAACTTAACCTCGCTTACCAATCGTCCTAAGAAAACACTAAAAAGAACGAACGCATGAGAATTACTGGTTCCAATTGGAATAAGAAATCCAGTTTTAAAAATATATTACTTCAATACCAAAAGCTATCTATCGAAGTTTAGTTATAAAATACTTACGAAAAATCCATTGCAAATCTTAGAAATTCAAACATCTTAACAGCGCTAATAAATGATATCTATTTGAACATGCAAGGATAGATTTACCAAATTCATAACAAAAGAAATAACAATTACACCTATTGTGTTTAAGTTAAATTAGTAAGATACAAGTAATACAAGAAATTGCTATCTGAGTAGCAACATTCTGAACAGCTCTAATCAAGAAAGATTACATGTGTAAATATGGAATAAGAATACAGACAAACAAACATGTGAATTTAATGAAGGGCTAGCAAAGTTGGTTGCCTATCCTTTCGGCTGAAAATTTTAGTTACCCCTAGGATGCATAAGATGAGTCTGTGAGACTCAATTCAAACTTCATTGTTGTGTTTTAAACTAAATGAGCTTGTGTACAATGTTTTCCGTTTAGGAATGCTTCTAGCACATCTTTAGAAAGATTTTATTTATAATTCCTAGAAATTAATATTTACCACTATCAAATAAATAAACAATTAGATTGAATACCTTACTTATACACAAAGTGAGTTCCTGAAGCTCATTATAGACATCACTATAATAACTCTTAGATTGCATTATGTAGATAAATTATCGTTCTATAATAATATTATGGGCAGTGTATTGTGTACTCCTTAGTTTTAGAACTATTTGATGACTGAGATTACTACACAACAATATCTAATTTCAATTGTATGATTGCATACTGTCCTGTTAGGCAGTTCAGTCACTGTTACCTAGCAACGCTGATAGCTTGTCTTAGTTCTTCGAGTTGGCGATTTCTATAACATTGCTAGTAGCTTAAGAAATAAAACTCTTCAGTGGTACATCAATATACAATGTCTGAAAGTTGTGAAAATGTGTGAAAGATGGTGGTTCTAATTTTGAGGAAATTGTTCTAAAATGGACAGACAAGGCTGATGAGGACGTAACAAGTTCTAACTGCGATTCAGACGAGGGTACTGATGAATTTGTTTCTCCAAAAGGTGATAAGGACGTGGAAAATTTTGATAGTTATGCCCATCTGCCAGAGAAGATACTTCTGTCAATTCAGATAATGAACTAAACAATTCAAACCAAAAGTTTATGGTGGGAAAGAACGGATTCCAGTGGAAAAGTAATGCTCTAGGTCAAACAAAAGTGTTATGCCACAACATCATTCGATTTACTCCTAGACCAAAGCAACGCAACCAAATAATAACTATCACTGATGCTTAGAATTTTTTTATTACTGTAGAAATTTTGCAGGAGATTGTTGCTTGCACTAATAGGGAAGCAAAAAAACAATCTAGTAATAACAGTGCGGGTTGGAAAAGTATAGACATTGATGAGTTGAATGCATTTTTAGGACTACCGCTATTAGCAGGTGTTGAAAAACAATGGGGTGCCCCTGTAAGAGAATTATCTTTGAATAAATATTCAAATTCTATGTATCGGGCTACAATGACAGTTAACCGTTTTAAAAGTATTAGACAATTTCTTAGATTTGACGATAAGAGAACGCGTGCCGTTCGTACTAAAACTAATAAACTGGCAGCAATGAGATACATTTGAGAATTATTCATAAAACAATGTATAACAGTTTTAGTACCTGATGTGAACGTAACCATTTGACGAACAGTTATTGGAATTTCGTGGCCGTTGCGGTTTTATACAATATATGACCAGTAAATCGGTTAAATACGGTATAAAATTCGTTTGGCTCTGTGAAAGCGTGTCTGATTAGGCTATTGATGGCATTATCTACTGTGAAAAGCAGCCTGATGAAGAAGCCCAACGAGGTCTTGGCCAAACAATTCTGTCTAGCCTTATTTCTAGTATCAGGAATAGTTTCACCAATTTAACCTATGACAATTACTTTAGTAGTGTAAAGTTGTTTCAAAATTTGCTAAAACAAGATATAACTGCAATATAGGAACACTTCGTTTCGATAAAAAAAAATACCAATATGCTTCAAAGCTTCAAATAATCGTAAAGTACCTTCGTCTTTATTTGTTTTCAACCAAAACATAACTATTGTTAATTACGTACCAAAGAAAAATAAATCTGTTATATTGCTAAGCACAATGCATCATGATAATACAATAAATCTAAGCAGTAACAAAAGGAAACCAGAAATTATTCGATTTTACAATGTACTAAAGGAGACGTGGATCACATGGACCAAATGGTTGCTAATTATACATGCAAACGCCAAACAAAACGGTGGCCATTTGCAGTGTTTGCTAATATTTTAGTATAACTGCTCTAAATACTTTATATCCAAGAATATTCCAGTTTGGAATCACAAAAAGCAACAGGCGTAGGTTCTTTCTAAAAACTCTTTCAGAAGCTTTGGTTTTACCACATATGACTAGACGAGCACAAAATCCATTGCTATATAAAACTACTGTCGAAACCCTGAAGATCTTTATTGTACTTCCCGAAAACGCAAATCCAGAGGAGCCACCCACTAAAAAAAGACATTGTCGTATTTGCCCAACCAAATTAGGAAAGATGAGCAAACAAACCTGCTATAATTGCAAGAAAGGCGTTTGTAAAAAACATACTTTAATGTTGTGCAATAGTTGCCGTTAGAAATTTATTGTGTCTAATGTAGGATAGATCTCTTTTTTACACAACTTTTATGTAATTAAAATGATATTAATGTTCCAAGCTTTATTTCATTTGTTTATTACTATACATAAACCTAACTTTCAATTACGTTTAGCATTATTGTACACGATTTAGATTTGTAAATTTTCCAATTATAGTCAGTGGTCTCGGTGGCGTAATTGGTAAACGCACAGTTCCGGCAAAACTGAGATGCAGGTTCAAATCCTGTCCAAGACCTTATATTTTTTTCTTTCAATTACTAGCTCGATTGAAATGAACATTTGGGCTCTGCATAAAAGTCCAAGTTATCATTTCATCTTACTAATTGCAATACGTTAGTATTTATAAGCTTACCTTGTGTAAAAAAGCTACCTAAAATATTTATATATTTAATACTTGTCTTATTGCCGTACTTTTAAGCGTTGCTTCCTGTCTATATCTGACATAAATCAAAAACTTGACAATGTCAGATATGATTGACAAAAATGCTAAACGTAATTGAAAGTTAGGTTTATATATAGTTCGGTACACGATTTAGATTTGTAAATTTTCCAATTATACTCATCGGTCTTGGTGGCGTAATTGATAAACGCACAGTTCTGGCAAAACTGACATGCAGGTTCAAATCCTGTCCAAGACCTTATATTTTCCTTCTTTCAATTACTAGCTCGATTTGAAGTGATCATTTGGGCTTTGCATAAAAGTCTAAGTTACTATTTCATCTTATTAATTGCAAAACGTTAGTATTTATCAGCTTACCTAGTGTAAAAAAACTGCCTAAAACATTTATATATATATATATATATATATATATATTGCTGTGTTAACCTCTGTTGGTCTCTTGTTATTATATTAATATTTAGCCCCCACGATTGGGTCGAGCTATTTATGTCGTGATTTATTCTTTTATTACTCAAGCACTTGTAAAAATGTTAATTTATAAATTTCTTTTCCTCGACTAGCTGATTCAATTAAATAAAGCAATTCTACAATACACAGTATAATGATTAAATATTTACCTTTTTAAATATCTTCTCCCTTTTTAAATTATTTACATGTCAGATTTTTAGAAAATGAAGCCAGCAAAACGAGCTTTTTATTACGTTTAGAGACCTTGTGAAACGTTTCAAGATGCCTATTGCCTTTCATAAATTTATCCAAGAAACCCCAGTTTGTCGGCTCTTACATTTTGAATTATTATTGAGATAAAAATAGTTTATAGAAATAAATCATATCAAATTATCTAACCTGAAGTGGTTCAGTAGATGCTCTGCATCCCCAAGAATTTTCGTGTCTAGTCTGAATGTTCTGAGTCTAATTTGAAGTCGACATCCAACCAAATTAGTATACAAATCGTTATTGGTGAGTTTATTCCAACGAAAGGTTTTTCATTTCCGTAATAGAATATTTACCATTTTCATAGATTATCAAATTGCTTTAACAGGTAACATTCTCCAGAGTCTCGTATCCAAAATTGTATATAAGATCGTAATTGATCGTTATTAAAAGTTTTAACAGGAGTCGTAACGAGATCTTTATTAGGATCGTTATTTAGAGCCCTGTTTTATTTATTATTAGAAATGGTATAATTTCACTAAATCTAATCTACTTACGTCTTTAGAAGTACGGCACGCTTGCACAATTATACACTTTTTAAAATAATTTTTCACTTTAATTTAATTAACTGTTCACGTAAATATTTAGCACTTTCAAGTATAGTGACTGCCTAGTTTCAAAAGTATACTAACTCATTGTTCAATTGTCATCATATTTATAGGACCGGCCCATTTTGTTTGCGATTCGTTGACTCCACGTGCTGGGCGACACCAAGTGTCTTATCTTTTATTATTTTGGGGAACTTTACCAATTGTGTAGTTCAACTGCATGAACAGATGCTCAATTTGTCACGTAATTTAATGTTATACCTCACATTTAATTCAGAAATCCCAGTAATTTTCGTTCAACAAATCACGTACTATTGTTGTTGGTTTTATTCTAATCTAAATGGAATAAATTTGGTGTTTGTATATTACCTACTTAAATTGGATTTTTGAACAAATGTGATACTTTTATATCACGTACGCTTCTCAAATAATGCATAATTTCTGCCTGCGTTTATGATGATATATTAACGCACTTTTTGAACATTTATCTAGCCAATTCATACAGGTTTTTCATAGATTTAATTTCAATGCGCTTCGTTACATTTTTAAATTCTTATCTTTGCTCGTAGCTACTCTTGGATATGCGTTTTAATCGCTTGTACTGCTATACACAGTGTGCTCTCAACTAATAGTATTTATTATGACCTATTTACTCTTCTAATATCTGTGATTATGTGCTTTTGTTACTTGGGAGTTTCTTTTGTTTATTCTACGACCCCTATGACTTAACCTACCATTAAATTAACCATCTAATTACAGCAATATATATATATATATATATATATATATATAATCAAAAGATATATCATTTGCGTGTCCACAACCAGAAATCTGTGTACAACAGCAATAAAACTAAGAAAAACTTGTACTTTGTTCTCCGCGTAGGTGGGCATTTTTGTAGGCTATTGATTCACATTTTGTAATGAAAACATTGAACTTAGAGAAGTACTCAATTGTGTATAAATATATGTACATATTTTAAAAGATTTTTACTTTGCAAATGATAAAATAAGCGTATTCGGATGAAAATACTGTATAAAGTTTTGGCCTTTCAGCGGAAAGAAAATTTTTCATTTAAAACAAATTTACGATAGTATTCGACGAAAGCGTATTAAATTAAGTTTTAAAATTGCATATTCCACGAAAAGTTAACGATGATATTTCTAAGAATTTCTAGAACAGCCAAATTCTAAAGTAAAACATAAAGTGAATGAACAATGCAGCCTGGAGCAGCAATAAACCGTAGAGAATCGAGGAATTTCAAATTCTTAAAAGTGATAAATAAGATAACGCAAAGGTAAATGTTCATCCAATTATAATATATTCTAAAGCGATAGTAAAGCTAGAAATCGATAAATTTAAAGATCCTGAACACTCTTGACATATACTAAAAAGAGCAATCCTATTTCTAAAGCCAATTCAAACACAAAAACAATCTAGATCCCTACGTCATAGAGATGGCTGCTACAAAATTTAAGTATATGCGTTCAATGGTTAAATGTATAGGTAAACGGAAACTTTAATGAATGGAAACTAAATGGTTTTTAACGTAATGAGACCTTTTTGAAATATGAAATAGAACGTAACAGAAGGATGTAGTTAAATGCAGAATCGTTTTAAAACTAACAAATCAAAATACGTACGACACATTAAAAAGAATACTACATATATATTAAGTAGATAAAATTATTCGAGTGGTGCGTTGGTGGCAGACTGAAACTGGATTGCTCGGTTTGATAGGAAAAAGGCCAGTAGCCAAGGTCAAATGTGCCCAAAACGGTAAATCTACATATGCATGAAGCTTTTATGCAGAGCATAAAATTTGGGTTAAAATTTATTCTGATGCACGAACTATTGTTAAGGTTGATTGCATTTCCACCTCAGTTGTAATGTCCTCAAGAAAATCTAATTTCAAACAATACTTTGTGGCTAAGTTGTGTAATATTTTAGAATTCAAAGGACTGAAATTGTGATTGTTAAATTTTAGATCGTTATCGTAAACACATTGAACAAGTCTCTTAAAATGTTTATCAATACGAGTTTTTAAAAACTTCAAGTATTGCAAGTGTACACTGTGTCAGCCCCTCCCATCTAGTAGCTTATTAGCGTTACTCTTTGCTAGAACTCAATTTTGTCTTTTATGTTTACCAATTCAACAGAATTGTCAAATGTTTTAATAGTTTTTGAAACATGGTTGTGAAGGTGTTAAAGAGGGAGGGGATTTATTTTCATGGTTTTATAGAAGTACCTGCACGCGCTTTTCTCTTAGTCTTTCGGTTTCAGACTGATTAATAGGTTTCTCGAACAAATTAGAGCATCCTTGATTGCAATTGTTTTAAGACATACACTTCCTCAGTAAATGTTCTATGGATTAAAAGAACAATTAAGAGTCTATTGACTGAGTTATTAAGTGTGGCGATTTTCGTACTACCATGAATGCTTTTAGCTTTTCAGAAGTACGCAGTTAGTTTGTGTTTCCTTGCGAAATGCTCATATTTTTGGTATGCCCGTTTTTCTATAATCTCCAATTGCAAGTAATTTATTTATCCCTTCCAATTGCTGGTGCAAAGCGTTTGTTTTTAGGGTTTCGTACCTTATAAGGTATAACGGAACCTTTATAAGATCACTCTCGTGTCCGTTCGTCCGTCTGTCACAGAAGTTTTCTCAAAAACTATTTAACGTAGGACTTAGAAATTTGGCACAATGCTAGGTCATTACGACGCGCACATATATCAAAAGTAAGAAAATAGAAAACAAATATTTTTAGATTAAAATGGAGGCGGTTAGTTTGGTCAAAAAAAAGTTCTAATAAATATATCGTGTGAGGTATTATTTAAAAGAGGATTCTAAAGGGCTCCCAAAAATATTTCTTTTATAATTTTCGGTCCAGTAGTCTTCATGATATAGCTCAAAATGTGCCAAAAATGACCAATCCCCCCTTGTTCTCCTACATTTCCAACGCTAAAATTTTGATTTTACTAGGGATAGTAGCTATTGAGTCATAGATTGTCGGAAAACTGCAGGTTTTTTGACACTGTAATAGTTGCTGGGAAAATTTTTTTTAAACAGTAATAGACAATGTATTTACTAATAATGTACCAGTACAATGTGGGAGAACATATTCATTTTTCAGTTATCACAATTAAATTTGGATAAGATTTAAATATACATATAAAATTAAAACAGCTTAATTTGGTTTATTGCTTGCTCACTGTAGTTTGGTACGGAACCCTAATAGTGCGAGCTCGGCTCGCTGTTTGCGATCTTTTGTATATTAATTTGAGTTCCTTTACTAACCAGACAGCGGTGTCTTCTGTGTCCTTTGTAAAAACGGAACCATTAATTGATTTCTTAATATTATATTTTGGTTGCGCCTGTCTATTACTTGTCTGTAAAGAGTTTGAATACGAACAGAATTCATTGAAAAATCGAGTATATCAACCACAAACATAAACAATACGTTTAAAACTTTAGTATTTTGTTTAGCTCTAAATATTTTCCTTTTTAATAATTGTATATACAAGTAGCTAGCTAGCTCATATTGGGAGTTGCTTACTATCTATCTTAGCCGAAATTTTTATAGAGAAAATGGGGAATAAACAGAATAATCAGCAAAATACTCTCTAGTATCTTAATTACAACTTGTATGTTTATTTTGTTCAAGTGTGTATGCAGTTCAAGTATTTGGTGTAAGGACGCAATAGCTTCTTTATAGTTTGAGTTGCAGAAGTTGTAATGATTTTATTAAATACGTATTACAGTTGAAAGTGTTAAAGCAAAATCACTCTCTAGGAGTTACGTATAATGACCTGCCCACCTAATAGTTTTGGTTAAAAAATTATTGCATTCAAGTTGTTATTTATTAAAAGACACGTTGTTTTCTTTATGTCCTTGCTGCCCATCGCTTTTAGCTGTATTTTCAAGTATGTACCTGTACGTTTATTCATCAACCAGGCACAATACGTCAATGCAGATAGTTAAGCTCTAGCGATAATTAACCACACTACGGTAAACGTTTCTCGCGAAGCAGGAGTATAAATGGGTCAAGCTATATGAAAGAGAAAACTTTACTGCCTAGAAGGGAAACGAAAGGAATAATGAACGATATAATACTGGGAAACAGCTTTTGAAACAATTCAAAAGAGCTGAGTAACCCTGTTGCAAAGTACAACTTACTAATTAAAAAGCAAATTGGAGTATAACAAACACTAAAATTTTTTTAAAAATTACATCGCTTTCAGATGGTATGTACACAGTACTGCATAATTATTCATTATTAATGGCCTATGTAAAAGTGAGTTCCTATGTTTTGAACTTTCCATTATGAAACCATTTCGTTTAACGAAATGCAAATACTGCGCCAAATATTTCATTTTCTTGGGGCGCACTGGTTGGATAGGGTGTCAGTTATTATAGGGATTTGGTTGTCAGCATCTATTTGATTAATGTAGGAATATGATGAGTATTTCAAATAGCAAACCAAAGTTTGTTTTAGCTATAAAGTAGAAAACCTCTTTGTGCTGTTTCCGTATTGGTATTTATGATCTTTATAATGTGAGTTTCCAGCATTTAGAAAATATAGGTGTTTTATAAGCTAGTTAGGCTAGGTTCGTATCGCATTTAAATTAACTTCTTTACTAAAATACGGCATGATATCGTAACCTCAATCAATACTTACCACAGCAATTTCAACTTATCAAATGGGTAAAGCAATAGATCCATGCACATATGTTTGTGCTAACGTATTGTGTACAAAGAAACTCAAAGACTTTCTGGTGCAATTTCTAGTACTTCAGCAAGAGAATTGCTTAATTTCTCGTCTGAGGGAATTCTGTAAATACAGATTTAAGGTACGACAGAATGTTTTCTTTCTGCCTCTTTTACCAGTTTTCTAAAATTTATTCCATTGAGCATTGGCAAATTTTTAAAAAGCACATTTTGTACTAATCTTAGCTTAGTCTCGTTATGGTACTGTGTTATTAAAATGTCACATGAACCACCGCTTTATTTTCCTGACGGAGAGAATGCAAAACCACTTTAAAAGCCATGATTGTATAGTTGAGCTAAAACAAACTGCCTTTTTTTCTTTAATATGATTCCTAAGATACGCACTGAACCAAATCAAGCACTTTCTACAAGAGGTCAGGATATGTGTAAGATATTGTCACAATGCCTTACCGTGCAAAAAGATGAAGGTGATCCATCTTGTGACCTATTGAGGCTTTTGGTCTAGCAATGAGCTTCACCCTATTGGCTTACGCTGAGATGGGATCGAGGGTGCATGTTTTTCTGACGGCGTTTGGATGCCACTACACCTTGATATACAATAACACAACACCTTATGGGAAAGTGTAGCTACCCTCGGGAGTCTTAAATACTCTAATTACGCATGTAATTGATTTGCTAAAACATAAAGGAAAATCTGAAAGTAAAATGAGTGTTATCACGATTGGGATTGCTATTAGCTGCTCAAGATTATTCCACAGTTTGTCTGTCAATTGCTAATTAGCTTTTTAAAATTTCACGGCAATTGCACTTTCTAGTTCACCTTAAACGGGCGTTATTTCAATAACAAATTCATATTCAATAAAGATCATATAATACCTGTATCGTAAAAGCAGTTTTAAGTTTTTCAAAAGATGAAAAACTCAAGATCTCCCAGTCAGAATAACATAATACATTAAATTCAAATTGAGGACCGTAAATAGCACCTACCAAACGCTGTTGAGCGCCTCATCATTTCTCAAACCGGATGGGATGGTTACGAATCTATATTGCCCTTTTCCAATGATACTGAAAGATGTTTTATTTCTCAAATCTTCAGACAGGAGTATCTATTAAAAGTTTTTGCGGAAGTCTAACCCAGATATAATTCGTGTCCCCGAGCATATTCAATATTCTATGTACAAGTGGCATTTGGCAGCTGTCATGCTTTGTTACTTCACGTATCATCATACCAACAAAGCAAAATCGATTTTTACTACTTCTTCCTCTTCTTGACAAATTACACCCGGAGACATCGTGGATTTTGACGAGTTTCCACAACACCAAACTCTAAAATGTCCTCAAGTTCTTTATTAAGTGCCTTACTCATGTGTGGAGATACTCGTATGATACAAGTTTTCTTACGTACCGGTTTCGTATCTGCGGTTTCGATTTCCATTTCAATCTTATTTCTGCAGTTTAACCAATCTTTACTGCTGAACTCCTTAAAGGTGTCAGTTTCAACCAGAATCTGAAGTTGAAGAGCATCTAATATATCATTTAAATTAAGCAAAACCAATCTATACATGAAACATTGTTGTAAAGCTTAGTGCGCTTCACACATATGGTTTCAACAATCTTTTCCTTGTTTCTATGTTTGTTGTTTTTGAACACAGTAGTTGCCTTTTCTTGTTAAATGTAGCACGACCTTTTGCTAATCTTTGTTTTATATCTTTTTCCATCTTGCGTTATTTGGCTTCCTAAGTAACATAAATCCTTAACCTCTTGTAAGTTCTCGTTTCCTTGTATTCTAGTTTTTGATTTATTTTCCTCTCTTTTAGGTGCTAGTCTTTCACTTTTATTTTGTTAATTTTCAAGCAGTATCTCTCTGTTAGAACTATTTCCATTTTATTAGGAGGTGCTTCTAACTCTTTCTCGCTAGATGCTAATACTGCTACATCTTCTACAAATCTAAGCATATCAATTTTTGTTCCTGCATAATAATTCCTAATAACTTCGTGCATTTAATATTATTCATTACTTTTTCATTATACAAGTTAAAAACTAACGGGAATAGGGCACATCCCTGCTTTATCCCTTTCCTAATATTTATCTTTCCACATTCCTGCTCTAATTCCGTTACCAGTGTTTGCTTTTGTATAACCCATTCCAATCCTTTTGAATCGTTCAAACACTTTTTTCCATTTTACATTATGAATGCTTTCTCCAAATCTATAAACACCCTTTCTTCTTTTTTTATTGTTTTCTCCATTATCACCTTCAGAGCTAAATAGTCTCCAGTGTGACCATGTTTCGTCTAAACTCAAATTGATCTTCTCCTAGTACTTCTTCAGTCCATCTTTCTATTCGCTTTTATACAGTTCTAGTTAATAGTATTTATTATGACCTATTTACTCTTCTAATATCTGTGATTATGTGCTTTTGTTACTTGGGAGTTTCTTTTGTTTATTCTACGACCCCTATGACTTAACCTACCATTAAATTAACCATCTAATTACAGCAATATATATATATATATATAATCAAAGATATATCATTTGCGTGTCCACAACCAGAAATCTGTGTACAACAGCAATAAAACTAAGAAAAACTTGTACTTTGTTCTCCGCGTAGGTGGGCATTTTTGTAGGCTATTGATTCACATTTTGTAATGAAAACATTGAACTTAGAGAAGTACTCAATTGTGTATAAATATATGTACATATTTTAAAAGATTTTTACTTTGCAAATGATAAAATAAGCGTATTCGGATGAAAAATACTGTATAAAGTTTTGGCCTTTCAGCGGAAAGAAAATTTTTCATTTAAAAACAAATTTACGATAGTATTCGACGAAAGCGTATTAAATTAAGTTTTAAAATTGCATATTCCACGAAAAGTTAACGATGATATTTCTAAGTATTTCTAGAACAGCCAAATTCTAAAGTAAAACATAAAGTGAATGAACAATGCAGCCTGGAGCAGCAATAAACCGTAGAGAATCGAGGAATTTCAAATTCTTAAAAGTGATAAATAAGATAACGCAAAGGTAAATGTTCATCCAATTATAATATATTCTAAAGCGATAGTAAAGCTAGAAATCGATAAATTTAAAGATCCTGAACACTCTTGACATATACTAAAAAGAGCAATCCTATTTCTAAAGCCAATTCAAACACAAAAACAATCTAGATCCCTACGTCATAGAGATGGCTGCTACAAAATTTAAGTATATGCGTTCAATGGTTAAATGTATAGGTAAACGGAAACTTTAATGAATGGAAACTAAATGGTTTTTAACGTAATGAGACCTTTTTGAAATATGAAATAGAACGTAACAGAAGGATGTAGTTAAATGCAGAATCGTTTTAAAACTAACAAATCAAAATACGTACGACACATTAAAAAGAATACTACATATATATTAAGTAGATAAAATTATTCGAGTGGTGCGTTGGTGGCAGACTGAAACTGGATTGCTCGGTTTGATAGGAAAAAGGCCAGTAGCCAAGGTCAAATGTGCCCAAAACGGTAAATCTACATATGCATGAAGCTTTTATGCAGAGCATAAAATTTGGGTTAAAATTTATTCTGATGCACGAACTATTGTTAAGGTTGATTGCATTTCCACCTCAGTTGTAATGTCCTCAAGAAAATCTAATTTCAAACAATACTTTGTGGCTAAGTTGTGTAATATTTTAGAATTCAAAGGACTGAAATTGTGATTGTTAAATTTTAGATCGTTATCGTAAACACATTGAACAAGTCTCTTAAAATGTTTATCAATACGAGTTTTTAAAAACTTCAAGTATTGCAAGTGTACACTGTGTCAGCCCCTCCCATCTAGTAGCTTATTAGCGTTACTCTTTGCTAGAACTCAATTTTGTCTTTTATGTTTACCAATTCAACAGAATTGTCAAATCTTTTAATAGTTTTTGAAACATGGTTGTGAAGGTGTTAAAGAGGGAGGGGATTTATTTTCATGGTTTTATAGAAGTACCTGCACGCGCTTTTCTCTTAGTCTTTCGGTTTCAGACTGATTAATAGGTTTCTCGAACAAATTAGAGCATCCTTGATTGCAATTGTTTTAAGACATACACTTCCTCAGTAAATGTTCTATGGATTAAAAGAACAATTAAGAGTCTATTGACTGAGTTATTAAGTGTGGCGATTTTCGTACTACCATGAATGCTTTTAGCTTTTCAGAAGTACGCAGTTAGTTTGTGTTTCCTTGCGAAATGCTCATATTTTTGGTATGCCCGTTTTTCTATAATCTCCAATTGCAAGTAATTTATTTATCCCTTCCAATTGCTGGTGCAAAGCGTTTGTTTTTAGGGTTTCGTACCTTATAAGGTATAACGGAACCTTTATAAGATCACTCTCGTGTCCGTTCGTCCGTCTGTCACAGAAGTTTTCTCAAAAACTATTTAACGTAGGACTTAGAAATTTGGCACAATGCTAGGTCATTACGACGCGCACATATATCAAAAGTAAGAAAATAGAAAACAAATATTTTTAGATTAAAATGGAGGCGGTTAGTTTGGTCAAAAAAGTTCTAATAAATATATCGTGTGAGGTATTATTTAAAAGAGGATTCTAAAGGGCTCCCAAAAATATTTCTTTTATAATTTTCGGTCCAGTAGTCTTCATGATATAGCTCAAAATGTGCCAAAAATGACCAATCCCCCCTTGTTCTCCTACATTTCCAACGCTAAAATTTTGATTTTACTAGGGATAGTAGCTATTGAGTCATAGATTGTCGGAAAACTGCAGGTTTTTGACACTGTAATAGTTGCTGGGAAAATTTTTTAAACAGTAATAGACAATGTATTTACTAATAATGTACCAGTACAATGTGGGAGAACATATTCATTTTTCAGTTATCACAATTAAATTTGGATAAGATTTAAATATACATATAAAATTAAAACAGCTTAATTTGGTTTATTGCTTGCTCACTGTAGTTTGGTACGGAACCCTAATAGTGCGAGCTCGGCTCGCTGTTTGCGATCTTTTGTATATTAATTTGAGTTCCTTTACTAACCAGACAGCGGTGTCTTCTGTGTCCTTTGTAAAAACGGAACCATTAATTGATTTCTTAATATTATATTTTGGTTGCGCCTGTCTATTACTTGTCTGTAAAGAGTTTGAATACGAACAGAATTCATTGAAAAATCGAGTATATCAACCACAAACATAAACAATACGTTTAAAACTTTAGTATTTTGTTTAGCTCTAAATATTTTCCTTTTTAATAATTGTATATACAAGTAGCTAGCTAGCTCATATTGGGAGTTGTTTACTATCTATCTTAGCCGAAATTTTTATAGAGAAAATGGGGAATAAACAGAATAATCAGCAAAATACTCTCTAGTATCTTAATTACAACTTGTATGTTTATTTTGTTCAAGTGTGTATGCAGTTCAAGTATTTGGTGTAAGGACGCAATAGCTTCTTTATAGTTTGAGTTGCAGAAGTTGTAATGATTTTATTAAATACGTATTACAGTTGAAAGTGTTAAAGCAAAATCACTCTCTAGGAGTTACGTATAATGACCTGCCCACCTAATAGTTTTGGTTAAAAAATTATTGCATTCAAGTTGTTATTTATTAAAAGACACGTTGTTTTCTTTATGTCCTTGCTGCCCATCGCTTTTAGCTGTATTTTCAAGTATGTACCTGTACGTTTATTCATCAACCAGGCACAATACGTCAATGCAGATAGTTAAGCTCTAGCGATACTTAACCACACTACGGTAAACGTTTCTCGCGAAGCAGGAGTATAAATGGGTCAAGCTATATGAAAGAGAAAACTTTACTGCCTAGAAGGGAAACGAAAGGAATAATGAACGATATAATACTGGGAAACAGCTTTTGAAACAATTCAAAAGAGCTGAGTAACCCTGTTGCAAAGTACAACTTACTAATTAAAAGCAAATTGAGTATAACAAACACTAAAATTTTTTTAAAAATTACATCGCTTTCAGATGGTATGTACACAGTACTGCATAATTATTCATTATTAATGGCCTATGTAAAAGTGAGTTCCTATGTTTTGAACTTTCCATTATGAAACCATTTCGTTTAACGAAATGCAAATACTGCGCCAAATATTTCATTTTCTTGGGGCGCACTGGTTGGATAGGGTGTCAGTTATTATAGGGATTTGGTTGTCAGCATCTATTTGATTAATGTAGGAATATGATGAGTATTTCAAATAGCAAACCAAAGTTTGTTTTAGCTATAAAGTAGAAAACCTCTTTGTGCTGTTTCCGTATTGGTATTTATGATCTTTATAATGTGAGTTTCCAGCATTTAGAAAATATAGGTGTTTTATAAGCTAGTTAGGCTAGGTTCGTATCGCATTTAAATTAACTTCTTTACTAAAATACGGCATGATATCGTAACCTCAATCAATACTTACCACAGCAATTTCAACTTATCAAATGGGTAAAGCAATAGATCCATGCACATATGTTTGTGCTAACGTATTGTGTACAAAGAAACTCAAAGACTTTCTGGTGCAATTTCTAGTACTTCAGCAAGAGAATTGCTTAATTTCTCGTCTGAGGGAATTCTGTAAATACAGATTTAAGGTACGACAGAATGTTTTCTTTCTGCCTCTTTTACCAGTTTTCTAAAATTTATTCCATTGAGCATTGGCAAATTTTTAAAAAGCACATTTTGTACTAATCTTAGCTTAGTCTCGTTATGGTACTGTGTTATTAAAATGTCACATGAACCACCGCTTTATTTTCCTGACGGAGAGAATCAAAACCACTTTAAAAGCCATGATTGTATAGTTGAGCTAAAACAAACTGCCTTTTTTCTTTAATATGATTCCTAAGATACGCACTGAACCAAATCAAGCACTTTCTACAAGAGGTCAGGATATGTAAGATATTGTCACAATGCCTTACCGTGCAAAAAGATGAAGGTGATCCATCTTGTGACCTATTGAGGCTTTTGGTCTAGCAATGAGCTTCACCCTATTGGCTTACGCTGAGATGGGATCGAGGGTGCATGTTTTCTGACGGCGTTTGGATGCCACTACACCTTGATATACAATAACACAACACCTTATGGGAAAGTGTAGCTACCCTCAAGGAGTCTTAAATACTCTAATTACGCATGTAATTGATTTGCTAAAACATAAAGGAAAATCTGAAAGTAAAATGAGTGTTATCACGATTGGGATTGCTATTAGCTGCTCAAGATTATTCCACAGTTTGTCTGTCAATTGCTAATTAGCTTTTTAAAATTTCACGGCAATTGCACTTTCTAGTTCACCTTAAACGGGCGTTATTTCAATAACAAATTCATATTCAATAAAGATCATATAATACCTGTATCGTAAAAGCAGTTTTAAGTTTTTCAAAAGATGAAAAACTCAAGATCTCCCAGTCAGAATAACATAATACATTAAATTCAAATTGAGGACCGTAAATAGCACCTACCAAACGCTGTTGAGCGCCTCATCATTTCTCAAACCGGATGGGATGGTTACGAATCTATATTGCCCTTTTCCAATGATACTGAAAGATGTTTTATTTCTCAAATCTTCAGACAGGAGTATCTATTAAAAGTTTTTGCGGAAGTCTAACCCAGATATAATTCGTGTCCCCGAGCATATTCAATATTCTATGTACAAGTGGCATTTGGCAGCTGTCATGCTTTGTTACTTCACGTATCATCATACCAACAAAGCAAAATCGATTTTTACTACTTCTTCCTCTTCTTGACAAATTACACCCGGAGACATCGTGGATTTTGACGAGTTTCCACAACACCAAACTCTAAAATGTCCTCAAGTTCTTTATTAAGTGCCTTACTCATGTGTGGAGATACTCGTATGATACAAGTTTTCTTACGTACCGGTTTCGTATCTGCGGTTTCGATTTCCATTTCAATCTTATTTCTGCAGTTTAACCAATCTTTACTGCTGAACTCCTTAAAGGTGTCAGTTTCAACCAGAATCTGAAGTTGAAGAGCATCTAATATATCATTTAAATTAAGCAAAACCAATCTATACATGAAACATTGTTGTAAAGCTTAGTGCGCTTCACACATATGGTTTCAACAATCTTTTCCTTGTTTCTATGTTTGTTGTTTTTGAACACAGTAGTTGCCTTTTCTTGTTAAATGTAGCACGACCTTTTGCTAATCTTTGTTTTATATCTTTTCCATCTTGCGTTATTTGGCTTCCTAAGTAACATAAATCCTTAACCTCTTGTAAGTTCTCGTTTCCTTGTATTCTAGTTTTTGATTTATTTTCCTCTCTTTTAGGTGCTAGTCTTTCACTTTTATTTTGTTAATTTTCAAGCAGTATCTCTCTGTTAGAACTATTTCCATTTTATTAGGAGGTGCTTCTAACTCTTTCTCGCTAGATGCTAATACTGCTACATCTTCTACAAATCTAAGCATATCAATTTTTTGTTCCTGCATAATAATTCCTAATAACTTCGTGCATTTAATATTATTCATTACTTTTTCATTATACAAGTTAAAAACTAACGGGAATAGGGCACATCCCTGCTTTATCCCTTTCCTAATATTTATCTTTCCACATTCCTGCTCTAATTCCGTTACCAGTGTTTGCTTTTTGTATAACCCATTCCAATCCTTTTGAATCGTTCAAACACTTTTTTTCCATTTTACATTATGAATGCTTTCTCCAAATCTATAAACACCCTTTCTTCTTTTTTTATTGTTTTCTCCATTATCACCTTCAGAGCTAAATAGTCTCCAGTGTGACCATGTTTCGTCTAAACTCAAATTGATCTTCTCCTAGTACTTCTTCAGTCCATCTTTCTATTCGCTTTTATACAGTTCTAGTTAATATTTTTGACACGCGTGTTGTCAAACTTATTGTTCGAACATTTTCACATCTGTCCGCGCCTCTTTTTTTTGGTATATCGACTTTGATGTTACGTTTAAAGTCTGTAGGTATCTCGTCTGTCCCATACATATAGCTTACAAGTTGGAACAGACGTTCTGTTGCTGCTTGTCGAACGGCTTTTAAAGTTTCTGCTAGTACTTTATCTATACCCGGTGCCTCACCATTTTTCAGACCCCTTAATACTAATTTAAACTCATTTTTAAGAGTAGGGTATCCAGATGCATTCTTTTCAATGTCTGAATCCTTTTTTAATGTTTCTAATTTCTGTTCTGCTTATAAACTCCCCATATATTTTTGCCATCTAATCACTTGTTCAAGATTTTCTTTGATTATGTCTCCTTCCGCGCCATTTCTATTTTTGCTATACGGTTTTATATCGCTAAAATTCATTCTAATTAATTTGTATGATTCGTCTGTCTTTCTTGTTTCCATCTTAGTTTGCATCTCTTTGCATTTTTCATCAATCCATTTTCCACCTTTCACTTTGCATAAAGGTCTAAGTTATTATTTCAAATTATTAACTATATATATATATATATATATATATATATATATATATATATACAGCCTGTTTCAAATTAACTCGGCACCATTGCTAACTTTGTTATTATTGGAGCTACGAGGTTGGTTAAATGAGCAAAGAAGCTTAGTTTTTACATCTGACTACCGTGGACAGCGCAAAAAAATAATTGAACATCGCTGTTTCGAGATATTGATCAAAACACTTACTTTTTAAATGAAACACCCTGTATATTTTTAATTTAAATGAAAGAGAAATAAATTCTTAACAAAAAGTCGTATACACTGATATATCAAAATCCTTAAGATAAAGTAAATATTAACAAATTTGTAATTTAATCAAGGTAGGCGCGGATGTTTGAACAGAATTCATTTGTTTCACATGCTTGTCATTTCGCGTGCTTAATTGTAGCAGCTAACTTTAAGAAGTATTAATAACAATGTTAGAGTGTCTTTTACTCATGAAGAAAAGTGTGATATGTTGGAAACTTTTATAATAAATAGAAAAAATACTACCAGAGCATCAAATTGCTATTGCGAAAACTTTACTAATCAAAAATCTCCAGACCAAAGATATTTTCTAATTCTGTACAGAAAATTTAAAGACAATGAAAATTTGTTTTTGAAGAAAAGAACTAGAAAGAGATTTATAATTAGTAAAAACATTAAAACCAATGTATTAACTTAATTTGAAGCATTTCTAAATGACTCTATTAGAGATTTGGTAAAAAATAGTAACTTTTCTTTAACAGTCATTTATAGAATATTAAGAAAACAAACTTATTCCTTATAAATATCGACAAAAAAATAAGTCGTTGGTTAGTTGCTTCGCGTACAGAAAATCCTGGCCTCGTGAAAAATATAATTTAGAGCGACGAATCAAATTTTTCAAATTCTGGAATGTTTAACCGTAAAAACATGCATTACTGGTCACGCGAAAATCCACTGTTAACTTTCCCATCCCATCCACAAACAAAGTTTAGTTTAAATGTATGGTGTGGTTTGATTGGTAGTAAAATAGTGGGCCTTTTGTTTTATTACGGATCGCTTACTGGAGCTAGATATGTAAACATTATGGAAGAAGTTTTTGAAGAGTACGTGGATGATATTAATCTAGAAGATCGCCAAACTTCCAGCAAGATGGAGCTCCAGCACATAATTTTCGCGAAGTTGGCGCAATGATGCAAAGACGTGTTGAAGACCGGTGGATGGGGTCCTATAAAGCGGCCACCTCATTCACCAGACTTGTCGCCTTTAAATTTTTTCTTTTAGGACAACGTAAAAAATAACGTTTACGAAAGAAGATATACCAATGTAGCAGAATTAGAAAACAGTATTCGAATAAGTATTAATTCAATTGACGGTAGGAGTATTGCAAATGCTACAGGGGATGCTATTAGGCGAACCTTAATGTGCATTCAAGAAAATGGAGGATTTTTGAACATTTTATGTAATTTTAGTGTGTTAAATAAATGGTTTATTTGAAAGTCAAGACTATCTCAATTAAATATTACAAATTTGTTAATATTTACTTTATCTTAAGGATTTTGATATAAGAGTGTATAAGACTTTTTGTTAAGAACTTATTTCTCTTTCATTTAAATTAAAAATATACAGGGTGTTCCATTTAAAAAGTAAGTGTTTTGATCAATATCTCGAAACAGCGATGTTCAATTATTTTTGCGCTGTCCACGGTAATCAGCTGTAAAAATTATGCTTCTTTGCTTATTTAACCAACCTCGTAGATCCAATAATAAAAAAGTTAGCAATAGTGCCGAGTTAATTTGAAACAGGCTGTATATATATATATATATATATATATATATATATATTACTGTGTAACCTTATAAGAATAATCGTGCCTCACGAATAGGGCGCAAAAATTATGCCGTGGATCTCGGGTAAAATACTCACCAACAAATATATTTTCGAAAATTTTAGTAAACTTTCAAATGCGAAAATAGAAAGATTTTCAAAATTAAATAATTCAAAAACAATTTCTTACCCGTTTTCCTCTCTTCCTTGGTTGAATTGCCAATTTTCTGCACCTGCTTCCGGCTAGCTCATTTGGACCTCCTCTTGGATATCTAGATTCACTCTCATATTCGCAATCGTACACACACACTCGCAATAAAACCACAAAATACTTCCAACATACAATCTTTTATTTATTACTATTTACAAATGAAATTTAATATTGTCCATATTTCATTAATGAATAATTTTGTCTAGCATGAAGAAAGTAATTCGAGCATAGAGGATCGAAATCAATATATAAAGTGTTGGTTATTTTGCAAAAAGACAAGCCCGTGACCGGTTTCACTGTTCTTGCAGATCATCAGACGGACGCATATCTTTTTGCAAAACAACCAACTAAAGTTCTAAAATAATACACAAATTAAAGTGTATTTATAGTGCAAATATTTCTCATGCGCTCTCTATACTCGAGAATAAGCAACTAACTATCGAAGACTGTTTCCAGTCTCCGACGTGATAGCGTAGATGGCATTGCCAGACAAAATTTAAATAACTAGTCAAAAGACAAGATGAAAATTAAGTAAACAAATGACCTGTTACCTACTAGCACTGGCGGACTTCTAAGAAGGTACTCACCCAGTGCTAATCGAGAGATTGGTGCGACGAAACCAATCCGTTTCAATTAAACATTAATGAATAATTTTGTCTAGCATGAGAAAGTAATTCGAGCATAGAGGATCGAAATCAATATATAAAGTGTTGGTTATTTTGCAAAAGACAAGCCCGTGACCGGTTTCACTGTTCTTGCAAGATCATCAGACCGGACGCATATCTTTTGCAAAACAACCAACATTACTAATATTGATTACGATCCTAAATGCTCGAAGTGTACTTTATACTCGCTGCAGAAATTATTTGCACTATAAATACACTTTAATTTGAGGATTGAGTTTCGTCGACCAACTTCCTCGATTAACACTGGTTGTACTTCAATAGATATGGTCCGCCAGTGACTGAAGATAGTGTAACAGGTCATTTGTTGTACATATTTCATTGATCACATTACACTTCAGTAAACCCTATTTTGTAATGTCCTAATATTTTTTTATTTTAAATTATCAGACACATAAAAATTACCCGGAGTAAATGGGCCTTGAATAATACCTCCTTTAAAATTCTTTCTTTATAATTTATTTTAACCTAAGTAAACTCTGGAGTATGGTGAGCTCATGATAACCCAGTTAATTATGCATACTGTATGCCCTTCTACTTTGCATACTCTTAGAATAAAAAAAACAACAAAGCCATGTACTCTTCACAAAAATTTCACGTTCTGCTGGAACATTAAAAAAGCTTTGTAGACAACTTCAAATTTCTAGTTAAATACCATCATAAAATTATTTACACGTATTATGTTCAATACGCAATTAATCTAAGACACCTTCAAAAACACTCTCATACGTCACCCAATATTCACAGTTTATAAAATCACAATTTCAAATCGTTACCTGGAAATTTCTAGATGATCACCGCTCCGTAGACGATGGTATGTATTTCTTCTATCTGGTCTGCAGGCCGTTTCTCGCTGTTACTAGACGAACTCTATCTAAGTTGAACTACTAACGCTGCCTTTACGGTGTAACCAAATTCCAAATTCCATTTAAACATACGTCTTTCACAATTATTTACTGTGATCTACGTTACTTAATGTCCCGACACGAGTTGGTTAAAAATTATAGGTGATATCTCAAATAAAAAATGTAATCTCGGCACACTAACCGCGTACTAATTAAGAAGTTACCACCATGCAATATAATTTAAATGATTTTATAATACTTACAGCTCGTGTTAATTTTTATACGTCGTTTGGAGCGATCGAAATATTAAGGACACGAAGTTAAAAGAGAAGACAGCCGTGCTACTTCTTTAGAGTATTTATATCCTTCGAATGTAACCTCTCCATATCCTCCTAACGCGAAATCCTTCATTTAAAATAATACTTCTTACAATTTTGCACTCAACCAATATTTAATCCCGCGAATTTCAGCACGTAGTTATGCTATTTTCTGAAAATTAATATACTCTATGCTTGTATTTGTCTCGCGTTCAACTAACTATATCGACCAGTCGTATATTCACTGACATCCTACAAGTCCCTCCTATACTATCGTTGTCTCCTGCTTATGCGTTTTCTACGTCTCTTTCTAACCTGGTTTGAGTGGTAGAAGATCGATATTCCAGACCATATGCTATTTAAACCCACGTGGATTTCTTACGTGATTTAAATCACCCCTCGTTAGTATTTACTACGAACGCATGCGACGGTTTACCCAAATATTCTCTGTAACCGTTTGCTATTTATAAAAATTAAGTAGAACTTGACATTTAGAAAATACGCAGGTGTTTAATTAACTGACGTTTTACCACAACACTTCCACGAGTAAGAGTTCAGCGTATTTCTACCCCACCGATATATTTGTTTGTTAGCAACGCTTTTCACCTTGGTATTATTGAGTTTTTACACGCTTTTATGCATATTATAAATCAATAATCGTTCAATTAAATTCAATTAAATTAATAAATTTATGGCATTGGCTTCTACTATTTATTTCTTTGCAAACCTACTTAAATTTCATTAATTATTTGTAAAATTTCGTTAATACCTGATACTTAAAAATGAATTCACAAATATAAATTTCGCACGTAATTTCTGGTTGTTCCTTTATACAGGGTGTTTTAAAATTGTTTCGTTTATTTTTATTTTTAACTCTTTAAAACCACTATATATATATATATATATATATATATATATATATATATATATATAATCAAAAGACATATCATTTGCAGTCCACAACCAGGAATCTGTGTACAACAGAAGTCAAACTAAAATAAACTTGAACTATGTTCTCCGCATAGGTGGGCATTTTTTGTAGGCTATTCATCCACATTTTGTAATGAAAACATTGAATTTAGAAAAGTATTCAATTGTGTATAAATACATGTGCATATTCTAAATAGTTTTTACTTTGCAAATAATAAAAATAAAATAAGCGTATTCGGATGTAAAATACTTTATAAAGGATTGACCTTTTAGCGGAACAAAATTTTTTTAATTAAAAACAAATTTGCGTTAGTATTCAACAAAAGCGTATTAAATTAAGTTTTAAAATTGCATATTTTACGAAAAATTAACGATAATATTTCTAGAACAGCCAAATTCTAAAGTAAAACATAAAGTAAATGAACAATGCAGCCTGGAGCAGCAGTAAACTGTAGAGAATTGAGGAACTTCAAATTCCTATAAGTGATAAATAAGATAACGCAAAGATAAATGTTCATCCAATTATAATATATTCTAAAGCGATAGCAAAACTAAAAATCAATAAACTTGAAAATCCTGAACACTCTTGATATATACGTAAAAGAATAATTCTATTTCTAAAGCCAATCGGAACATAGAAATAATGACTAGACTTAGCGAGAACAATCTAGATCCCTACGTCATAGAGATAGTTGACAAAAAGCCAATCGGAGGTCAGTCTTGAATGAAGTTTTGATTTTGTCACACGATAGATGAGATTTGATAATGTTATGTATTTTAAAGTGCTGTCTAACATGTGCTAGGTTTAGTAGTTAAAGTTAGTTAAACGCATTATGGAAGACCATCTTAAACGGCTTTTAGAAGGGTGTTAGACTGCTGATGTTATAGTTTGTTGTTACTCAAACGAGAGTAGAGTATTTGAAGTATTTGCAGTGATTTCAGAAATGGAAAATTAATAATTAAAGAAAACTTAAACTACCGTAAGAAAAACTTCTTAAATAAAATAAAGTATATGTAATCGGAGTGGTTTGTTATATGGTATACGGAACAATTTGCATCGAATGACGTACTTTGTGTAAGGATTTAAGCGATTTTTCCGCACGGATTTATAATTACCTTCTGTACAACATGAGCAACAAGCAGACCGTAACGATAAAATAAAAGTATATGGTTAAAAATTCTAAAAAGACATCTCTGAAATAACTAAGTTGCTCGGTGAGATTTTTTGTGTGCTAGTATTTGAGCTTAGAGTACAGTGTGTGTGAGAGTCGAAAATTAATTAGAAGTGTTAGAAAATATACCGTACATGTTCGCGGTAGTATACAGGGTGTAATTTTTAAACCAACCAACGCGTTTAATTTAAAAAGTATAAGATATAGAAAAAAGTTTTCACATAAAAGCCATAGCCGATGAAAGGGACATACATTTATGGAGAGAGTTCTGAAAATTTTTCAGTAGTTTTTCAGGAAAATACAAAGTTACCTTTTCTTAAACAGAAAGGGGTATTTTTATGTATCGTATTGGCGATCCTGTAGCAACATGCATCAAGTCTTATCGTTATCACGGCTGGCTGTTATTGTGATGATGCTTACTCATTTGTTCTGGATTGCACCTGTCAGACTGTGAGTTAATTGAAATGGTTCTTCAATAATTAAATAATTCTGACGTTCGAAATTTAAGTAAAACGATTCGCCAGTTTTCAATAAGATATGCTGAAGAGCAGGCCCTCTCGCCAAATTCTTTGCACTATTTTTCATACTATGAAGAGTATTGGGTCATTTAACAATAGTAGTAAACAATGCCACCGTACAGTTGTTGAAGAAAACCTCCAAATAACAGTAACAGTTTTCTTTGCTGTCAATATTACTACTTCTACACGACAAATGCATCTCAATGCAGAATCAATCATAACACTGTGTGAAAAATTTTGAAAAAGCATAATATACATTCAAACAAATACAGATTAATACAAGAGCTTTGTCAAAATAATTCTTAAAAGAAAATCTAGTTTTGTGAATGGATTATTATTTAATTGCAGGAAAATTCTGATATTGTTAAACAAATAATTTGGGTCTAATGAGAGCAAGTTTACAAAAAATGGTATGTTTAACCGTCATAACGTTCATTTCTGGAACGATCAAAATATACATCAAACTAGGAATACAAACTTTCACATTTTTTTAAATGTCTAGTGCGCGCTTAAATATAATGCAATTGTTGGGTCGTATTATACAATAAAAATAAGATAGGCCAATGATATTTAAATTTAATAAGGAATTATGTGACTAACTTCGTGAACAATCTACCATTAGCGGATTACCGACACATTTTTCTCTAATAAGATGGTGCTCCTATTCACAATACGCGATGTGTAGTTTAACCGTATACAATATTTCTGCCGAAAGATGGATTGGTATCGAAGGTTGCTCCCCACCGTGATCTCGGGATTTAACACTGCTCGATTATTTTTTCTGGGAATATCTTACGAATAAGGTTTATGTAGTAGCAGTAATAACCGGAGAAGACCGCATAGTATTTGACAGATAATATAAATCCAAAAATAATTAAAACGACAACATCAAAAGAACTATTGAAAAGAGTAAATCTTTGTTTAGGTAAATATGGTGAAAATTTTGAGCATTTAATTAATAAAATCCGTAAAAAAATAAAATTTTCCGTGTTTTTGTTTGTCTGTTTCATTGACTTTTGTTCATTGTCATCTGTGTATTTTGATGTGTAAATGCTTATTTTTGTCACTTAAGAACTGGAAATCACGTTAGAGAAGATTGTGCTTTACATTCCTCTGAAAGGCATTAATCGTCTGTACTCATGCATAGACATTTTTTATTTTAGACATAGGAATATGTAGTATTGAAAAATTGCATTTTTAAAGAGCTATCCGATACGATAACCGAAAATACACCTTTCTATTTAAAAAAAGTAACTTTGTATTTTCCTAAATAAAATTAAATAAAAACCCTTAACCACAAAAAATATTTAAATTACTAAATACGTATTTCGACCACTATGTGGTCATCATCAATAGAAAAAAAAAATAAATAAATAGCTGTATAATTTACTATATTGTTGCTTTAAACACTATCGAGGATATTCTCCTCACCCGCAGGCTGGTGTTCTCAACAACAAACAAGTGAATTGTGACAATATCCTCGATAGTGTTTAAAGCAACAATATAGTAAATTATACAGCTAATATTTTTTTTTTTTTTTCTACTGATGATGACCACATAGTGGTCGAAATACGTATTTAGTAATTAAAATATTTTTTGTGGTTAAGGGTTTTTATTTAATTTTATTTAAATCGTGCCACAGTGTTCCTATAGATTATTATTGTATTTTCCTGAAAAAACTACTGAAAAATTTTCAGAACTGTCTCCAGAAATGTATGTTCTCCTTCATCAGCAATAACATTTATCTGAACGTTTTTTTTCTATGCCTTATACTTTTTCAATTAAACGCATTAGTTGGTTTAAAAATTACATCCTCTATAAGGAAATAATTAAATCTAGTTGATCGGATATGTTTGGATACGATTTTTAAATTTAATAAAATCTGTACATAATAGCGAAAATTTAATTTGGGAGTTGTTTATGAATATTAGTTAAAAATTAAAACTTGTGAGTTCTAAAGAAAAACTTTTTACTCTATTTTCAGTATAAAAAATTTGTGGAGTAAGAGAGTGATTATCCAGAAGTTATACATTTTTTTGATGTTAAATTTAAGATATTGTTCGTAAGAGCCATTTTACACAATACTAAATTTCTATCTAAATTTAGTACTAAATTTGTTTCTAAATTTAGAAGTATTTTTAGAAAGGTGTAATACATAGAAATTTAGTTCATAATTTAGGATATAAATTATGTGCATAATTTATAGAACCTGTCCTATTTTTCTCGATAAATCGACTCCCAAATCTGCGCACTAGTTCCATTTTAAATTCTTAATGAATTGTTATTGTAGGTTATGTATGATTTTCATATGTTATACCCTCTTGTTTATTGTCGTTCAAATAAACAGATTTGTCTAACTTATTTTATAATTATGTCGTGGTCTAATGATCAAGTGCGCGCTTTAATTGATGCCTACTACAACAATCCTTGTTTATATAATGTAAAATCAGGGTTGTATCATAATAAACATGCACGAAATGCAGCCCTAGAAAATATTAAAGTTTCACTGTATCAATTACGTCCTAATGTAACAATTACAGAAATAAAAAATAAATGGAATGGGCTCAAAACGAATTTTACCACAGAATATAAGAAGGTACAACAATCCAAAAGTACTGGTGCAGGTGTTGACGATGTAAAAATAATATAACTAACCTCCAAGCGCTTTCATAACAAATCTTTATTTCAGGTCTACATTCCAACAATTTGGTATTACAAGAAAATCTGTGGACTCCATTAGCTTACAAGATTATGATTATGAATCTACCCAAATTAATTTAAATACTGTAAGTTCTCAAACAGCAAACAATTTCTCAGAAATAAGCTGCTTTCGGTTATTGTGTTTTAAAACCCAAGGTTAAAATAGAATTTTCTATCCTTGTAATGGAAAATTTGAATTAATAAAAAAAACCTAACCTCAATATATAATTTTTTTAATAAGCATCATCAATAATTCACATCATTTCAGCAAAATGATACATCAACAGTGGAACCACTCCAGTCGGGGAATAGTTTAATTGAATACAGATCCCAGGACATTGTGGGGATGAAGATGTGCCTCAATATTATACAGGAGAGGTTACAACAAATGGAAATGTTTCGCTGATCTCTTCGATTCCTACCACTAGTTTTAATCCACCATCAACACATCAAACAAAACTAAACAAAGCAAAGAAGCGTGTCTTAGATCCTGCTGAAGATGCAATTAAAGATATTGCAAGTATTTTAAAAGTCGCAATGTAATAGAAAAAAGACTGATAATCAAATATATGCAGATTATGTTGCTTCAAAACTTAATTTGATAACAGATCCAAATATTTTGCTGGATACTGAACAAGAAATTAATAATATATTATATAATGCAATTAAAAAATGTAGATTTGAATAAAATACTGAGAATAATGTTTACTTTTTATTATAAAAAGATTTTACAATCTATGTCTGTTAATAGAGTTCTCTTGCCATGGCACTTGCCCAATTTCAGAATTAAAATAAGCTGTATATTCTTCTCTCGCTAGCCTTGCCACACATGAAGATTTGTTTCCAAATTTATTTTGCGCCTTTTGTAAATTGCATGATATTTTGTCTAACTTTTCAAGGTAAATTTTTTTTTTAACAGAACATAAGTAATTATGTAATATAACACAAGTCAATGTGATTTTTCAACTTTGTTTGGCGCTAAATGCATGGGGTTCATTAACACTCTAAATCGGTTTGCTAATATGCCAAAGCTGCTCTCAACTACTCTACGAGCTCTTGATAATCTGTAGTTGAATATTTTTTGGTCATGGTTAAGACCTCGTTGAGGAAAGGGTTTTAGTAAATTAGGCAGCAAAGGAAAAGCATCATCTGCAATTACTGCATATGGTACATTTTGTTGGCGGCCTGGTAAGCATTTTTCTTTGGGAAAATTTAAACCATTTGTTTTAAAGCTTTTGAAAAATTGCTGGCACTAAAACACCCCGTCACTAATTCTTCCATTAACACCAACATCAACGTATATAAATTTATAATTAGCATCTGCTAACCCTAACAAAACAATACTGTGTGTGCCTTTATAGTTGTAAAAATATGAACCATCAGATATTGGTGGTCTAAATGTTATATGTCGACCATCTAAAGCACCCAAACATTGTGGAAATTGCCAAATGTCCTTATAATCATCTGCTACTTTTTCCCACTCCGCAACTGTAGTAGGTACCTATAACATTTTTGTAATGAACTTTCAATAGCCAGGCACATTATACCGTGCATTTCAATGAAAACTACCAACCTCCAAATAACTTTTGATACACTGACTTTTATATAATCTTGAGTCTTGGTGAGATGATCTTGGATTCAATATCAGTGTACAAAAAGAACGACATTTGAGAAATTTCATTCGTAAACATGAAATAGATTTACCCTCTTCTTCAATATAAGTGAGCGGATTTTGCACAAATGAAGTAGTAGGAAAGGTTGTGCACTAGGGGCAAAACGGGAACTAATATTTTCATAAAATTTTAATTTGGAGATGACAAAAAGAACAGAATTTCTATATATCTACCGAGATCTCGGTTAAAAGGAACACCTATAAAGATTATACATTTGAATTCCATCATGGGCGTAACCAGGGTAATAATATTAGTCGGGTAAGATGTGTAGACCCAAATAATTGAGGTTGCGGTTTTATGAATATGGGGTTTGAAATTATACCAAACTTGTGTTTGGTAAAATATGCTTCTATAATATTTATTTTAACGCGTTTTGCATATTTTATAAAATCAATATATCAAAAGCTACTTATATATAGAATGAGTAATTTTCCTTGAAACGCACTGCATAATTAGTAGTCATTATTACTTTAAGGTAATTTGGTCCCAAAGCTTTTATTAAAGCATCACAAACCAACGGTACAAATAACGAAATTGTACTTTCGTGAATTCTACAACTATACATCAAGGATCGAAAGGACTCTCCTGTAGCCAAAAAGCGAAGTGTAACTTCTAATCTGCAATAAATTATCACTCTTATATTATATTTGCACATGCATTTTGAAACAGGCTACTTACTTACTGCGTACAGAAATCGCATCTCTCATAAATGTATCATTCTTTTAAGGTGATTTTCAAGGAGACTTAATAAATAATCTACTTCTTCTGCACATAGTCGAAGAAAGTTCTTATAACTATCAGGATCTTCAACTTTTAACTCTACATTTAACATTGTTAAAATTTCTTTTCCTTCGCCACGTCTTAGTAGCCAAGGACGGCACCACCATTTTCTTGTCTTTCTAGTCTTTTTTTTACGCTTTTCAACAATTTTGTACAAACAAACTGCCGCACTCGCTAACAACAAATCTTCATCATCCATTTTCAAATACCAGGATGTTTATGTTAAATTTATTACTAAATTTAGGACAAGTGTAATATTACCAGATTCCATCCATGATTAAGTACCAAATTTAGTTCTAAATAGTTGTGTTTACACATGACTAAATTGATTTGTAAATTTAGAAACAAATTTAGTACTAAATTTAGATAGAAATTTAGTATTGTGTAAAATAAGCATAAGACAAAACTGTTGTGGAGATTTAGGACTCTATATTAAGAGTATAAGATCCTTTTTGGTCGGAAGTTATTATTTTGTGTTTATCGATGCTACGTTTGTTCGTAAGACGAGGCTGTTGTGGGTGTGCATTAGTTGCTTGTAAAAGCATATCTTGTATCATTATAAATCTGATGTACGGTCTGAGTGGTTATATTTGAAGAGAACTTGCAGAAATAATTAGACAACGTTCACCATATTTGAATTTCAATTATTAACTCGACAATTAGGAAAAAATGAGCCTGGGGGGTCTATCCTGGGCAAGTGATTTGAGATGAGTAAGCGTAAACGCACAATTTGATATTCATGACCTTTCGAAATCATGACGTATGCGGAATGAAAGCGAATGTAAACAACGCCCGGTTATTTCCATTCGATTTGAATATTTTGTAGTGATTTCTAACCTAAATTATCATCTTAGTTTATTGACATTTGTATTTAAGTTATTTATGATTGGTTTTTACGAAAACAATAAACGCCCGTTTCATTTTTGCTTTTATTTGTGAGATCTAAAATATGGCGGATGAATTGAATCAATTGATATTAGTTAATCTTTTGGAATATATGGAGCAAGTACCGAGGCGCCGCCACCGAAATCGATTAAATACTTTGTATGATTTATCAGAAACACAATTTATTATACTGTTTCGCCTTTCTAAGGAGTTACATTTTTTAATTAATCTTCTATCTGATTATATACAACCTGCACATCGTGCCACGGATTTAGATATTTCTACTAAGGTATTTGCGATTTATCTATAAGATTCTGAAAGAGTAAGTTTATTTATATATTTGTAGATATTAATATTTTTACGCTTTGTGGCTAGTAGTAGCTAGCAGTTGGATATTGGTTGTAATTATAATTTTTCGATAGCACAATCATCAGTATCACGTTGTGTTGAAAAAGTTGTTAACGCCATTACCAGAGATGAGATATTTCAAGAATATGTAAAATTTCTTATAAATATAGGAGATTTCAACAGCTTGTAATTGTATCTATTGTTTATTATAATTATTTTTATCTTAACTTGGGTTGACATTTCAAATAAAAATACATAAAAGTTTGTGATAAAGCAGAACAGAAAGTATGGTTATATTTATAAAATGTAACACTATTATTGTAGTTACATCGTTGCCACATAAACTATTTGTTCACCCTGACTCGCATACCGTTTAACCTACAAAGCGTTGTCGAAAATTCATGTGTTCGCACTTTAATTGTTCGCTTTGGTATCGTATAAGTGAAGTGCGAGCATTGTCGAGGATACAGCCCCAGATCTGTTTATAAAATGCAGTATAATCATTTAGGTCTAATTCCATCAATATCAACACACGTATGGAAAACTCACACCGACCAGCAAACTCTCCCTGCTTTAATTCAAAAAGCAAATGCAATTTATAAGTATACATTTGAAATACTAAGTAAATTATCCAAACCGTCGTGTAGAGTTCTTCAAACGCTTTGATATTATATTCACACTACTTGTTCGAAGTGAATAATTATTAGATATGTTTTGATTATACCATTTCGAATAAACCTGCACCTTGCCGAAGTTCTAGATTACTAGAACAGGTGAAACGGCTGGCGTGTTCTAATGAGCTAAAGAGCGAAACTACAGATCCAACTAAAGTAGTAGGGTTGTTAGTGAAAAACCAAACTAAGACAGGTCCTCGAAAAAAGGCAGCGGCTCTTTCGGTACTTGGATTGGGAGAGACCATAGGGGTCGGTATGGCAGTCTAAACACACTACCGTTCATTTACATTTCCAGTGCTCCACCCGAAGGGTCTACATTGGCCAGGAGGCGAGTTTTTTGTTGCCTGGAAATATAGAATTTTGCCGAACCCTTGCCGTTCCAGGCAAGGTAGGGATCTTTAACACTCACACACGGGACCACCATTTAACCTTTCATCTGAACGAGGGCGTAATTTTTGTGAAAAATGCTCAACTGCCATTTTTCAAGCAGTCGACCGTGTCGGGATTTGAACCCAGGACCATGGGATCCGTAGTCTTACGCTTACTACATTGATCCACGTCGACGCCTCTAAACACACTACCGCGATGTGGAAGGCAACGGGAAGCACCACATTACCTCCCAAGTACACAGCGTACCTAAATTGTAACAAACATGATAACATTGCATGAAGTAAATAATTTCCAAGTTAAAATAGATTCCCATTCGGATCTCTGGAAGGGAACTACTTCGTAGGATGCGACCGGAAAGTTCAAAATAAGAGTCGGGATTATTTTACGAGTCGGAGCGTGGAATGTCAGAAGTATGAAGCAAGTAGGTAAGCTAGAGCACCTGAAAATGCATGTCACACATGATCACATCCTCGGAAGTAGTCCCCTCCTGGAGATATGAATGCGGGACTATTTTAACTCGGCAATACTTTACTCTAGAGCCTACCATTAGTTTAAAACGTTTTCGGTACGCTGTATATTTGAGAGGTAATGTGGTGGTTTCCCGTTGCTTTACACATCGCAGCAGTGTGCCTTAAAGCGTCATACCTACCTCCAAGGCCTCTGCCACTCTAAGTACCGAAACAAAGGCCATAGCCTGGTTCTTCACTAAAGACACCACTAATTTGATTAAACCTATAATAGCTCGTCTCATTAGCTCACTAAAATATGCAAGTCACTCCACCCGTTCTAGTATTTTAGAACTTCTTCAAGGTGAAGGTACGTTCAGAATGGAAAGGATGGCTATAAGTAGTGATGTAAGGCCGGTCTGACTTCAAAACGGTGCACGCGTATGTTTTTACATTAAAAGTTTCAATGTAATATACGCGTGCACCGTTTTGAAGCCAGGCCGGTCTTATATTACTTTCAATGTAACATACGTGTGGACACGTTTTAAAGTCAGACCGGCCTTATGTTACTCTCAATGGAACATACGTGTGTGACTGCAAAACACACGTATGCTACGTTGAAAAATGTAAGTGCGTGCAGAGAAAATGTGGAGCTGATTTGAATTTGGTTCTCAAGCGAGAAGTTATAAAGTAGGCCAGATGCAAAATATCGCATCTAAGGCAATTGCATTTAATTAAAGTGGATTCTGATTTATGTTCTTTACTTTTATTTAGAGGCTGCAAATACACATAGGCCGGTTTGACTTCAAAACGTGTCCACACATATGCTACGTTGAAAAAATGAAGGTGCATGCAAAAAATGTGGAGCTGTTTTGAATTCGGTTCTCTAACGAGAAGTTATAAAGTAATTCAGATGTAAAATATTTATTTATTTATTTATTTATTATAGTCTTTATTATTATTATCAAATTATTACAGAATCATAAAAGATATACAAACTAGTAAAGTACAAAAAATATAAATAATTGGATAACCCTAAAGTTGTTGAAGTAGGCCACAGAAGAGGCGAAGTTTAGCTGTGAGCTACTCTTACACTTAACCCCTACTGAAGCTAAATATTAAAAATAAAGAAAGGCAGCGGAATAGGTTGATGGCATATAAATAAAACTAAACACAAGTACTAAAAGGATAGTAAGAATTATAGAAGCAAACCAGTTGAGTTATATAATTAAAAACTATTTCTTAGCTAACGAAGTTAGTAGTACATATTTCTTGTCCATGAGACAGTGATAATTATAGTTAGAAAAAAATGAGATAGCAAGTTAATATGAGCATAAAAAGATATACAATGAGTGAGCATGCAGAAATTAGCGTATTGCGCTGTAACATAAAAACAGGGCTAGTTCAAAAGGCTACTGTGTAATTTGGATTTGAATTTTATGAAACTAATAAAGCGATAATCAAAGGATAAAGAATTAAATAACTTAACTGCATTATAAGTGAAACATTTCTGAAACATGGCAGTACTGTGTCGAGGCATAGTTAAACGTTCATTATATCTCACATTTACTGAGTGAACGAGAGATCTAGGAACTAACTTATTCTTTAATGTAACTGAGGATGCTTCAAATAGCAACTTAAAACGAAGCAGCCAAGGTGAAGGGTTCTACGATCATCCATTTTTAACCATTTGAGTTCTTTGATCTTAGCGGAAATATGATCGAACTTTCTAAGACCGAACACAAAACGACAACAAGAATTTTACAGTATTTGAATCCTTTTTTTATAAATGTCATCGAGACAAGGGCCATAAACAATATCGCAATAATTTAGATGAGACAAAACCAAAGATTCAACTAAAGTTAATCTTAATTTAAAAGTTAAAAAATGACGCGAGGCATAGAGTAATTTAAGAGAAGAGTACGCTTTAATAATCACTTTAGCCACGTGTGAATGAAACTTAAAGTTATTGTCCAAAGTAACTCCAAGAATTCTAGAAGAATTAACGACAGGTAAAGGGACATTATCAATGTGTATAATTATATTTAAAGCTACAGTGTCGTATATACTGTTGTGACAGAAAATTATTAGTTTAGATTTTTGAGAATTAAGGATCAGATTATGAGCCTTTGACAAAGAACTAAGAAGTTTTAAATCTTCATTAATTCGCTCTTGAGCGTTTAACATATCGCAACTAGAAAAACTATAATAAAGATGTGTATCCTTGCCACACATGAAGATTTGTTTCCAAATTTATTTTGCGCCTTTTGTAAATTGCATGATATTTTGTCTAACTTTTCAAGGTAAATTTTTTTAACAGAACATAAGTAATTATGTAATATAACACAAGTCAATGTGATTTTTCAACTTTGTTTGGCGCTAAATGCATGGGGTTCATTAACACTCTAAATCGGTTTGCTAATATGCCAAAGCTGCTCTCAACTACTCTACGAGCTCTTGATAATCTGTAGTTGAATATTTTTGGTCATGGTTAAGACCTCGTTGAGGAAAGGGTTTTAGTAAATTAGGCAGCAAAGGAAAAGCATCATCTGCAATTACTGCATATGGTACATTTTGTTGGCGGCCTGGTAAGCATTTTCTTTGGGAAAATTTAAACCATTTGTTTTAAAGCTTTTGAAAAATTGCTGGCACTAAAACACCCCGTCACTAATTCTTCCATTAACACCAACATCAACGTATATAAATTTATAATTAGCATCTGCTAACCCTAACAAAACAATACTGTGTGTGCCTTTATAGTTGTAAAAATATGAACCATCAGATATTGGTGGTCTAAATGTTATATGTCGACCATCTAAAGCACCCAAACATTGTGGAAATTGCCAAATGTCCTTATAATCATCTGCTACTTTTTCCCACTCCGCAACTGTAGTAGGTACCTATAACATTTTTGTAATGAACTTTCAATAGCCAGGCACATTATACCGTGCATTTCAATGAAAACTACCAACCTCCAAATAACTTTTGATACACTGACTTTTATATAATCTTGAGTCTTGGTGAGATGATCTTGGATTCAATATCAGTGTACAAAAAGAACGACATTTGAGAAATTTCATTCGTAAACATGAAATAGATTTACCCTCTTCTTCAATATAAGTGAGCGGATTTTGCACAAATGAAGTAGTAGGAAAGGTTGTGCACTAGGGGCAAAACGGGAACTAATATTTTCATAAAATTTTAATTTGGAGATGACAAAAAGAACAGAATTTCTATATATCTACCGAGATCTCGGTTAAAAGGAACACCTATAAAGATTATACATTTGAATTCCATCATGGGCGTAACCAGGGTAATAATATTAGTCGGGTAAGATGTAGACCCAAATAATTGAGGTTGCGGTTTTATGAATATGGGGTTTGAAATTATACCAAACTTGTGTTTGGTAAAATATGCTTCTATAATATTTATTTTAACGCGTTTTGCATATTTTATAAAAATCAATATATCAAAAGCTACTTATATATAGAATGAGTAATTTTCCTTGAAACGCACTGCATAATTAGTAGTCATTATTACTTTAAGGTAATTTGGTCCCAAAGCTTTTATTAAAACATCACAAACCAACGGTACAAATAACGAAATTGTACTTTCGTGAATTCTACAACTATACATCAAGGATCGAAAGGACTCTCCTGTAGCCAAAAAGCGAAGTGTAACTTCTAATCTGCAATAAATTATCACTCTTATATTATATTTGCACATGCATTTTGAAACAGGCTACTTACTTACTGCGTACAGAAATCGCATCTCTCATAAATGTATCATTCTTTTAAGGTGATTTTCAAGGAGACTTAATAAATAATCTACTTCTTCTGCACATAGTCGAAGAAAGTTCTTATAACTATCAGGATCTTCAACTTTTAACTCTACATTTAACATTGTTAAAATTTCTTTTCCTTCGCCACGTCTTAGTAGCCAAGGACGGCACCACCATTTTCTTGTCTTTCTAGTCTTTTTTACGCTTTTCAACAATTTTGTACAAACAAACTGCCGCACTCGCTAACAACAAATCTTCATCATCCATTTTCAAATACCAGGATGTTTATGTTAAATTTATTACTAAATTTAGGACAAGTGTAATATTACCAGATTCCATCCATGATTAAGTACCAAATTTAGTTCTAAATAGTTGTGTTTACATGACTAAATTGATTTGTAAATTTAGAAACAAATTTAGTACTAAATTTAGATAGAAATTTAGTATTGTGTAAAATAAGCATAAGACAAAACTGTTGTGGAGATTTAGGACTCTATATTAAGAGTATAAGATCCTTTTTGGTCGGAAGTTATTATTTTGTGTTTATCGATGCTACGTTTGTTCGTAAGACGAGGCTGTTGTGGGTGTGCATTAGTTGCTTGTAAAAGCATATCTTGTATCATTATAAATCTGATGTACGGTCTGAGTGGTTATATTTGAAGAGAACTTGCAGAAATAATTAGACAACGTTCACCATATTTGAATTTCAATTATTAACTCGACAATTAGGAAAAAATGAGCCTGGGGGGTCTATCCTGGGCAAGTGATTTGAGATGAGTAAGCGTAAACGCACAATTTGATATTCATGACCTTTCGAAATCATGACGTATGCGGAATGAAAGCGAATGTAAACAACGCCCGGTTATTTCCATTCGATTTGAATATTTTGTAGTGATTTCTAACCTAAATTATCATCTTAGTTTATTGACATTTGTATTTAAGTTATTTATGATTGGTTTTTACGAAAACAATAAACGCCCGTTTCATTTTTGCTTTTATTTGTGAGATCTAAAATATGGCGGATGAATTGAATCAATTGATATTAGTTAATCTTTTGGAATATATGGAGCAAGTACCGAGGCGCCGCCACCGAAATCGATTAAATACTTTGTATGATTTATCAGAAACACAATTTATTATACTGTTTCGCCTTTCTAAGGAGTTACATTTTTTAATTAATCTTCTATCTGATTATATACAACCTGCACATCGTGCCACGGATTTAGATATTTCTACTAAGGTATTTGCGATTTATCTATAAGATTCTGAAAGAGTAAGTTTATTTATATATTTGTAGATATTAATATTTTTACGCTTTGTGGCTAGTAGCTAGCAGTTGGATATTGGTTGTAATTATAATTTTCGATAGCACAATCATCAGTATCACGTTGTGTTGAAAAAGTTGTTAACGCCATTACCAGAGATGAGATATTTCAAGAATATGTAAAATTTCTTATAAATATAGGAGATTTCAACAGCTTGTAATTGTATCTATTGTTTATTATAATTATTTTTATCTTAACTTGGGTTGACATTTCAAATAAAAATACATAAAAGTTTGTGATAAAGCAGAACAGAAAGTATGGTTATATTTATAAAATGTAACACTATTATTGTAGTTACATCGTTGCCACATAAACTATTTGTTCACCCTGACTCGCATACCGTTTAACCTACAAAGCGTTGTCGAAAATTCATGTGTTCGCACTTTAATTGTTCGCTTTGGTATCGTATAAGTGAAGTGCGAGCATTGTCGAGGATACAGCCCCAGATCTGTTTATAAAATGCAGTATAATCATTTAGGTCTAATTCCATCAATATCAACACACGTATGGAAAACTCACCGACCAGCAAACTCCCTGCTTTAATTCAAAAAGCAAATGCAATTTATAAGTATACATTTGAAATACTAAGTAAATTATCCAAACCGTCGTGTAGAGTTCTTCAAACGCTTTGATATTATATTCACACTACTTGTTCGAAGTGAATAATTATTAGATATGTTTTGATTATACCATTTCGAATAAACCTGCACCTTGCCGAAGTTCTAGATTACTAGAACAGGTGAAACGGCTGGCGTGTTCTAATGAGCTAAAGAGCGAAACTACAGATCCAACTAAAGTAGTAGGGTTGTTAGTGAAAAACCAAACTAAGACAGGTCCTCGAAAAAAGGCAGCGGCTCTTTCGGTACTTGGATTGGGAGAGACCATAGGGGTCGGTATGGCAGTCTAAACACACTACCGTTCATTTACATTTCCAGTGCTCCACCCGAAGGGTCTACATTGGCCAGGAGGCGAGTTTTTTGTTGCCTGGAAATATAGAATTTTGCCGAACCCTTGCCGTTCCAGGCAAGGTAGGGATCTTAACACTCACACGGGACCACCATTTAACCTTTCATCTGAACGAGGGCGTAATTTTTGTGAAAAATGCTCAACTGCCATTTTTCAAGCAGTCGACCGTGTCGGGATTTGAACCCAGGACCATGGGATCCGTAGTCTTACGCTTACTACATTGATCCACGTCGACGCCTCTAAACACACTACCGCGATGTGGAAGGCAACGGAAGCACCACATTACCTCCCAAGTACACAGCGTACCTAAATTGTAACAAACATGATAACATTGCATGAAGTAAATAATTTCCAAGTTAAAATAGATTCCCATTCGGATCTCTGGAAGGGAACTACTTCGTAGGATGCGACCGGAAAGTTCAAAATAAGAGTCGGGATTATTTTACGAGTCGGAGCGTGGAATGTCAGAAGTATGAAGCAAGTAGGTAAGCTAGAGCACCTGAAAATGCATGTCACACATGATCACATCCTCGGAAGTAGTCCCCTCCTGGAGATATGAATGCGGGACTATTTTAACTCGGCAAATTTACTCTAGAGCCTACCATTAGTTTAAAACGTTTTCGGTACGCTGTATATTTGAGAGGTAATGGTGGTTTCCGTTGCTTTACATCGCAGCAGTGTGCCTTAAAGCGTCATACCTACCTCCAAGGCCTCTGCCACTCTAAGTACCGAAACAAAGGCCATAGCCTGGTTCTTCACTAAAGACACCACTAATTTGATTAAACCTATAATAGCTCGTCTCATTAGCTCACTAAAATATGCAAGTCACTCCACCGTTCTAGTATTTTAGAACTTCTTCAAGGTGAAGGTACGTTCAGAATGGAAAGGATGGCTATAAGTAGTGATGTAAGGCCGGTCTGACTTCAAAACGGTGCACGCGTATGTTTTACATTAAAAGTTTCAATGTAATATACGCGTGCACCGTTTTAGCCAACCGGTCTTTATTACTTTCAATGTAACATACGTGTGGACACGTTTTAAAGTCAGACCGGCCTTATGTTATTTCAATGGAACATACGTGTGACTGCAAAACACACGTATGCTACGTTGAAAAATGTAAGTGCGTGCAGAGAAAATGTGGAGCTGATTTGAATTTGGTTCTCAAGCGAGAAGTTATAAAGTAGGCCAGATGCAAAATATCGCATCTAAGGCAATTGCATTTAATTAAAGTGGATTCTGATTTATGTTCTTTACTTTTATTTAGAGGCTGCAAATACACATAGGCCGGTTTGACTTCAAAACGTGTCCACACATATGCTACGTTGAAAAAATGAAGGTGCATGCAAAAAATGTGGAGCTGTTTTGAATTCGGTTCTCTAACGAGAAGTTATAAAGTAATTCAGATGTAAAATATTTATTTATTTATTTATTTATTATAGTCTTTATTATTATTATCAAATTATTACAGAATCATAAAAGATATACAAACTAGTAAAGTACAAAAAATATAAATAATTGGATAACCCTAAAGTTGTTGAAGTAGGCCACAGAAGAGGCGAAGTTTAGCTGTGAGCTACTCTTACACTTAACCCCTACTGAAGCTAAATATTAAAAATAAAGAAAGGCAGCGGAATAGGTTGATGGCATATAAATAAAACTAAACACAAGTACTAAAAGGATAGTAAGAATTATAGAAGCAAACCAGTTGAGTTATATAATTAAAAACTATTTCTTAGCTAACGAAGTTAGTAGTACATATTCTCTTGTCCATGAGACAGTGATAATTATAGTTAGAAAAAAAAATGAGATAGCAAGTTAATATGAGCATAAAAAGGTATACAATGAGTGAGCATGCAGAAATTAGCGTATTGCGCTGTAACATAAAAACAGGGCTAGTTCAAAAGGCTACTGTGTAATTTGGATTTGAATTTTATGAAACTAATAAAGCGATAATCAAAGGATAAAGAATTAAATAACTTAACTGCATTATAAGTGAAACATTTCTGAAACATGGCAGTACTGTGTCGAGGCATAGTTAAACGTTCATTATATCTCACATTTACTGAGTGAACGAGAGATCTAGGAACTAACTTATTCTTTAATGTAACTGAGGATGCTTCAAATAGCAACTTAAAAACGAAGCAGCCAAGGTGAAGGGTTCTACGATCATCCATTTTTAACCATTTGAGTTCTTTGATCTTAGCGGAAATATGATCGAACTTTCTAAGACCGAACACAAAACGACAACAAGAATTTTACAGTATTTGAATCCTTTTTTTATAAATGTCATCGAGACAAGGGCCATAAACAATATCGCAATAATTTAGATGAGACAAAACCAAAGATTCAACTAAAGTTAATCTTAATTTAAAAGTTAAAAAAATGACGCGAGGCATAGAGTAATTTAAGAGAAGAGTACGCTTTAATAATCACTTTAGCCACGTGTGAATGAAACTTAAAGTTATTGTCCAAAGTAACTCCAAGAATTCTAGAAGAATTAACGACAGGTAAAGGGACATTATCAATGTGTATAATTATATTTAAAGCTACAGTGTCGTATATACTGTTGTGACAGAAAATTATTAGTTTAGATTTTTGAGAATTAAGGATCAGATTATGAGCCTTTGACAAAGAACTAAGAAGTTTTAAATCTTCATTAATTCGCTCTTGAGCGTTTAACATATCGCAACTAGAAAAACTATAATAAAGATGTGTATCATCAGCATAAGCTTGAATTTTACAATTCCCAACAGACTTTAAAATGTCAGATGTATAAAGAGAGAAAAGAATGGGTCCAAGAATGGAACCTTGGGGAACCCCAGATAAAACTGGCAATGTCGACGAATAGAGTTGGTTAACCATAATTTTCTGGGATCTATTAGTAAGATAAGATTGTATAAGAGACACTGCTGACGAGCTAGCACCATAATATTTAAGTTTAGAGCACAAAAGCTTATGATTTACTGTATCGAACGCTTTCGAAAAATCAAGAAGAATAAGAAAAGTTATAAGTCCATTATCTCGCGCACGTAAGATATCATCGGTAACGCAAGCCAAGGAGGTATTTGTACTAAAAAACTTACGAAATCCAGATTGAACATCTGGAATTAAATTATTCGAAACAACAAAGTCATATAGCTGAATGTACAAAACCCTTTCTAATATTTTAGAAAATGCAGGAAGAATACTTATAATACGTAGATCCGACAGCAGCTTGCAGTTGGGAATTTTTGGTATAGGTCTACCTATAGCCTCTTTCCAAACATCCGGAAAAACACTGAATTTGATGCAACTATTAACAATATGAAGAATACTTGCTCGATGTATGGAAAAAAATACCTAATCATGAATAACGAAAAGTTATCCGAACCATATGCATTTGATTTAGAATGATTTAAAACATAACGTATATCCTCAACAGTTACCAACTTGAATTCGAAGCTATTAGAAGGATTAACATTGTTGTTGTTGTAATAGTCAATCTTTTCTTTACATAAGTCGTCATTTTCTTTATAGACTGATGAAAAAAAGTTGTTTATCTTATCAGGGTTAGAAAGTTCTAAAGGCAAGACAACATTACCTGAATTCATAATTTTTAAAGAGCTTAAGGCAGACCATGTTTGTTTCGGATTATCGTCTTTAGCTATATTGTATATATAGGTTCTTTTTGCTTTCCTAATAGCAGAGAGAGTGCTATTGCGAAGTTGTTTATAACTACCCCAGTCAAGGGGTGAATTAGACAACTTGAATTTATTAAGGGCCAAGTCTCTACGCTTCATTAAATATCTAATATCACCCGTAAGCCATTGCGCTGTAGGTTTAGATACGCGTACTGATTTTAAAGGAGCATGTGTATTAAAAACACCAAGAATAATTCTGTTGAATGATATCACTTTCTCATTAACGTTTTTTTCCAGAAAAACAGTACGCCAATTAATTAATTGAATGTCCTTTATAAGGTTATCATGATTAAGATTTTTAAAATCACGAATAGTTATAAAGCGCTGTTTTGAGTTTTTAAGCTTTAAATTGATATCACCATACACTAGTTTATGATCACTAACCGTATCAGCATTAAGGCATTCTGACTTGAGAATATAATCTTGCGTACAATTTACAAAGATTTGATCCAACAGAGTCCTCGTGTTTTGAGTTATACGTGTCGGTTCATCAATCAAAGGAATAAATCCATAAGAGTCAAAACATAGAGATAATGGATTATTACTATTAAGTAAATTAATATTCATGTCACCAAGAGAGACGGTGTAGTTAGCAAAAGTAGCCAAATAGGATAAAATACAATCAATGTCCCTAACAAAATCCAAAATTCTAGATTGTTTTTTACTTTTATTAGGTGGTCTATAAATGACACCCATAACTATTATTTTATGATTAATAGTAAATTTAAGAAAGATACATTCAATATTGCTTTTGAATGTGTAATCAAAGGCTAACATATCATATTTAAGAAATTGAGTAATGTAAACACCTACGCCCCCTTCTCTGCCCAAACGATCGACACGTTCAAATCTATATCCGGGAATAGAAATCAATTTAGAGTCAAGACTAGCATCAAGCCAAGTTTCAGTGACACCTATAACGTCAAATTTATGCTCTTCAATAATGTCAACAAAATTATAAAAATTAGAAGCAAGGGATCGAGTATTGAGATGCGCGAAAATCATATGTTAAGAAAATCGGTTTATAAAAATATTATTAAATTTAATCACGTCCCACAGACAAGAAGAAGCGCAACCCTACTAATACGAAAAATAAAAAAAGATAACTTAAATTTAATTAAATATGATTCATTATGAAAAGTATGCTACAAATTAGGAGTTAACCATTAATATTAAGCAAATCCGCATGATTTCTAATTACAAGCTTACGATCACCAACTAGTGCCCATACAGTTCCATCTAGAGTCCAAGTATTTTGCTTAGAGAATTTATCTTGAGCCTGCTTAAAGAGAGTGAACCTAGACTTAATGAGATTCTCAGCAATATAAATTCCTGATCCTTTTAACTTAGATCTATTAAGTAGAACACGTTTACGATCATGATAATTAATAAATTTTACAATTATATGTCGTTTATTACCAGTTGAAGATCCAACACGATGCGATCTATCAATACGTTCATAATCCAAATTCACATTTAGCTTATCTTTAAATAATTGCATAATTAGATTATCACAGTTTTCACCATGTTCTTCTTTTATACTAATAATTCGGATATTGTTGCGTCTAGAATATTGTTGCATATTATCCAAAGATTCCATCAACTTATTATTTTCACGTATAAGCTGTTCATTTTGATTTTCGATAACCGCCAAACAAGTTTCAAAGGAATGCATTTTCTTATTTTGTTCTTCAAAGGCCTTATCCAAATTAATTTCAACGACCTTTGCAACACCTGCCGCAACACTAGCTATAAATTCCTTATCAGCGATAAGCATTTTTACCGATTTATCAAGAATCTCTTGTATATCCTTTATTTGCAACTGCGTTAAAACCATAACGAATACTTGTATATACTTATGGCAGCTATGAAATTGAAGGTAGTTTGAGTACAAAGCTATCACCTGGTAATAATATCACTACAGTTAAATGTATAAGCAATAGCAGTAAATAAAGATACATATAAACCGGCAATAACTAAAATATTGTAGCACACCTAACACACACGTTTACTCCGACCGCGCCATTTTAAGTCATCATCGCATCTAAGTCAATTGTATAAACGTGTCTACACATATGCTACGTTGAAAAGATGTAGATGCAAGTAAAAAATGTGAAGCTGTTTTGAATTCGCATTAGATGTTCTCTAGCGAGGAGTTATAAAGTAGGTCACATTCAAAATATCATACACGTTTGCTACATTAAAAAAAAATCTCGGTGCGTGAAGAAAAAATGTGGAGCTGTTTTGAATTCAGTTCTCTTGCGAGAAGTTATAAAGTAGGTCAGATGGGTCACTCTGCAGATACACTTAGACCGGGCTGACTTGAAAAGATTGTGTCTGTGTTATTATTGTAATCAGTAAGAAATCTTTAATGCTGATGTCTGCAGAAAAAAACAATTAAACTTAGACAGCACGAATGGGACTCTCAACCCTGAAAGCAATTATAATTGATCAACGCAATAGCTCTTTACTGGTTTTACAACATTTAACAAATTGTACAGATATCTCGAAAAATTTGCCAAAGACTGACAGACAGATAGACAGACTGACTGCATCAATTTTCTCATTCTCGCTTTTAAAGAATAACAAGTCGTAGTTATTAAATGGTGAACTCAGTTTATCTGCAAGGAATATATAAACCAGGAAATTTATGAAATGCTCCAACTTCAAAAAAACTAGAAATAAATCTTTTGAAATATATGCTAACGTTGCAATTGGTGGATCTGCTCACGGAGTAAACAATTTTTTCCAGCATTTCATTTGGATTGACTATAAACTATTCAATGATTTTAACCTAACCACTATCATTATTCTTTCCTGACAAAGGCAATTTTAAAAAAAGTTTTCATTTTTTATTTGCTCTATAGAACACAACTACAACTTGACAATAAAGATTGAGCGATTATCACACACATATCTTGAGTATATAAAGATATTAAACAACAAGAACAGCAAAAAATTCAACCCATGTCAGCAAGAATTTAATGCTAAGGTATTGTCTAGACAGCAATTATATAAATTTGAAATCTGCAGAAAATTTAATAAACCCAGTCATGTATAAATTTAATGCTGACGTCCACGGAAAAATAAAATAAATGTATTCAGCAAGAAATGTAGTGCTAACATCAGCAGAATAATGAATAAACTTACTCAGTCAGCATTAATGGGACTCTAAACCCAGAAAGCAATTATAATTGATCAACGCAATCTAAGATTAGCTGGTTACTAGTTTCCCATAGATTTTAAACACATTATTATACCATATTTTAAAATTAAAGTTGTCAATTGCAAAACCACAAAATTAAACTTACCGAGATATCATTTGAAATATTTACTTTTCTCAGTAAAGCTGAAAGAAGTTGACTTTTATACATTTTAATTAAATATATTAAAGAATACTCAATATCATAGAATTTTTCAATTGTCTAATTTGTAGTACTTGATTACAAAAAAATTACATACGACAGCGTTTTTTTTTCTTCGTCAACGAAAGTCTATTTTATTGGCTTCAGCATTCGCATTTCCATAGTTACGTACTGAAGCCAACTTTATGCAATTTTTGATCAGATGCATTTCTAATTACAATTGCATAAAATAAAGCATGTATTCGAAATATGCACTCAGATTAAAAGTCAAAAATTGTTTTACACCGTTCTGTAAACTGAGATTAAATCCACCTAATTCAAGATTAAATTAAACTCTCAATTTAGTGGATTTAACAATTTACACTCGTGCTATGTGTGAACAAAACGTTAACAGAAGCGACCTTGTACCTATCATAATATGATTTTATAATCTTGCTTTTAAAACAAGAATAGAATGCCGTTTTCTGGTTGTGATTAGGTACACAAATTTTTAAAACCAGTATTAAAAAACATTACTTTAGTTTATCCTAGAATTAACGTTGTGTATAATTTGAAATAAAAAACGCTTACCACCCGCATTTTTTTCTTGTTGCAAGAAAGTTATAGTCTATTACACCTTTCGATGTTATGTCAGCATTTTTTGATAGTTTTGAAGTTGGAGCATTTAATAAATTTTTTTTAGTTAAATGTTGCAGGTGTTTTAAACTTCGTTTAGTTAACTGGAGATAAATCTAGTACATTAAAAATCAATCACGCCTTAATCGTAGGGTAAAAAAAACCTAATTTTAAAAACCAGTATTAAAAACATTCATGCAGTTATAGTACATTGACAATGAAAAAATTCCTGACGATGCATCACTCTGTAATGAACTCTGTTATCAAAATAAAATACAAACTGTTTTTGATGTAAACGCAAATACACAGAGCGGTGGTGATTTGCAGGAGACTGAAAGTATAATTAAGCGTTATCATATCAATATATATATATATATATATATATATATATATATATATTGTTGTGGATTCAAAGGGTTAAATTTGGGGTAAACAATACAATTTGAACCACCCGGTATAGAGAAAAGAACAAATTATTTACGCGCAAAATTTATTTGAGTCATTTAAGAAAAATGGATTTGTATTGACGTATTTTATAATTAATATTTGTATGTTAGAAATTACATAGAAAAAAAACAGTTTTAAAGCAAATGGAAATTCATAATTAATGTTAATTTATTTCACTTCAACACGTATGAGCAATAAGAGAACGTGCTTGCGAAATAAAATCGATAATTACGTCGGTTTTATACAAATACGACAAATTATAAAATGCAAGAATTGTTGCGCTGAACGGTCAATAACAACGAACACCTGCGTTTAGTAGGTTACATTCAAAGGACTAGAGCTCGTATTAACACAGGACTTCATAGAAATATTTTCAACCGTCAGTTGGGTTTAAACCACAAGGCTAACAAACCTCTTAAAGAGCAAAGGAAATTCACGATAGGTTATATACTACAGATAGAGACAGAGATAAAAGCGTTGATATTCAAAACGCACGTACTATATCCACGTGGAGTGAAAATGGGCTGTCAGCAATATCGATTTTCTATAACACAAGTGGGGTTTTGAACGCGACAGCAGACATGCATCAGACAGAGATAGAGATAGTTTAGGCGAAGTTTTATGACGACAGAGGTTAGTATCATTGGTCAAGAATGGACAGTTTTCCAAACGTAGACAAACGCGACCGGTGAGAGCACTTTCGGATACGTACGGCACGAAGACAGAATAAATTTCAGAAATTTTTAAAACGGTTGTATCAAAATATGTAGAATTTAAATTTGAAAATAAGCTTTTCACGTAAAGTATGTCCGGGGGGTAGCATTTTGAAACAATATAAATACTAAGGGGAAATTATTAAGGCTCTCTTGTCTCTTTGTATTATCTTTGCTTTTATACTACTTTGCTACTATAGACCAACATTACAGTAGAGTTTTTGTTATGTGATTATTAGATATGTTTATAATACAGTCAACATAGAGCTAGCACGTGTAAATTAATAGTAGTGGCCTTCTATTTATTAACGCAAAATACGTGTAGTGTAAATTAAATTAATAGAGGTCTGACTACTACTATACCAAGCTAGAAAATCAATAAATAGAAGCACAATATACGTGGGGTAAGCATCTCAAACAACCAAAATTGTATGATGATATGGGATGGTACTTTGAAACGAGGCGCTTGCTTGCAAATGAGGTTATCATGTGAATCTGCTGAGTGTAACAGCGCATGGTCACAAAGCCAAGATGTCCTGGTGATCGTCGTCAAAGGAATGGAAGCCTGAAACAATCTCCAAGTAATTTATTTGAAATTTCTGTTGTCTGGTAAACTTCTGTGAAATTTTGGTGCTGTGTAAGTGAATTTTGGGGTTTATTTATGGTTATATAAACTTACTGGAAAAGATACATGTACTGGACCATTTATTAGGTTAAATATTAAAAAAGGATGTATTTAAAATTTACAGAATATTTTTCTAAATATAAATTGGATTGTAAAGGGTAAACGGGTCTATAATTTTTGGTATTAATTTATGCAAGGTAAAAGGCATATACAAAATAAACTGAGTTATTATGAGCTCACCATACTCCAGAGCACAGTCAATTTAGGGTAATATAAGGGACCCATCTACTCATATTTTACTGAATTTGTTTGAACATAATTAGAACATCAAGGACTTTAAAACATATCCCATTTGAGTTTGAAATTTGTGTATCAAACTGTTCTTTTTTATATACTTATGAATAATTTGTCTGTAAATAACGGTAAATAAAAGATTGTATGATTGTTGTATTATTTGGTGACTTTTTTTTGAATGGTGTGCGAGTGTGAAGGAAGAATGGATGTATATTTAGGTATCCGAGAAGAGGCACAGCTGAGCTAGCCAGGGAAGCTGCTGAAGATTTTTGAAGAAGAAAATAATAAGGGTAGGCAATTTTTTGTTAAAAGTTGTGCATTTTTAAAAATTACTCTAAAAACACTGGCTCTATGTTAAAAGTTTAATACCCGACCACGGCAATCTTATGGCGACCCAAACGTGAGGCTTGCGCTCCAAATAAAATTTAAACATTTTATTCCAGGAAACTGGCGATCTGAGAAAGAGAGAGAGAGTCTGTCTTGTTTAAATTTAAAAATAATTTTTGGGTGTGTGTCGGAGTGATTTGAACGTATGCATAGAAAGGAGTGGTTAAAAAGCCAAGGAGTGGAAATTGGAAGTGGCGATAGTGCCTTATATGATAAAGCAGGAAAAATGGAATAAACTGGAAGTACTAGGGACCAGTCAAAAACTGAATCAAGGGACCAAGGAAACGAGATGAAAATGAGGATTCTTGAAAGGGCGAATAAGACATTAAGCGGGGTTAGAGACGAATCTAACAGGAAGTTTGAGGAGATTAGGGAAATGGGTAAAGAATCTAAACGAAAAATGTAAAAGATGAATGAGACATTTACAGGAGTTAGGGAAACACTAAGTGAAAAAATAGATAAGACAAAAAAAGAAGTTTTGGATTTTAAAAATAGCTCGACCATAAAAATGCCGGAAGTAGAAAATAGGGTAGATAAAAATTAACCTATGTGTATTTGCAGCCTCTAAACAAAAGTAAAAACATAAATCAGAATCTACTTTAATTAAATACAGCACTTTTTATACAATTGACTTGGATATGATATTTTGAATCTGACCTACTTTATAACTTCTCGCTAGAGAACATCTAATGCGAATTCAAAACAGCTCCACATTTTTTCTGCACGCACTTACATTTTTTAACGTAGCATATGTGTGGACACGTTTTGAAGTCAGCCCGGCCTATGTGTATTTGCAGAGTGACCCATCGGACCTACTTTATAACTTCTCGCAAGAGAACTGAATTCAAAACAGCTCCACATTTTTTCTGCACGCACCTACATATTTTTTTTCAATGTAGCATACGTGTATTATATTTTGAATCTGACCTACTTTATTACTTCTCGCTAGAGAACATCTAATGCGAATTTAAAACAGCTCCATATTTTTACCTGCACCTACATTTTTTTAACGTAGCATATGTGTGGACACGTTTTGAAGTCAAACCGGCCTATGTGTATTTGCAGCCTCTAAACAAAAGTAAAAACATAAATCAAAATTCACTTTAATTAAATCCAACATTCTTTATACAATTGACTTAGATGTGATATTTTGAATCTGACCTACTTTATAACTTCTCGCTAGAGAACCGAATTCAAAACAGCTCCAGATTTTTTGCATGCACCTACATTTTTTCAACGTAGCATACTTGTGGACACGTTTTGAAGTCAAACCGGCCTATATGTATTTGCAGCCTCTAAACAAAAATAAAAAACATAACTCACAGTCCATTATAATTAAATACAATTCACATCTGACCTACTTTATAACTTCTCGCTAGAGAACCGAATTCAAAACAGCTCCAGATTTTTTGCATGCACCTACATTTTTTCAACGTAGCATACTTGTGGACACGTTTTGAAGTCAAACCGGCCTATATGTATTTGCAGCCTCTAAACAAAAATAAAAAACATAACTCACAATCCATTATAATTAAATACAATTCACATCTGACCTACTTTATAACTTCTCGCTAGAGAACCGAATTCAAAACAGCTTCACATTTTCTCTGCACGCACTTACAATTTTCAACGTAACATACGTGTGTTTTGAAGTCACACACGTATGTTCCATTGTAAGTAATATAATGCTGGTCTGACTTCAAAACGTGTCCACACGTATGTTACATTGAAAGTAGTATAAGACCGGTCTGGCTTCAAAACGGGGCACGCGTATGTTACATTGGAACTTTCAATGGAAAAACATATGCGTGCACCGTTTTGAAGCCAGACCGGCCTTACATCACTACTGTTGTAAGTAAATAAAGAAATATTTGTAACCAATCGAAAGTAGCTACTTCCTATAATTTCAAATGCTGTATGCGTATCGGTTCACAGAAAGATTACTATGTAACTTATAATTAACTGAATTTAGCTTCTAAATTTTGTAAGTACATGTTTTCTGAAAATTGTTATGCGACTTGTGCTGAAATTTGGTTAGTAACTTTTGAATTTTTTACTTACATCTTTTAAAAATATTGTATTGCGATTTGTGTTGAAATTTGTTTTTGTAGTGTTAGAGATTTTGTATGTTCCTGTTTACAGGAATAATACTTTGATGTTGTAGTGAAAACATATTTAAATGTTGTAGAACACTGTGTTCTTCTTGAATGAATATATAGATTGATTGTAAGAGGAACCCCATTTCATCTGGAGGATAACGCAGTTAAAATTAACATTGATTACTCGTCGTTCAGCAGGTTATTATTAGACAAGTTGACCACCAAAAGTTTGACAGCGGTAAGAACTTGTCAAGCTAAGTGTTATTGATAACGTAGATTAAAACTGCACATAGCTAATTGTTACGTGTTTCGATTTTTGCCCCATTTCTTTTGTTGTTTCTATAGGAATACTCCCACACCACTGTTGTTAGCTAGTGCGCACTTAATTTGTTACAAGCTTTGTGTCATTTTTGAACAATTAAAAATTTAATAATTTACCGCTTTACACATCTGTAAAATTTTATAGAATCTGAACTACTAAAGCAATTAGTTGTTAAAGATTTATTTCGACTATGTGCAAAAAGAAAGCGATAAAGATTCCACTCATCTACTACTCTTTAGTGAAAGTAAATCTGCACAAAGGCGGTAAAGTGCTCGGCCCGAATCTGTCCTGAATTAAATTATTACTACTACAGCATTAAATAAACTAAACTGTATCTTTCCCTATTAACGTAAACAATACCGTAATGTACCTACTATAGTTACGTTTAACCGAATTGGATACTTTTTATACATTCAATGAGTACAATAAAATGTAAGTTGTCGTTAATAGCTTAATAATTTGAAATACATATCAAAAACACGAACCTGATTTACTTATCCCATAAATTTCTAGTGCACGATGCACAATTGGCACAGTCAATAAACGGCATGTATTACTACTTACTTTTCAGCGACCGACGCAATTTTTAAATTTAGGTCACACTGTTACAATCGGGGACCGTTTCTGTATGTAAATGAAATGCCTTTGGCGTACATTATCTATTTTCTATTAAAGAACGAGGTTATTAAGGTAAAATAATTAAAATGAATTTGAAGATTCTGCAGTTAAATGTATTTTTATGAATATTTTCAAATAAATCTGTTTCCACACACAGAACGATCAGAAAAGTGAATGAATTCTTATCTCAACTGTGACGAAAATCGTTTTTACAATTTCAAGTTTATTAATGCTTACTCGTAACTAGCTTGCATGCAAGATAAAGTTAGAACGTATTTGAAGCATAAATATAAATTGCTTTAAAGTTCTGAGTGAGGCGACATTTGGAACAGAACCTTAAATGAACTTCGTAAACAGTTTCGATTTGGTTCAATAGACTCGGAATGTAAATGGCTGTCAACGACTTTTTCATTTTTCAAATTTGAACCAACGTAGACTGTGGGTTTTAAAAATAATATTTTTATTTTAAGCATGGTGATTCAAACTGCTTAAACACTTGTAATAATTTATTTCCTTCGACACTAGCTAGCTCGCTTACACTGATATTTAGTATATTGGAGAGAAACGCTTCAAAATATAATTTTTAAATTAGTTCCTATCGTTGTGCACCTAATAGAAAATTTCCGTTAAGAAATTCCTATTTGAAAGTCCTTCGTCGTACTGACTATAGACATGTTAGGTATTTTACAAAAGAAAAGCTTAGCTACCATGAGGATAGTTTAATTTTGATCCCTTGAAAGCGCGGCTTTACCTTTGACAACATTTTTTTAATCGAGATTCGCGTTTTTAGAAAGTCTTTTTCTATTGTGATCAATTCATTTTAAGATATTGCTCATTAATCATTTTAGCAAAATATTGAGTCCTTTTGTGGTGTATTTTGAACTGCTGATCATTTTGTTCGCTAACAATCTTATTAATCCTGACTTGTATGGTATGTTGCGATTTAAAGTAAATAAGTCCTTGTCATGGATAAAGTTCGCTACAAGTGACGTTATATCAAATACATCTAAAGGACTGCTGACTTCAATGAATAATGAATTTTTGAACTAACAATGGAGTAATGAATTTGGCATTACAACCCACATTCAACTACCGCTGATAAAACACTAAAAAGTAACAAATTAGATATCTCTGACTTATTTTCGCTTACATCAACAGTAACAATTATATCTGTAACCTTACTCCATCAACGAGTCCAAACAATTTCTCAAAGTACATACAGTTAATTATGGTGCAAATGCTATTTGCTCGACTGTTCTCTACACAAATTTGTTCTCTTGTTAGATTCAGATATAAAAACAAATCTGCACACTCTTGTGCAAGTCCAAATATATTTTTTAAAAAGAAATTTACCAAAGTGCAGATTGATACAAACAAGTTTAATCAATTGCACATGGAATAAGTATAAGTTAGTGAAGGATCTATATCTTATAATCTAGGTTGCTGCCACTTTCGTATACCACATGTGTATATATATATATATATATATATATATATATATATATATAAATATATATTGCTGTGTTTAAGCATCAAGATTTGGGCGTATCATAATTTTGCTGTTATTCGCCCCACGATTGCGCGTACCATAAATTTTGCTGTGATCTAAAGCCCCACGATTTGGGCGTAGTAAAATTTTTGCTACGATTTTAGCTTTTATTATTTGTAACAACACTACGAAAATAAGATTTTTGGTGAAATCAGTGTTCGTTAGGTTAAAAAGTTTAGGAAGCAGCTTGGAAAATAAGCTTTTCATGTGAAACAGGTTCTACTAGGTGGGTTTGAGAATGATATAAATACACGAACGAAGATATTAAAGCTCTCTTTCTTTCCATTTAGATCTAAATACGGGTTTAGATCTACAACATAATAGTAAAAGCTTTTGGTTATCAGTTATTTGTGTGTTCAGTAAAGTTGCATTAAACATCCTATTAGAAATTATAAAAGCTGTAGTAGCGTACCGCCTGTTATAAAAGTGATTGCACGAGTTGGTGCTTGTTTAGATAAAAGGTGCCGTTACTACGACAAAGTTATAAAATGGATGGATGATATTTGGGGTAAGCAAATTTGAAAGCAATTTGTATGCATGAAATATCTGGTATGGAATGTTACTGTTGAGAAGAAGCTAATATCTTGGAAGAAGAACAGGAGTGGTAGCGGAGATATTGGATGGTGGGGATCTGTGGATCCAGGCTTTATCGTAGTAGATGAACACAACCACGAGGGTTTCTGGTAGCCATCTGCAGCAGTCACGAGGAACGTAAGTGACTCCAGGTAACATACTTTAAATTTCTGTCATTGTATAAACATTTGTATTAATATTTTGGCGTTTGTGTGTTTGACTATTGGTGGCGTATTTATTATGTTTAAAACTTGATTAAAGAGGTACACGTGCAGCACAATTAATTTTGATTATTAAAAAAGGGTTTATTGATAATATATAAAGGTTTATTCAGGCTATAAATTATGGTTGTAAAGAATAAACAGGCTTGTAAGTTTGTTTTTAATAAAGTGCAAGGTTAAAAAGCATTTACCAAAACTGGGTTATAACGAGCTAACAATAGACTTGTATAAAGTCAAACTAGGGTTGCATGTGGGGCCCATCTACTCATATCATGTAAAATTTTTGTTAAAATAATTTAAAAACCAGGGACATTAAAGCATTTAATAATTGAACTGGTAACAATTGTACCAAATGGTTTGTACTAAAGTGTAAATATTTGATCTGTTAGCATGTGTCAATAAAAGGTCGTATGGTTGTTGTATTATTTTGGTAATTTAATTGGACGGTGTGTGTGTGAGGGAGGTATGTACTTACACATAGGTATTCAAGAAGAGACCGATTGCTGAGCTTGCCAGGGTGAGCAGAGAAATCCGAAAGCATTCAAAATAAAGGGTAAGAAACTTTTTTCTAATATTTTTTTTTAGGAAATTTTATGTTGGCCCAGGAGTGGGCGCGAAATTTAAAAAGAGTTACACGGCCATATATATATATATATATATATATATATATAATGCTATGATAATAGGGTAGTTTAGGGGTAGGTTAAGTCATGGGGGTCGTAGAATAAATAAAAACAACTTCCACATTAAGAAATGCACACAATTCCAGAAATTATAAGAGTTAATTGGTCACCTTACATATTGTTAATTGAGAGCACACTGTATATAAAGTACACAGGATTAAATGCATGAAAACATAAAGATGTCTAAGCGTAGTGTACAAGTAAAAATAAAATTTTAAAACGCAACAAATAGCATCAAAATTAAATCACCGGGAAACCTAAATAAATTGGCATTGCAAAGATGTAACAATTGCGTCAAAGATATCATCGTACAAGCATTCTAAATAATTCATTATTAGAAAATCGCACGTGACAAGAAGAAATCACATTTGTCAAAAATCCAATATTCTGTAGAAGTAAACAAGCACCAGGCGATCCTATTTAGACGATAAAATTTAACAAACATCCGAATACGTGAGCTAATAAAAGGAAAAAGTTGGAAATTCTCAAATAATACCAGGATACGCGGGATGAGTACGTGACAGGCAAGGCATGCATTGAAAGATTTAAACTAAATATTTGGTAAAAATCCCGAGGTATGCGAGATAAGCAGAAGTATCGTCCCAGAATGTAAATAAGCCAATGAAATCAGGTGGAGGTAGGCCTTATATATACGATAGTGACGGAACGGCAGTTTAGTCTATATTCAAACTGAGAAACGACCATGTTCAAAAGTGTTAAGAACTTACGTAAACATTGAAGCAAAGATCAAAGTAAATCAGAATTAAAAAGTGCGAGAATTTATGCAACAAAAATAAGCCGATCTATAAATAGACGTAAATAAAGCGACATAATTAAATCCATTTCTAATATTAATAAAACAGGGTTTTCATTTTGGACTTTAATTTTGGCTCTAATATCGACTTTCAATTGGAGACATATTTTGATTAAGATGGCTCTAATTTGGGATATTTAAGACGACTTTAATTTAGGACTTCGAACTTTAAACATTATCAAATTTTGGAGATAGTTTAAAAATGAAAGTATTCTAATTTGGACATGTTCTGACTTGATACGATTTTAATTGGAAACAATTTATGGGGCAGGCACATTAATAAGGAAAGCGGATACAGAAAGGGGATGCGGAAAGGGGATGCAGATCATAGACTAGGATGAGACTACAGAACCCATTCCAGGTTAGCAACCTTAATACGCTTTATTACTGAAAAATGTTTTTGATTTAATATTTGTCACATTGTGTATTTGTAAGAGTCATCAAAAAGGGTCATTTAACAATTTATGACAAGGGAATAGGTATCTTGGAACGTTCGAAGGTCCCTGAATAAGTAAAAGACATTTTTGCTGGCTTTCAGAAAACCATAAATCTGTTATGTGTAGATATTCTGTAAAAAGGGAAAATTTTGAGAGTTGTCAATATTATCAATTATTATATTGTGTATTATAGAATTGCTTTATTTGATTCAATAAAATCTATTTTGGGTAAAAGCTTAATTTAACATTTCATAACATAAGGGCTTAAAATAATAAAAGCTAAAATCATAGCAAAAATTTTACTACGCCCAAATCGTGGGGCCGATATCACAACAAAATTTTATGACATGCCCAATCGTGGGACCTAAGATCACAGCAAAATTTATGGTACGCGCAATCGTGGGGCGAATAACACAGCAAAATTATGATACGCCCAAATCGTGGAGCCTAAACACAGCAATATGTATAAATATTGTGGGGCGAATAACACAGCAAAATTATGATACGCCCAAATCGTGGGGCCTAAACACAGCAATATATATAATCATAATTTTGCTGTGTTATTCGCCCCACGATTGCGCGTACTATAAATTTTGCTGTGATCTTAGGCCCCACGATTGGGCATGTGGTGCGAATGGAATTGCTGTGTTTAGGCCCTATGATATGGGCGTATCATAATTTTGCTGTGTTATTCGCCCCACGATTGCGCTTACCATAAATTTTGCTGTGATCTTAGGCCCCACGATTGGGCATGTCATAAAATTTTGCTGTGAGATCGGCCCCACGATTTGGGGGTAGTAAAATTTTTGCTATGATTTTAGCTTTTATTATTTTAAGCCCTTATGTTATGAAATGTTAAATTAAGCTTTTACCTCGAATAGATCTTATAATATCTTAAATATATCTTAAATAAATCTTAAATATATATTGCTGTGTTTAGGCCCCACGATTTGGGCGTATCATAATTTTGCTGTGTTATTCGCCCCACGATTGCGCGTACCATAAATTTTGCTGTGATCTTAGACCCCACGATTGGGCATGTCATAAAATTTTGCTGTGATATAAGCCCCACGATTTGGGCGTAGTAAAATTTTTGCTATGATTTTAGCTTTTATTATTTTAAGCCCTTATGTTATGAAATGTTAAATTAAGCTTTTACTTCGAATAGATCTTATTGAATAAAATTAAGCAATTCTATAATACACAATATAATAATTGATAATATTTACAACTCTCAAAATTATCCCTTTTTACAGAATATCTACACATAACAGATTTATGGTTTTCTGAAAGCCAGCAAAAATATCTTTTACTTATTCGGGGACTTCTGGAGGGAATTTATAGCAATATTAATAAGACAGCCCAACGTCGGAGGAGATAATTACAATTTTTGTTCATACATAAGCAATATAAATATGGTCGACAAAATGATGGGGCGCGAATAATTTAGGGAGCATAGCAATATTAATATAACAGCTCAACGACGGGGCTCGATAATTTCAGTAGTTCATAGCAATATATATATATATATATATATATATATATATATATATATATATTGCCGTGGAATGTTCGGTACGAGCCTCACCCACAAAAATACATTCGAAAATTTTATTAATTTACCAAAATCCAACATAAATTTTATACAATAGTAAATTTAAGCAAAAATATTTTCTTACCCTGATTCCTCTCTTCCTCGGTTGAATAGTTTACTTCAACTGCTTCCGGCTAGCTCAGTTGGACCTCCTCTAGAATACCTAGATTCACTATTATGCTTTGCATCGTTCACGGTCACTCTCAATAAAACCACAAAATACAACAATCATACAATCCTCATATTTATCACTATTTACAAATAAAATTCAATATTATTCACATTTCAGTGATCAAGTTACACCTCAATAAATCTTATTTTGTAATGTCCTGTATTTTAATTTAAATTATCCAACACATAGAATGTACCCGGAGTAAATGGGCCCTGAATAATACCTTATTTCTCATTCTTTCTTTATAATTTATTTTAAATCTACGTAAACTTTGGAGTATGGTAAGCTCATGATAACCCAGTTAATTATGAATAATGTATGCCCTTATACTTTGCATACTCTTACAACAAACAAAAAAAACAAACCCATGTACTCTTTACAAAATTTAACTTCCTGATGGAACGTTAATAAGCTTTATATACACCAACAGATCTCTATTAAAATACTATAATAAAGTTAGTTATCCGTATTATTTTCAATACGCAAAGAATGCACAATACCTTCAAAATTCACTCTCGCACGTCTCCCAATATTCATAGTTTCATAGTTCATAACAACAACAATTTTAAAGCGTTACCTGGAATTTCTAGAAGATCCTGCTTCGTTGACGATACCGCATATTTGCTTCTTTCTGCTCTGCAGGCCGCTTCTAGTTATTAGGAGAAGAACCCCATTTAAGTTGAGCTGCTTGCGCTGTCTTCACGGTGCATCCAATTTCCAAATCCAAATTAATTATACTTGGTTTATAATTGTTTAATTTAATCCACGTTACATAACGTCATTACACGAGCCTGTTAAAAAAATATATGTGACACCTCAATAAAATTTAAAACTCGGCACAATCCGCGTACAAATTATAAGGCTAACACCGTGCTATATAATTTAAAATACTTTTCTATACTTACAAGCTCGTGGTAACTTTCGTACGTAGTCTCAAGCGATCAAAATACTAAGGGCTTTTATTATAATTTCAAAAGGTATTTATACATTTACGATGCCACCTCTGGCCGCATTTCACCCGAAGTTCTTCATTTACAATAATATTTTTCAAAATTTTGGGTTCAACCGATTTCTAAATCCTCGAAATTTAGCGCGTCGTTACGATATTTTCTGAAAATTAATATTCAATATTCCCGTGTCTTGTCTGATGTGCAACTAACGATATCGACCAATAGGCTATGCATTGACGTTTTACAAATGCCGCCTATACTAACGCTGTCACTTGCTTATGCATATTCTACGTCTCTTTCTAACGTTGTTTGAGTGGTAGAAATCGATATTCCTGTCCGCGTTCTACAACTCCATGTAGACCCTAAAATACGTGCTTTAAATAACCCCTCATTAGCGCTTAGCGCAAAAACATCCGACCGTTTACCCGATATTCTTTGAAACTTGTTTGTTATCTATAAAAATAAGTGGAACTTGACATTTAGAAACATGCAGGTGTTTAATTAACCGACGTTTTAACACAAAATTTCTAGGAGCTTCTTTTCATGGTATTTCAACCCAACCGATATATTTGTTTGTTAGCAACGCGCTTCACCTTGGTATTATTGATTTTTACACGCTTTTATGCATATTATACGTAAATAACCGTTCAATTAAACTCAATTAAATTAATGGCATTGGCTTCTATGTAGCAGTGTAAAATCCTGCTAATATCCTTATAGGTAGGCAATCCTAATTACGGAGCATAGACATCTATGGAAGTATATATTTCTAGTGCGCGTAGAACAAATTAGAACGGAGTAGGGGTTCGAGGTCCGACGGCCATACTCGAGGCCATCGTGGTTTTTCTGGTTCTTGTTGAGTTAAACTCGCAAGCAAGATGATGTGTCGAAAAATCGTTTTGATAATGATAATTCTTGCGAAGAAGCGAGTTCGTCTGAAAATGTTTATTTAAGAAACTTACAGCAGGCTAGTGGTAAGAGAGCTTTCTTTTAAATAAAATTTGGCTAATGAGGTATTACAAATTTTAGCTGTTAAGTACGATCGAAATAAATATAATTAAAGACTGATGCAGCAAATTGGACTTGAGTAATGGAATCTATTATGAAGAATGAATATTCGAATTTAATTTAACACGCGTGACGAAATTACAAGTGCAAGATGGAGAGCAAGGGTTGATGCTACACTTTCATTGTTCATAGCAAGGGTCAAATCGAGTCAAGGACGCAGCTGTCGGTTAGGTTGGCTGTTGGCAGTCAGATGACATGGTTTTCCTACAAGTTGTAACTGGGTAATTATATCTTTCTTATCGGATCGGGTTTGGAACAAAACTTTTAGTTTAAACAAAGAGTAAATACTATAAATTTTATTTGTAAAACATTCCTGGACGTTTTAAAGTTAATTTTTTTAAATTGTTAGAAAGTCAATGGACATTAAATTTGATCTATAATTGACCTTTACCTCAATCTAATTTCACTTGTATAATATAGCACCTTTGCAGAATGTGCTTAGTACACATTTGGTGTATTAATAAAACAGTGTAACACTGATAAGGTTATGAGCTCAAACACTTATCGGCGCATTTGATTTATTTGTAAAAGATTTAACGTAATTTAATTCTTTATTACTTGATATAAAATTTGGACTTATGAAAGTTTAAGTCGGCTTGTATATAGTTTTGTTAATTGAATTGTTTTACTAATTGATATAAATTTGGACTTATGAAAGTTTAAGTCGGATTGTATATAGTGTTGTTACTTGAATTTTTTATTAAGGAACTAAGTCGAATCATGCTTTTTTTATGGTACATACCTTTTTATGTACATATATTACCAAAAAGAAACATTAGAAATACTTTGCTTTCCAATTGTTTTATTTATTGAACTGGTGTGTTGTAACTTAGTGCATTAAATGGTACACTACTGTGTTAAGCTATACAGGTCAGCCCACCCCTGAGGAAATTATTAGATGTTTCATGCTCTTAAATGATTATAGCTTAGGCTATGTGTTTGTGGTAAGCAAAATTTAGTGTTTTGTTTAGATTCTGCTATACTTGAGGAGACGGAGTTTGCAGCCAGTGCATCAGTCTCGAGGTAATTGGTATAATTCTACTCCCTTACAGATAGGTGCAACAAGGAGCAGGACACGTGGCGCCCAACTAAAAAGAAAACCAACAGGGTGGAGCTACGTAGGACACGAGCCGCCCAACAAAAAGATATTTATAGCGAGCAACGTTAACAAGTGACACCGACGAAGTTGATAGTAATTTTATTTGGTCTCACATTTTAAAAAAATGATTTTTTAAGGTAGCCAGGACATTAACGCATGCTAATACAGTAGTGATCAGTTGAATTTTAAATTCAAAAATTGAATATTAAGTACTAAACGAAGAAGTTATGCACTGACACCAAGTTCATTAAATAAGACAAACATTTTAAAAATTATTTTGATACATGTATTTTATAACTATTGCTTGTGATATATTAATATTACATTAAAAATTTTTTTTCCGAACTACAGGTCGCGTAGGTGGCGTGGTGACTATTGGCGTTTTGTGGTAGAACCTCTGATCCCTAGAAATAGAGATCTGGGAGCGCTAACATAAACCAATAGAAACTGAAGATTGTCCTCGTGTAAAAGTAGGGATCATCAAAACCATTTCAAAAGGCTAGAACCCCTTGATCTTCAACCTACCCTGTTTTGTTGTGAATTTTTTTCAAAATATTCGAATATAATTATATGAACAAGCGAGTCTTGTAAATTAATTATAAACAATCTGGTACGTGGAATATTCCTGCAGAGACATAACAGTTATTAATTGATTGTTAGTGTTGGAGGTTTTTTTAAATAAAATTTTTTTTGTTGCATAAAATTGCGTCCATTTGTAAGTACAGTTTGAAAGAATTGTTTGTTAGTAATGGCATGGATAAATTGTTTGTCTACAGACGAGTTATCGTGGGAATTGGCAATTAGGGAAAAGACAGCGACGAATTAAAAGCTGAGGAAAAAAGAAAAATATTGCGAACGTTTGTTTCAAAAGAAAAAATAGATCCAAAGAGAGTAGAAAAGTACCCGGAAATGAAGTTTGATGTAAGTGAGCAAATTCAATTTTGTGAAACTGCTATAGCAACAATACGACAACCAGTATTGGATTTAGTGGACAAACCTACTAAGCTAGTTCATAAAAGATTAAATGCAAAATTACTACATATAGGCCGTAGATTGGAATATATGGAGGTATCCAAAGATAACCAACAACAATGGGATATTTTGAACAGTAAATGTTTAGAATACTTGGACTTGTTAGAGGGCATTGATGCTGAAACAATGTTCCAAAATGACATGGAAGCATTTGTTAACTCTCGTATGGAATCTCACATACAAGCAGAAGCGGACATTAATCAAATGGCTAACCTAGAAGCATGTGAGCAGTCAAGTCCCGTAGCTACAATAGCACGACTAGTACATTCGGAAAATCCTGTTCGTATAACCACCTTAAAGACTACGAATGCACAGTCAATGCATACGCAACCAGCTACAGCAGAGGAACACAATTTTCGGCAATATGTGGACAAATCTTTAAGGAAATGGAACATCACTTTTAATGGTGACACCAAACACATAGGAGTAAAAGCTTTTTTGGAGCGAATTGAAGAAGTGCGTACAGCTAGAGGTTATACTCACAATCAACTTCTGAGAGGAGCGGCAGACCTCTTTGAAGGACCAGCTCTTATGTGGTACAGAGCCATGAAAGTGAACATAAAAACTTGGGCGGAACTAGAAGAAAAATTAAAACTGCATTTTCTACCAAAGAATTATGATGAAGCTTTATTAGAAGAAATTCGAGCTAGAAAGCAAGGTCAAGACGAAAAGCCAATAATTTATATTGCCGCCATGGTTAATTTAATTAACAGATTAGTCAAGACACCTTCGCCATCTGATCAAATATATTTCATCAGAAGGAATTTGCAACCATATTATGCAAGCCATTTAAGTTTGATAGATACAGAATCACTAGATAGATTAATTGAGCTTTGTTTGCAATTAGAAGAAACCAAACAACAAAATTTTAGATTTCGACTTAATGACACAAAAATCACATCGCTTTTAGAACCAGATTTAGCATACACAGCAGCGACATACATGAAAACGTTACATACGATAGCAACCAAGAAAGACACGCGAGAAAAAGCTTTCAACAATGCCAGCAAATACATTAAAACTAGGCCAAAGCCAAAAAGTTTAGATTTAGCTTGCTATAACTGCAACAAAATGGACACACGTATCACCGATGCCCGGAAGATAGGACTCTATTTTGCTACATATGTGGAACTAAGGAAGTTACATACACAAATTGTCCTAAATGTTCAACGAAGAGAAAAAACGAATATCTGCCAGTTTCACCCGCGGCCGGCGAAACGCAAAAGAAGGCATAAAGGCTGACGAAATGGAGTGGAAGCAATGGCTTAAGAAAGTTAAGGACTTCATGAGACCACAAAATAAGAAGCTTAATTCACTGCTATATGCAAAAGAGCAAGATCCACGACCATTCATATATGTGCGAATAAAAAAATCAACCGCTGCTAGCACTGCTTGATACAGGAGCCACTCATACAGTAGTAGGTAATATGGGATTACAAATTCTAGAACAACAAGGTTTAAAAATTATAAGAAAAAGTACTAATACGGTATTAGAAACAGCCGATGGGAAAAAGCAACCGGCGATAGGACAAGTCGTTTTACCACTCGAAATAAACGAAAAGAAACAAGACATAATTGCTACAGTTTCGACAGCAATACAAGCAAGTGTGATACTTGGCTCAGATGTATGTAGGGTTTTTAAATTAAAAACTAACTTCGCAGATAATACATTTCAAATAACAGAAGACAACGTAAAAATCTCAATGTTAACGCAACAGGCAATATGTTCAACAGAAGATCTTACCCCAGAACAAGTAAAACTACTGGAGGATATAAAAGAACAGTATAAAGCCGTAAGTGGTCCTGGATTGGGAAGAACCTCAAAAGCAATACATCACATTGATACAGGAGATGCACAACCAATAAAGCAGCGATATCACACCATATCACCAGCAATGTTGAAGCAGTTAAACGAGGAAATCGACAAGATGTTAGAACAAGGAGTGATAAGACCATCAAACTCACCATGGAACTCGCCTTTAGTTTTGGTGAAAAGAAGAATGGGGACATGCGTGTGTGTTTTGATGGAAGGAAACTGAACTCTGTCACAAAAAGATGCCTACGGTTTACCATTTGTAAACGACATCTTAGACAAGTTTAGGATTCTAAATTCTTATCGTCAATTGATCTAAAAAGCGTTTTATCAGATAGGATTAACGCCTGAGTCTTGTGAGAAAACTGCGTTTACAGTGCCAAGAAGAGGGTTGTATGAATTTACCGTACTGCCGTTTGGCCTTTGCAACAGTCCTCAAACTTTACAAAGACTCATGGATAGCATATTAGGACCACGCTTTGATAACGTATGGGTTTATCTCGACGATGTGATCATAGCATCGCCTACTTTTGAAGAGCATATAAAAACTCTACAAGAAGTACAGAAGGCCATGAAGGAGGCCGGACTGATTATAAACTTAGAAAATGTGAATTTTGCAGACCATCACTAAGATACCTAGGATATGTAATCGACAGGAAAGGATTACGTACAGATCCGGAAAAAGTGAAGGCTATAACGAACTTTCCAACACCCACAACGGTACGCTCAATAAAAAGATTTTTAGGAATGGTGGGGTGGTATCGAAGGTTTATCCAAAATTTTTCTACACTAGATGATCCAATGCTAGAACTCATTAAAGGTCGTTCAATAAAAAAAAATATTAAATGGAATAAAGAGGCAGAAAGTGCTTTCCAACGCTTAAAGGAGTTGTTAATCAGTGCACCTATTTTAACTAGTCCGGATTTTTCCCAAAAATTTATAATACAAACGGACTCATCTGATGTTGGACTAGGAGCAATTTTATTGCAAGGTGAAGGGGAGCAAGAAAAGGTTATAGCATATGCAAGCAGGTCCTTGTCGAAACAAGAACGAGCATATGGAGCAACCGAAAAAGAATTATTGGCAGTAATTTTTGGAGTGGAAAAATACCGGCCATACATAGAAGGAGATACCTTCACAGTAATCACCGACCATTACTCATTACTCTGGTTAGACAGGCTTAAAAACCCATCGGGAAGACTACAACGATGGAGCCTGAGATTATCACAATTCACTTACAAAGTAGTACACCGTAAGGGCAAACATAATGTCGTCCCAGACGCACTTTCAAGAGCACCCATAAGCATAAGTATGATACAGGTGAACAATAGCCAAAACGACCCATGGTACAACAAAATGCTTCAACAAGTGGAAGGATACCCAGACAACTTTCCAACTTGGAAAGTAGAAAACGGTTTGCTGTTTAAGTACATTGTGTGGTACACGTTGGAGTGTATAAAATCGGGACAGCTCCAGAACGTTTCCCAAAGCGTAAAGCTTAGCAAATGGACTGCAATTATATGCAATTGGAGGTAAGGCGCGAAAAACAGTAACATAGGTCAAACCGTAATTAATGTTTTGCTTACCTTGCAATGTTGTTCACCAATTTACTCCCGCGAAGATAGGTGTTGTTTACCGGTCGACGCAACCTGGTCAGGCAGCAGCACTTATGCACTCGCGGTTATAGTTACTAGGTGTTGAGTCGGTGAAACGATACGAGAGAGTGTCGTTGGTAAAGCGAAAAGGCTTTATCGCTCCGCCATATGTGTAGCACAACAATAATATACGATAAGGCCATCTATATTGTAAATCGCTGACCTCCAACTGTATGAAGTTTTAACATACCCCCCACCCAAAATGGTAAATTTTGTTGTATACCGTGAAATGAATGGGAGAAAAAATGAAAATAGAAATTTAAAAAAAATGTTTAAGTATGTATAAATTAATCGAGTACTCTGCATTTTGCTTCCTGCACTAAAATATAAAATAAAACATAATTTGTAGAGAAAGAAGAAAAAAAAATAAAAATTGCATGTTAGAATGCTGAATTACTTATGGTGGAGGAAGTGGTACCACCTTGTTAATTGGGCGGACCGCTTCGCCTGTGGGTGTTTTTAGCTTTACAACTCTTGTTACACCATCTGTACCCCTAGAAGATATGTAGTGCGCAATGACGGGATTAGCTTGATCAAAATGTTTATATATTTCTAACATTTCTCTAGCCGTCCCACGAAAATTGCGGCCCTGATCGGAGTATATGTTCGTGGGTAACCCGCGTCTGGCTATAAATCTATCTAATGCAGCAAGACAGGCTTCCGTTGTTAAAGCTGTGACAACCTCCATATGAATGGCACGTGACACCATACAAATAAAGAGGGCAATATATGCCTTTTGAAATTTTGTCGATCGCAACGAGGATAGCTTGATTGTAAAAGGACCGGCAAAATCCAAACCGGTATGCGTAAAGCATCTTCCGGGTTCGAGGCGATAAAGCGGAAGATCTGCCATAGGAGGCTGAATAGGCTCTCCTTGGAAGCGATAGCAAGTCAGGCAGCGAAATATTCTACTTCGAATTAATTGACGGATACAAGGAATCCAAAATGTACGGGTAACTAATGATTGAGTTAGCCGCGGACCCCCATGACCTGAATATATGTGATAGTAATCACATATTAATACAGCTAACCTGCTGTTTTTTGGGATAAGGTAGGGATGTTTGCTAGTTATAGAAAGGCTGGAATGGCGCAAACGGCCCCCCACCATGACTAATCCCGTGGGAGAGAGAAAGGTGACAACGGACGGTACATTTTGTGCTAGGTTGCCCTTTTCTAGTAAGACGATATCGTCGTAGATGTGCTCGTACTGAGTAATTGTAATGGCAAATGTGAGAGCGCTACGATACTCAGAGGCATTTAACGGACCAGTAGTCTTTGCAAGACTACGTTTGCGTGCAAGGCAGTTAAACGTGAACCTTTTAACGTACGCAAAAATTTGTTGAACTTTTAGCAAGTTCGAGGACCTTTGTACTACTACCAAGTATTGTTTCACATCAACAGTAGAGACGAGTGCGTATTGTACGGCTTTAAACCCGTCTGCAATATTGTGTGTGTATTTATCACTTGGCCAATCACAATAATCGCGGTATAAAAAATCAGGACCCTGCCACCAGAGTGTACAATTTAGTAGTTCGGATGGCATCAAACCTCGGCTTGCGGGATCGGAAGCATTCGCAGAACTGGGAACGTATCTCCATATGGCTGTGGGTTGATTTTCATGAATTTGCACCACTCGGTTCGCAAAAAATGATTTTAACTGATAAGGTGGCGTACAAATCCACGTCAGCGTGTTTGTAGAGTCACTAAAGCATATTGGATCTAGTAAATTGATGGTGTCAAATGCTAATGCTGTATGTTTCATTAGTTTTGCCAAAAGACATGCCGCTCCTAATTCAAGACGAGGAATGGTCCACGTTTTCAAAGGGGCTACACGGGTTTTGGAAGCTATCAAATGTACATATATTTTTTCATCAACTTCTAATCGCAGATACACAACAGCGGCCATCGCTACGGAACTGGCGTCGGAGAATCCGATTAAACGGGCTTGACTATTGCCGATTTTCCAAATAGATCGTGGTATTGTTATGTATTCGAGAAGTGGCAGTTCAATTTGAATTTGCTGCCATTCTTGAAGAATTTCTGCGGGCAATTGTTCATCCCAATCCACCTTTTGTAGCCATAGGCGTTGCATAAGGCATTTGAGAAGAACCGTAAATGGACTTAAATAACTATTAATATCAAATATGCGTGCTATGCGTGACAAAATTCCTCGCTTAGTAGGGATGTCTGCAATATTTGGAACTTTACATCTAAATGTATCGGAACCCATATCCCAACAGAGACCCAGAACATCACGTGTTGTCAAAGTAGGATCAGAGTTCGGTAGATTTAGAACGCCCGTCTCCGACTTATCAATAACTGAAGTGTGTGAACTTCCCATTTTCCTAAGTCGAAGTTACCTAGTTTTAGTAAATCGATCAATTCATTTTTAGAAGGAGAGTTTCTTCTACAGAATCGGATCCAGTCAAAATATCATCAATGTAAGTTGATGATCTAAGACTCAGGAAGCCTGGGGTAGAGTGACCCTCGTCTTCTACCAACTGCTGTAGAACACGAAGGGCAAGGAAAGGGCTACAAGTAGCGCCAAAAATAACGCGGGTATGTTCATATTCCGTTAAAGGTTCACAAGGGTGAAACCTCCAAAAAATATGTAAAAATTTTCTATCTTCTGGGTGAACGACGATAGATCTAAACATTTGTCGAATATCACAAGTGAGTGCGACTTGAGGTATTCCAAATCTTGTTATTACAAGACCAATGTCAGATTGTAATTTGGGGCCCGGTACAAGAATATCATTGAGACTTGTACCATTAATATCCCTATCAGCAGGACTAAACACGACTCGAACTTGAGTACTAGAGGGCTTATTTTTAACCACGCCGTGGTGAGTCATAATATATAAGGACTGTTTTACAGCGGGAGTGAGTTGTCCCTGCGATATATAATTAGCAATATTTTCTGAATATAATTTATAAAAGTTTTTGTCGCGTGCAAATCGAGCTTCTAGTTTTAGAAAGCGATTGGTAGCTAATTCTCGTGTTGAACCTAATGTACGGGAAATGTTTTCTATGAACGGTAGTCGAACCACATACTGGCCTAACTCGTTTCGTATAGTAGTGGACTTGAAATAATTTTCACAAGTCACGTTTTCAGGCGACATTGGCGGCGTAAATGGTATTTCTTCAGCTTCCCAGAAGGCACGAATGGTGTCGCTAAGGGACGGTTCTTCCGAGATGCTAGTGTACAACGCAACCCCTAAATACGGTTGACTTAAAGCTGGTACATCACCCATAATAACCCAACCAAACGAGGTAAGAAGCGCCGATGGCTTGCCTGTTATACGCAACGAATCGTTGGGTGTGGCATCTAAGACAGCTTGAACACCTAACAGCATATCGACAGGAGCAGATATGTGAAATTCAGGATCCGCCAATTGTAGGGACGAAAATTTGTCTATTAAATGCTTAGATAAATTTGCTATCGGAAGATCTGCGGTAATACGAGATAAAACAACAGCCTGAAAATTTAAAGAAACGTTTTGATCATATATTGATGTAACGTTACAGGTAGCAATTCCATGAACCTTTTCTAGCGGAGATTGGCCTACTCCACGTATTTCAAAAGGACATTTCTTGCGTTTAAGACCTAACTTGTTAGCTAAAGATAATGTGATGAAATTAGAATGCGACCCTTGATCTAAAACCAAGCGACAGCGATGCCAACTACCGTCACAGGCTAAAATTCGTACCTGCGCCGTGGCTAAAAGCGCAACGGTTTCCTGTTCATTTGCACAGGAATGAACAAGAGAGACTGGAGCAGGAAAATGTTCAGACGAATTAGCGGCACCTGAAGAGTGTCCTACCGTGCTTTGTGGCGGAGTCGGAGTACTGCATGAAATTGGTGCCTCGATACACAGTAGCGTATGGTGCATTTACTACCGCACCGTTTGCACTGATATTTTGACTTACAAGTCGAAAGAGGATGTGGTGATAAACACGCAAAACATCTATGATATTGCTTTACCATGTATTGCCTTTCTAGAGTGGATAAAGCTAATAATTTTGGACATCTGTAAAATTTGTGGAACTGATCGTCGCAGGCAGGACAGGGCTTAGAAACGGCCTGCTTTGCATTAAATCGTCGTGAAGTAACTTCCTGTGTGGACATTGTTACACGCTTATTGTTTACAGAATTTGTATAATATGGTTGAGGGTTAGCCCTTTGTGGTGGACTAGACACATTTTTTGATGGTGGTGTATTATTGTTACCGCTCACCAGTGCTAAGATAGAACATTTGTTGCGTAAATATTTTATAAAATCGTTAAATTTCGGAAATGTTTGATTTAAGTGTTCCTTTTCGAATTCTTGTCTCGACTTCGGGTCTAATAAACCGAGGGAAAAAAATAAAAATATGTAATCGGCCAACTCAGGTAGCTGCATGTCGATAAGAGCTGTGACGTTGGCTTGCAGAGTTTCACATAAATCACTAAGAACTTTTGGGGAATCCGTCTTTAGTTGAGTTAGTGAAAATATTTTGGATAAATAATGATTAGCAATTATTCGTTTATTAGTGTAGCGTTGAACTAAGAGATTATAAACAACCATATAATTTTCTGGAGCAAATCGAACAGATTGTGCTAGCTTTAATGCCGTCGCATCCAAATAAGTAAGCAAATATGTGAATTTTCGCAATCATTAAGTGTGTTATTGTTGTGAATAATGTTGTCATATAGAGATTTAAACGCACCGAATTTCTCGGGGTCACCTCGAAATATATCTATTTTTATTTCTGGTAAATGAACATTAGATCTGGTATTTCCAGAAACATCAATAGTATTTACAATGGGCGTTGTGTCTGGAGCGACATAGCGCGCCGCATTAGCTAAAATATCATAGTACATAGTATTGAACGTAGATTCTAGATTAACGGTATCCGTAAATAAGGTTTTATAAACGTCAGAGAGTGACGATAATTCATCTAAGACATCTAAAAATTTTGTTCTTACGTCATCTAGCTGATTAACACGAGCTTTAAATTGATCAAGATTAGTTGGTAACGTAGAAATTAAATCGTAACAATCTTGCAAACGTCGCCAGTACCTTTCTTTGCGATTTGTTAATCGTTTAAATTCAGCAATAACTTCACGTTCTGGTTCCATATTGTACCAGATATACTCGTAACAAATTGAAAACACAAATAACTAATAGAAAATGTAACGCAGTTGCAAAGCCTTAAAGGTAAACACAGTACTCGTGGAGAAGCAATGTTAATGCTGATACAGGCTTAAACTAATATAAGTGAATTCAGAACTCTAAGAAATAAAGTGCATTAGGTACGTAATATTTACAAACAAAAATGTAAACAAACAGTTTCGTTAAAGTCCTTTGACTTATTTTGTTATCTGCACAGCTGATTGATAAGCGTAGTAACAATATGCTAATGAACTACAAACTTTAAATAAATTGGAACAAGTTTTTGAACACCTGTAATGCTAAATGCAAAGTACTCGTTTATTGATAATAATTGAAGTTTGAAATCTTTAATAGAAATGATGCATTTTAATATTCAAACCCACTTTTAGAAAATAGTTTTGAAAATGAATTAATGTAATAATTTAAATTTTAATGATCCCGCTAACAAATTATATTAATTTTGACTATAATTCAAAGCTTATTTGTTCAGTAGGACCACTTTTTGTGATATGAGGCTCAGAAGAACCACTTTTTGTGATATGAGGCTCAGAAGGACCACTTTTTGATATGAGGCTCAGAAGGACCACTTTTTGTGTGGTACACGTTGGAGTGTATAAAATCGGGACAGCTCCAGAACGTTTCCCAAAGCGTAAAGCTTAGCAAATGGACTGTAATTATATGCAATTGGAGGTAAGGCGCGAAAAACAGTAACATAGGTCAAACCGTAATTAATGTTTTGCTTACCTTGCAATGTTGTTCACCAATTTACTCCCGCGAAGATAGGTGTTGTTTACCGGTCGACGCAACCTGGTCAGGCAGCAGCACTTATGCACTCGCGGTTATAGTTACTAGGTGTTGAGTCGGTGAAACGATACGAGAGAGTGTCGTTGGTGAAGCGAAAAGGCTTTATCGCTCCGCCATATGTGTAGCACAACAATAATATACGATAAGGCCATCTATATTGTAAATCGCTGACCTCCAACTGTATGAAGTTTTAACATACATAAAAGCTAAACATAGGATAAAATCAAACCTGATACAATGGAAACAAGTCCTTCCACGTGCAAATCGAGAGGACATAATACGGCAATGTCACGATATATCAACCTCTGCACATCTTGGTACATACAAAACACAGGCAAAAATAGCAGAAATGTATTACTGGCCTAAGATGAAGATAGATATAAGTAGATAAGTCAGAAAGTGTCAAATCTGCTTAGGAGCAAAAGCTGCCATCTTTACTCAATCAGGATTAATGGGAAAGGAAAGGGACGTGAAATACCCATTCCAAATGATCTGCGTTGATATTATCGGACCATTACCAAGATCGAGCAAAGGGTATCAGTACATCTTATCAGTGCATGACTGGTTCACGAAATATATACTAGTCCAACCGCTCAAACAAGCAACTACTTCCAGTATAACTACATTCTTAGAAAACCAAGTATTTCTAATTTATGGAGTGCCACAAATTATAGTCGTCGATAATGGGTCACAGTTCATAAGTAATAAATTTAAAAACTTCACAGAAGAATATAAAATTCAAAAAATATGGTACAACGCAAACTACCACCCGCAGGTGAACCCGGTGGAAAGAACTAACCGAGTAATAGTTACAGCCTTAAGATCATATGTCAGAGACAACCACAAGAAATGGGACGAACACTTATATAAAGTAGGACACGCTATACGCAACGCAGTTAGTGAAGTCACTAACCACACACCAGCATTTTTAAATTTTGGGAGATCCATACCAATAACGGGGGAGTATTATGGAAGACTCTCCGAATTTACCAATCAAGAACTAAATGTTCATTCCAGGGAACAGTTGGTTCAAGATATAAATAATTTATCAAGTTTATTTAAAGAAGTGAAAGAAAGACTCCACAGGGCGTATCAGCGCAATAAAAACATATGATCTGCGACGAAGAGCAGTCACGTACAAGAAGGAGACTATGTGTGGAAAAGAAATATGGTTCAGTCCAAAGCATCAGATGCATTTTCACAGAAATTAGCACCGAAATATGTACGCTGCAAAATCATTGAACAAACAGGTACAGTCACTTACAGATTGCGGGATTGCAACGGAAAGAATATTGGAATCTGGCATGTGCAAGATCTAAAGCCAGATTCTTAGTAAATAAAGTTGTCTACACCTAAGGGAGACGTTTCTGCGGGGAGTTGCTTCTTTTTAAAGGGGTGGGTTTGCACCTTGCTGTCCGGTTAGCCTGGTGGGACCCCATGTTTTTCAAAGGGAGGCTGATTTTCTTCAGAAAAGTTTGTTTTCTTCATGGTGAGAGTTTCTCATGTGGGGAGGGGGTAGTGTAGCAGTGTAAAATCCTGCTAATATCCTTATAGGTAGGCAATCCTAATTACGGAGCATAGACATCTATGGAAGTATATATTTCTAGTGCGCGTAGAACAAATTAGAACGGAGTAGGGGTTCGAGGTCCGACGGCCATACTCGAGGCCATCGTGGTTTTTCTGGTTCTTGTTGAGTTAAACTCGCAAGCAAGATGATGTGTCGAAAAATCGTTTTGATAATGATAATTCTTGCGAAGAAGCGAGTTCGTCTGAAAATGTTTATTTAAGAAACTTACAGCAGGCTAGTGGTAAGAGAGCTTTCTTTTAAATAAAATTTGGCTAATGAGGTATTACAAATTTTAGCTGTTAAGTACGATCGAAATAAATATAATTAAAGACTGATGCAGCAAATTGGACTTGAGTAATGGAATCTATTATGAAGAATGAATATTCGAATTTAATTTAACACGCGTGACGAAATTACAAGTGCAAGATGGAGAGCAAGGGTTGATGCTACACTTTCATTGTTCATAGCAAGGGTCAAATCGAGTCAAGGACGCAGCTGTCGGTTAGGTTGGCTGTTGGCAGTCAGATGACATGGTTTTCCTACAAGTTGTAACTGGGTAATTATATCTTTCTTATCGGATCGGGTTTGGAACAAAACTTTTAGTTTAAACAAAGAGTAAATACTATAAATTTTATTTGTAAAACATTCCTGGACGTTTTAAAGTTAATTTTTTTAAATTGTTAGAAAGTCAATGGACATTAAATTTGATCTATAATTGACCTTTACCTCAATCTAATTTCACTTGTATAATATAGCACCTTTGCAGAATGTGCTTAGTACACATTTGGTGTATTAATAAAACAGTGTAACACTGATAAGGTTATGAGCTCAAACACTTATCGGCGCATTTGATTTATTTGTAAAAGATTTAACGTAATTTAATTCTTTATTACTTGATATAAAAATTTGGACTTATGAAAGTTTAAGTCGGCTTGTATATAGTTTTGTTAATTGAATTGTTTTACTAATTGATATAAATTTGGACTTATGAAAGTTTAAGTCGGATTGTATATAGTGTTGTTACTTGAATTTTTTTATTAAGGAACTAAGTCGAATCATGCTTTTTTTTTATGGTACATACCTTTTTTATGTACATATATTACCAAAAAGAAACATTAGAAATACTTTGCTTTCCAATTGTTTTATTTATTGAACTGGTGTGTTGTAACTTAGTGCATTAAATGGTACACTACTGTGTTAAGCTATACAGGTCAGCCCACCCCTGAGGAAGTTATTAGATGTTTCATGCTCTTAAATGATTATAGCTTAGGCTATGTGTTTGTGGTAAGCAAAATTTAGTGTTTTGTTTAGATTCTGCCATACTTGAGGAGACGGAGTTTGCAGCCAGTGCATCAGTCCCGAGGTAATTGGTATAATTCTACTCCCTTACAGATAGGTGCAACAAGGAGCAGGACATCTACAATTTATTTCCTTTTGCAAACCTACTAAATTTTAATCATTATTTGTAAAATTTTGTTAATACCTGTTACTTGAAATGAACTAAGTGGAATAAATTTTGCACGTAAATTCTGGTTGTTTCCTTTATACAGGGTGTTTTGAAATTACTTTGTTTATACGTAGATTTAGCCCTTTAAAACTACTATAGTACACACATATGTATATATATATATATATATATATATATATATATATACATATGTTTGCTTTTCTGACCATATTATTAATATTATATGTAGATTTTCTGGGTATTGGTCATCAATAATGTTCAACTATTTTTGTATGACGCTTTTCGGTTTATTACAACCATTATCAAAATATCTAAAATACATAAAATTAATTACAATATATATAAAACGTTATTTGGTATAAATACAGTATAAAATAATAACATTATAGTTTATACCTGTTCAAATTTTAAATAGCAGAATTTACACATTAAAAACATAAAAACATCAATGGATATTGTGTTAATTGCTCAAATATACGTGTTAACTGTGGGACTGTTTGAAACAAAGTGTAGGCGAAAGTTGTGTGAGTGTAAATAAAAGAACATCATATTTGTTTTGTTGTTATGATAATTATTCTGATATTTTACTAAGATGCAAACTATTGATTTAATTATTAATTATGTTATGGTATATATTAACAAAGCCATCATTATCAGTCTTTAAATTTACAGTATTATGATCTCTTTGAATTTGTATCATTTCTAATATGTTTCTTTTTATTTCATGTTTTTCGGTACCTAAAATGCTAATATTATCAAAATTAAAATTATGTAGATTGTTTAGTGCGTGGTTGGCTAAAGCGGTACATCTGTTATTGGTTTTTATAGAGTATTTATGTTCATAAATTCTTTTGTTTATGTATTGTTTTGTGCTTCCTATGTAGGTGCTAGGGCATTCTTTACAAATAAATAAATAAATTCTTTAATAAATTGAAACCAAAAATTCTTGATAAAAATAAACACACACTATATATAAAATAAATTGTAAAGAATGCCCTAGCACCTACATAGGAAGCACAAAACAATACATAAACAAAAGAATTTATGAACATAAATACTCTATAAAACCAATAACAGATGTACCGCTTTAGCCAACCACGCACTAAACAATCTACATAATTTTAATTTTGATAATATTAGCATTTTAGGTACCGAAAACATGAAATAAAAGAAACATATTAGAAATGATACAAATTCAAAGAGATCATAATACTGTAAATTCAAAGACTGATAATGATGGCTTTGTTAATATATACCATAACATAATTAATAATTAAATCAATAGTTTGCATCTTAGTAAAATATCAGAATAATTATCATAACAACAAAACAAATATGATGTTCTTTTATCTACACTCACACAACTTTCGCCTACACTTTGTTTCAAACAGTCCCACAGTTAACACGTATATTTGAGCAATTAACACAATATCCATTGATGTTTTTATGTTTTTAATGTGTAAATTCTGCTATTTAAAATTTGAACAGGTATAAACTATAATGTTATTATTTTATACTGTATTTATACCAAATAACGTTTTATATATATTGTAATTAATTTTATGTATTATAGATATTTTGATAATGGTTGTAATAAACCGAAACGCGTCATACAAAAATAGTTGAACATTATTGATGACCAATACCCAGAAAATCTACATATATATATATATATATATATATATATATATATATATATATATATATATATATATATGTTTTGAAATTACTTTGTTTATACGTAGATTTAGCCCTTTAAAACTACTATAGTACTTATATATATATATATATATATATATATATATATATATATATATTACTCAAATTTAGACCAGGGTAGAAAATTAATTAACGACATCGAATAATTTTAATCACCGTGTATAAGGAAGCTTTGGGAAAAGGTACGCGTAATTAAAGGCCTACTGTGAAGATTTAAATCATTCAATCAGGATGTAAGGTTTGTATAGAATTTTATTAGATAATACGGGTTATTAAAACCGTGGAGCATAAAAATTTATTCGTTTCATTAAAAATAAGGGATTTAAATTATTCACTAGACGCTTTCTATAAAAAGAAGCAGAATTAAAATGCTCAACTTGTATGTAATTTAATTGTTCCAAATACTAAAACTAGCGAGAAATTACGTGCGAAATTTATATTAGTTAATTCAATTTTTAAGTAACGGGTATTAAACAAAGTGTACAGATAATAATTAATATTTAATTAGTATTCGCTAAAAAGTAAAGGGTAGAAGTCAATGCCATTCATTATTATTTTAATTGGAGTTAATTGAACCACTAGTAATATATAATAAGCATAAAAGCCTGTGAAAATCCAAGTTTGGTTGAAATACCATGAAATAAAGCTTGGAGAATTATATTAAAACGTTCACTCACCTGCAAACTTTTAAATGTCAAAGTTCTAATAAATTTGAATGGATAAACATGCAACTTCTACGTATATTGGAAACGGTCGGATGCCTTAGCACGAAATACGAAACAGCGTTTATTTAAAAGTCACGTCGCGAGTCCACGTGTAGTTTAGACAGCTGATAGTAAAGAATATCGATTTGTACCACTCAAACCAAGGTAGAAAAGGACGGATAAAAAGCGTAAAACAGAGACACTGATAATAGAAGGCGTGATTTGCGAAGTTTCACTAAGGCTACGATTAGTTGAAATAAAATGCAAACATGAAAGGGGAAAACATATCAGTTGGTGTGTAAAATTAATTAGTTGTTCTCAGACGTGTCGAGCCGTGTAGAAATTTTTTAGATTTTCAACTTGCACGTGTGCAAATTTCATAGAATCGCTGTGCCGAGCCGTCGAAAAGGGAAAAGAGAATGCGAAATTATAAAAATTGTCCGTTGCGGGACAAATTCGACGTGCAAGCCGGCCATTATATAAACCCGTGTTAATAGGAGTTTTGCTCTCTTAGATTTTTGATTTTATTCAATACTTTAAACAGTTTTGCTCTTTATTTTTTTGATTATTTGATACTTTAAGTAAAATACGTGGTGATTACGTGCTACAAAAAAAAGTTATTAGTGCACTTAGAGAAGATACAAGGTAATAAAGTCTAGTTTTATTTGCGAGTATTACTGTACCAATTATCCAAATTAGTAACGATAAATAAATAAATAAAAGTAGGCAGTTTTGGGTATAGCGTGAAAGAATTATGAATTTCTTTGCTATTTTTCGGGAGTGAGTAATCAAGTGTTATTCGTAAACGTGATTGGATCTACAAAACAAGATTTAGATATACATAGATGCGTTCCTGAGAAGCCCTGAAACTTTTTAGATGAATGGTGGTGTAGAAAAATTTTAAAAGCGGTCAGAATCTGAAGCCGTAAACATAAACCAGCTGGAATGGTGGAATTAGCAAGGACGATGTACATTGAAGCCACGAGTGCAGTAACCTTCAGGTAAATTATGCAATGTTGTTCAATCTTTAATGTTTTGGTGTGTGTTGAATATTTTTATAATTTGTGTGATAAAATTGCACAGTAGTAAATTTGTATAAACAACAAATTTTTAATTTTAAGGTAATATTTTTCTTGTTTAAGTAGAAAGGAGTATTTATCAAGTTTTTAATTATGATGAAAATGTGGGTCTGTCTTTGAGCTCAATTAGACTAACCTGTTAAATTAACGTAAAGGGGTGGGAGATGCTTCCTTTTATTCAGACTTAGGTCTGCACATATTGTTAACTTAATAAGTATGCATTCTACTCTAATTCTGGATGCAAATTAAAATGATGACAAATTTTAACTTGAAATTTTATGATGCTGAAATTTATGCTACAATTTAATTTTGAAATTTTAATGTATTATGAATATTGATGTAAATGGAGTTAACGTTGAAGTTTGTGGTAGGAATGTGTTTGTTTTTTTTATGAATGAGGATGAAAGTTTTAACTAGGTGAGCAGCCGAGGCGGAGAGAGTAAAGAGGCGATTATCAGAAGAGAATCACAGCAATTCTGGACGGCCCAATCTGTGGGGCTCGAATGATCAGCAGAAAGTACCAGTTCCCGTTACCAGAGGCGCAATTCACATCAATTTTGGACGGCCCAACGTTGGGGCTCGAGTGTTCTTTTTACTCTGGTGAGTTTTTTTGTAAATTTCACAGCAATATATATATATATATATATATTGCCGTAGAACTCTTTTAAATTTCGTGCCCACTCCTGGACCAACATAAAATTTCCTAAAAAAAAATTTTAGGAAAAAATTTCTTACCCTTTTGTTTGAACGCTTTTGGATTTCTCTGCTCAACCTGGCTAGCTCAGCAATCGGCCTCTTCTTGAATACCTATGTTTAAATACATACCTCACACACACACACACACACACACACACACACCATCCAATTAAATTACCAAAATAATACAACAACCATACAACCTTTTATTGACACATGTTAGCAGATCAAATATTTACCCTTGGGTACAAACCATTTGGTACAATTGTTACCAGTTCAATTATTAAATGCTTTAAAGTCCTTGGTTTTTAAATTATTTTAACAAAAATTTTACATGATATGAGTAGATGGGCCCCACATGCAACCCTAGTTTGACTTCATACTGGTCTATTGTGAGCTCGTCATAACCCAGTTTTGGTAAATGCTTTTTAACCTTGCACTATATTGAAAACATACTTACAGGGCTCGTTTACTCTTTAGAACCACAATTTATAGCCTAAACAAACCTTTATATATTATCAATAAACCCTTATTTAATAATCAAAATTAATTGTCCTGCAATTGTACCTTTTTAAACAAGCTTTAAACATAATAAATACGCCACCAATAAGTCAAACACACAAACACCAAAATATTAATACAAATGTTTATACAATGACAGAAATTTAAAGTATGTTACCTGTAGTCACTTACGTTCCTCGTGACTGCTGCAGATGGCTACCAGAAACCCTCGTCGATATGTCCATCTACTACGATGAAGCCTGGATCCACAGATCCCCACCATCCAATATCTCCGCTACCACTCCGGTTCTTCTTTTAAGATATTAGCTTCTTCTCAACAGTAACATTCTATACCAGATATTTCATGCATACAAATTGCTTTCAAATTTGCTTACCCCAAATATCATCCATCCATTTTATAACTTTGTCGTAGTAACGGCACCTTTTATCTAAACAAGCACCAACTCGTGCAATCACTTTTATAACAGGCTGTACGCTACTACAGCTTTTATAATTTCTAATAGGATGTTTAATGCAACTTTACTGAACACACAAATAACTGATAACCAAAAGCTTTTACTATTATGTTGTAGATCTAAACCCGTATTTAGATCTAAATGGAAAGAAAGAGAGCTTTAATATCTTCGTTCGTGTATTTATATCATTCTCAAACCCTCCTAGTGGAACCTGTTTCACATGAAAAGTTTATTTTCCACGCTGCTTCCTAAAATTTTTAACATAACGAACACTGATTTCTCCAAAAATCCCATTTTCGTAGTGTTGTTACAAGGAATTTAGTTTACCACCGTAACGTACGCGCTCTTCTCGAAAACTGCTGGCTCTCAACCAATGGTATAATTTTACTTCGTCACAACGCTCCACCTATCAGGTATCCATCTCTGTTCCACGCATGTTTGTTGTCTCCTTAAAAACTCCTCTTTAGTTACAGAAAATCGATATCGTATCTGGCCTTTACAATTACCCGTGTATATCTTACGTGACTTCTACCCCAACGCTTTATTTATACATTTCTCTGTCTGTTTTATATTATTGACCGTTTACTCCAGTCACTCCTCAAGGTACCCGTTATTGTAGCAGCTTATCCAAATCAACCGTTGCAAACGATTTCTTTGGAATTCTATCTTTATGTTCGTTTAATATTTTATGAAACTGACATATAACAACAGGTGTTTCTCAAAACAACCGACTGTTTGAAATAACAATTCTCGGTTTCTTCGCTTCGTAGTATTTGTATAACCGAGCGTTGGCTTTTAAAATGAACAACATTTGCGTTTGAAATTATTGATTTTCTATGCAAGCACGCTCCCTTCTTGCTTCCATGCGTTTGATTAAGGGTTGTTATAATTACTTATGCGTATCCTTGAGTTGTTTATGTACTCTAAAACTTTCTTTCCTTATATAATTTTCACATTCCAATTTAAATATAGAAAAATATTTTAATAGCCGTCGGTTTTCATCATATAAATTAATTAATTTGGGGCGTAATTAATTTGCTCCTATTTCTATATACACGGTTGCCAAAATTTATATATATATATTATATATATATATATATATATATATATATATACATATATATATGAGCAGGCTTTTAGTTCAAAAAGAAGAATTCTCAAATTCGGTTTTGGGTAGTGTAACGTTTGTGCGTTATTCAAGCACACATTTGTAAATAAAATAGCTTTTATTGATGCAAGTAACTGGAAGCAACTTTTAGCGAAAGGACACCCTTTAAATTTGATTTAAGTTTGTTAGTGTAGTCTTTAACAGGTTATAAAGGAACTATTTAACTATATTATTAAAGTTAAATACAAAAATAAACAGAAAAAACTCAATACATGCATTTACAACTAGCGGTAAAAGGTACTTCACATGCTGAATATCAAATTAGAATAACACAAACATATTGTTTCAGACTAATCATCTTATAAATGTGTATTTGTAAACATTTTCATGAATTGAAAATACACCCAAATCATTGTAAATTGCTTAAAGATACAGAAAAGATAAAACGACGTTACGATGATCAATTTTCCTTTTTTCACCCCTTTATGATTTCCTATTTGCATTGATAAAACGAAGTCAATTAATTTCATGTAATGAAAGAAAATATTATTTACAATTTTTGAAATTCTTTAATTACACCCTTCGATCAATTAATATTATATGTATCATTTATCCCAAAATTTATATACCTTGAGTTCAATATAAAGTCACCAAAAACTACCTCTTTACAAAGGAATCTGGAACGTTCTAGAACTCTTTATGAATTATTACGTAAATTTAACGTATGCAATGTTTCTTGTTGACTTCATTACAAGTTTTGGATAAATTGAATAAATTCAGTAATAAAATTTAAACTGAAAAATATCTTAAAATTAAGTAGATCTGACCTGTGTTATCCTGATATGCTGTTTCGTGCTGTGGATTAACACCCCTTTACTGTCTTCAATTGTATACCAATATTCTGCTTAGTTGAACCAATATTTGAGTACAGTTACCCCTTGTTTTCCAAAAATTACCTCGTGCTTCTTCATTTTATATTTGTCTGCAAATGCTTTGAATTTCTTCCCTTAAATGCTTTCGACGAAAATTAGAATTGAATCAGAATTGTACCAAAATTCGATTGGAATTGTCCCCTTAGTATCCAATTAGAATTAGAACTTCTTTTCGACACAACTTTGAATTGTCCAGAAATATACCAGAAGTATTACTGTCGACGCTGATTTGAAATGTCCAGAAATATACTACAGATTTGAAGCCCTATCATTATAAATATTTCATTTAAATTAATTACCCAAATTCTACTCACGTTTTCCATAAAAAACGGCAAAAACTCTTTATATATGCTTAACGTAATTGTTGCACAATTTTTACTGTAACTTAAATTTAATCTATTATACTTTATTTATTTTACGCGTAGATTTCTGGTTAACAGTGTCGTAGCTTTGACGTGCATCAGTTGTGGACTGAGTCGTTTTATCACCGAATGGGTGTTAACTAGCCCTTCCCACTATCTCTGGGTTGCGTTTTCAAACATTTCTTCAGATTTGTTTCAACCAACCAGGTTTTGAATCCGTTTCTGTTGTAATTAATTCGAATTTTTGTGTAATGGTGTGTATTTGCTATTGTTATCTTTGCCAGACTTTCAACTTTAATTCTGTTGTTTTGTCTAGATATCGCCTTTTGGATAATTGTACAAAATAAATGATGTAACTCTAATGCTGTTTTTGTTCATGTGTTTATGCATCTTTGAAACTGCGTTTTCTTATCAAAGCGTTTATTGCACGAAGTTTTGTTAGGTTTTATCTACTTTTCTGCGTCTTTATTTTATAATTGTAGAACACTTCTCATGTACGATTATTTCATTTCTGAATATACGTTCTATTGTTGAAAAATATGCTTACTTGCATCGTTTAAAGTTAAGTACGGTCTATATACAAGGTGTTAAATGCTTGCTATTTACATAATGTACGAATTGTCAATTTTTCTGCCAAATAAATGCAGTTTTCTGATTCCTATTGCTATTTATAGTTGCTACACGACCCTTACTACTCAATACACCCCTAAACAACCCCTTATCGCAGCAATACATATATATATATATATATATATAAATATATATTTATATATAGCTATTATAATAGGGTTATTTAAGGATATATAAAGTCGGGAGGTGCAATTTATGTAATCTTTATAAAAATAAAGAAAGCCAAACGTTTAAATCACAAAAAGGACATACTTCGGTCATTATGCAAAAAGTAAATTTCAATCACCTTGTATAAAATCGACAACCAGACAATTAATAAAAGAAAGTTCATTCTGTAATAACTTAAATCAAAATAAATTACTTTGGAAGTTATGCAATACATTGCTAAACATTTAAAGACATACTCAAGCGCCAAAGCAAATACAAATCACCGTGTATAATATAAAAGGAAGCTCATTATGTAATAACTGAACTATATTTAGTAGAATAAATAATTCTGGGCGTAACCCAATTCATTTTAGAAACATTTAATATATTCATAAACTCCCAATAAATACAAACTATGCATACTTAAAAGTGAAATTTTTTTTTTTCAAATTTGACATATTGCGTAAGGAACTGAAGACAATAAAACACATAAAACAAACTTTTAAAAAATAAGCATATTTGATAACGCAATAAGACCGATATTGAAGCGAAATCCTTCGTGATGTTTGATATATAAATTGCCACTTAAAGAAAGCCAACGTAGGTAAACAAAGTATGAAGATTATGATTTTGGAAGTAGGTGCAGAATTAAGCGTTATTATTTAAAAGTCCCTGTTCAAAATTACAACTACGTGATGTTAAAAGGTACAGAGTACCATTGGCTAACGCAATCCATAGTGTAAAATATTGTCTACGTAAATTTTGGGGCACCTGAGCAATGCATAAAGTAAGCAACTTGAAGTAAAACCCAAGCGACTGCAAGATTGTCCAGTGCAACGCCTCTGCCATGGTCAAATAACAAGATATCGGGCGGTCAACCGATAACAGTTCATGAGACGACTTGTCTATATAATGCATCAAAACTAATAACAAACGTTCATTCCGTAACCGAAGCACAAACGGTAAAGTCGTATCAAACGTATTACGTCAATTTCAACTTAGTGAAGTAAAATTAAAAATTATCATTAAAAGTCAGATTAATTAAAATTGCAAGTGAAAAAAACGGTATAAGTGCGCGTTTAAACATACGAGTGTACAAAAATCCGCCGTTTGTTTAAAACGTAAGTCTAAATTAATTAGTATTAAATAAAATTTTTACAATTCATTATTTAGGGCTCCAAGTAAGTACGGAAGTAAAACTCAAAACAATAATTTAATGTTCCAAGTAAGTACGGAAGTAAAACTCAAAACAATACTTCAATGCTCCAATCAAATACGAAAATACAACTTAAAATAATACTTCAATACTAATACTTCAATACCTCTAAGTACTAAATGCAATAAATAGGAAAATTCTTAATTAAGACGTTGGGATTACAAGTAAAGTTCTAAGCAACACGTTCATTTGAAGCCACTCGTTAAGCTGCAGAAAACCAGTTCAAAGCATTACGGTGTACGCAAAGTTGCGGGTCTACGACCACTAAACTAGCAACTGATTTTAAACAGAAAACTCCCGTAGGAATTAATCGGAAGAATACCGGGTTAGAATTAAATTTTTAATTAATGGCATATGTTTTAGTGTAAATATTTAAAACTTATATGTACTTAGAGATTTTGTGTAAAAAGTCATCAAAAATTTGGTGATATGTAGAAAATACGTTAAAAGAAAAGGAAAGGTTTTTTGAACATTCAACGAAACATTCAATATAATATCTAATATTTTTTGCCGGCTTTAACTGCTTAAAAGGGGTTATAAATTATGGTAATGAACAAATTCAATATTTATTTTAATTTTAATTCAAAAATTCTTAAATAGTATATGACAGTACGAGGGTCGTAGAGTGGAAAATTGTACATATTTCTTAGCTTATTATATAAATTTTGACAAATTTCGTTAACTAATTCAGGTTCATTAAGTGTTATAGGGAAGTGGGTTAATATTCTTTGTTATAATATCTTCTTTCACTCTGTGCAGGGCATAACTGAGCTAGTCGGGGCATAAATTTTAATGTGTTGTTTTTAAAATTATTTCAGATATTTTATAGGCACTATCGTAGCAGAGTAAACTGACGACCCAACGTGGCGCTCAAAAAAATCTATCGATCCCGCGAGGGGGCTCGAAAAACTAATAGGGAGTAGTTAAAGCAAGAAAATTGATGAATAAACGAGGGACTTTTAAAACGTGTAAATTGAAATATTAATTAAAATTAGGAGTTACAGACGTAGTTAAGAATTATAGACCGCCACAAAATAAATTTAGAAAGTTACATTAGAGTTTTAGCTACAAAAGAATGCAGGAGGTTACTAACGCGTTGAGGAATGAAGGAGTGGAGACAGGATCTTAGGAAAGTGTGTTGGTAGAGGATACACAAACTGAAATTGCCGGGAGAGTATTAGAAAGAAGTCGCAGCGAGGAACAGCAAACTATACAGGAATCTAGAATGATGTCGATTTTTAATGATAAAATGGACAAAAACGACAAATGAGTGCTGGTGAGGGCAATAAAAATTAACGAGCATATGCAAAAATTAAGAACATAGTTTGGGAAAAATTTGGCTAAGTTTGTGGAAAATTTTAGAGCAGAAATAGACATCTTAAGCTAGGGTCTAAAACAAACGAAACAAACAATTGAAGAAATGAAGGTAGAGGTGCAGAATAAAGTTGTACGAATTGTGGAGGACATCGATGACGTGAGGATGAAGTTTTAAAGGTTAAATTGAGCCAAGAGTGTGTGAAAGGAAACCACCGAGAAAAATGGAGGCATTTAGACATAAAAATACAAGCAGTTTAGGGAAATAGTGAAACAGGAATTAGGGTTAATAAGGAATTAGGAAACTTGAAAACAGACTTTGAAAATTTTAGCAGAAATACGGTACAAAAATTCTCGGGAAACTATCAGAATAAATCAACCAAGCATACCAGTAAATCAATACTCTAAATTTTATGATGATAATAAGTTACACCCGAAGATATTTTTAAATAATGTTAAAACGCTGATACAAGGATCAACGCATGAACAACATAAATTAAATTTGGTAAGATCAATGCTAAAGGGGGTCGCAGAAATATGGTTTGGTCAAATAGAAAGCGAATTGGAAACATTTCTAGAATTCGAACATAAATTTTTAAATTACTTTTGGGGGACAACCAACACTTTAAAGTAAGGGCTGACTTCATTATGGGTAAATATAACCAAGATTTAGGAATAACCCGGGAGTTATATGCCATAAAGAATTTTAGCATCGCGAAACAACTAGATCTTCCATTAGAGGAGAAACACATAATAAAATATTTAGCGGAAAATTTTGAGGTAGAAGTGAGACAACACATAGCGCTTCAAAATTCGTGGACCGGGACGTATTTTTGGAATATCTGCAGCGGTATGATGAAATGGGTCCGAAATGTCAGACGGACAATAGGACGAGAAATTAAACAATAAAGTTTGTAAGGAACCAGAGAAATGTAGAAACGGATGGATTTAATTATAGCGGCAATAATAACAACTATGGAGGAAATTTCAATAGGGTAGCAACAACATTTATAATAATGGCAACGGTTTTAGACATAATTGAGTGCAAACAACATACTAAAGCAAGAGACGGAGAGCACCAATAATTATAGAATCACAAATCAAAAAAATCCGCGTCAAAGGCACAATGAGAACCAAGATACACATAGCCGAGAACCGGCGGAGCAAGCGCAAAACACCAGAAGAATTAATGGCACATACTCTGAGATTACGAATCAGGCGGTTCCATTTATGTCGAATCAAAATTTTAAGAAGAAACAAACTGCGAGTCGGGGCGTAGAATGTCAGAAGTGTGAAGCAAGTAGGTAAGCTAGAGAACCTGAAAATCAAAATAGATAAATTAGCACTAGACATAGTAGGAATTAGCGAAGTCCGCTGGCCGGAGGCGGAGATTCTTGGAGTGGAAACTTCGGGGTAATTCATACAGGATCAGAAGAAGGAAATTCGGGTGTGGGGATAGTTATGCGAAAAAAACTAGGACGACGTGTAGAAAACTACTTACAAAAGAACGAAAGAGTACCCATGGTTAGATTTGATTCTAAACCAGTAAATACAGCAATAACACTGGTACACATGCCCACCTCTAGCTACAGTGAGGAAGAAGTAGAAGCAATCTACACAGATATCGAAGACATACTAAGATACGTAAACGAACAAGAAAATTTACGGGGGATTTTAATGCAGTGGTAGGTGAGGGTAAAGAAAGAGCGATAGTAGGTTTATTTAATTAAGGCACGAAAAATAACAGGGGAACGAGACTAGTAGAATTTTGCGACAAGAACAACTTAACCATCACAAATACATTATTTCAACATCATGCTAGAAAACGATACACGTCGAAGATGCCAGGAGATATAGGATGATATCAAATAGATTACATTCTTGTTAGACAACGGTTTAGAAATCAAGTAAACGGCTGTAGAAGCTACCCAGAAGCAGATATAGACACTGACCACAACATCCTAATTATGAAGACCGCACTTAAATTTAAAAATCTGAAAAAGAGGTACGGAAAAAGGCATTTTAACTTTGAGAAGCTAAAAGATAAAGATATCCACGAAAGATTTGAAAAAAAGTCAAATGAATTGCTGAAAGCTATCGGGAAAATTTCTGATACTAAGAAAGTAGAAACAGAATGGAATAACATTAAATCCAGCTTAGACATGGCGACCAGAGATATTCTGGGGTATGCACAAAAAAAAGAAACCATGGATAATAAAGGATATCCTGAATTTAATAGAAAAAAGACGAAAATACAAAAATAGATCAGACGAAACAGGAAAACAGAAATGCAAAGCCATAAAATGGAAAATTATTTGCAAAAGCAGGAAAGCTAAAGAACAGTGGATTAATAAAAAGTGCAAAGAGGTACAAACTAAGATTGAAATAGGAAAGACAGACAAGGCATACTAAATAATTTGAATTAATTTTAGGGATATAAAACCATATAGCAAAAATATAAGAGATGCGGGAGGAAACGTCATTATAGAAAATGTAGAGAAAGTAGCTAGATGGCAGGAATATATAGGGAATTTATATTCAGGCGAGGAATTAACAGCATTAGAACAGGAATCAGACATTGAAAACGATGACGTGGGATGTCCTATACTTAAAGATGAGTTTGAATTAACATTAAAAGTTCTGAAAAATGTTAAGGCGCCGAGTACAGATAAGGTGCAAGCAGAAACTCTAAAGGCCGCTGGATAAGCAGTAACAGAGCGTCTCTTCCGACTTGCAAGTTATATGTATAAGACAGGCGAGATAACCGAAGATTTCAAACGTAGCATCATAGTAACCATACCAAAAAAAGAGGCGTCGATAGATGTGAAAATTTTCGAACAATAAGCTTGACAGCACACGCTTCAAAAATATTAACTAGAATTGTACAAAGACAAATGGAAAAACGAGCTGAAGAAATACTGGGAGAAGATCAATTTGGGTTTAGGCAAAACACGGGAACACGCAAAGCTATTTTAGCTCAGAGGGTGATAATGGAGAAAACAATAGAGAAGGGGGAAAGCGTATATATAGGGTTTGTAGATCTAGAAAAAGCGTTCGACCATGTAAAATGGAAAGAATGTTTGAAATACTCAAAAAAATTGGAAGGAGTTTTAGGGATAGACGGATAGTACATTGCTTATACAAAGAGCAAACGGCGGTAATAGAATTAGAGCAAGAACGTAGGGACGTAAATATTAGGAAAGGGGTGAGACAGAAATGTGCCTTATCCCCATTAATTTTTAACTTGTACATAGAAGAGGCAATGAATACTATCAAATGCAAGAAGACATTTGGAATTAATATGCAGCGACAAAAGATTGATATGCTTAGATTTGCAGATGATATAGCGGTATCACCATCTAGCAAAGAAGAGCTAGAAGCTGCTCTTAATGAAATGGAAACAGTTCTAACGGAGAGATATGGTATGAAAGTTAACAAAATTCAAACTAAAGTTCTAGTATGCAAAGAGCGGAAAATAAATAAAAAATAAGAATACAAATAGGTGACGAAATCGTACAAGAAGTTAAGGAATTCTGCTACCTTGGAGGTCAAATAACGCAAGATGGGAAAAGCACAAAAAATATAAAACAAAGATTAGGACAAGGTCGTGTTACATTTAACAAGAAAAAGCAACAACTGTGTTTAAAGATCACAAACATAGAAACAAGGAAAAGATTGCTTAAAACATATGTGTGCAGCACAGCACTGTACGGCTGTGAAGCCTGGACGGTAGGAGAAGCAGACAAGAAAAAGTAGAAGCCTTCGAAATGTGGTGCTACAGACGTATGGCGAAGATGCCATGGACAGACAAAGTTAGGAACAAAGAGGTACTAGAAATGGTAGAGGAAGAAAGAACTATGTAAAAAAAGAGTAAAAAATACGAGAGATAGGATGATAGGCCACATACTAAGACATGAGGGGAATAGTTCAGAATATATTAGAAGCAGAGATATGAAAAAAGAGAAGTAGAGGTAGACCTAAGTTAGACTACGGCACACAATAGTGAAAAATGTAGGCTGTGAGAATTTCAGGGAAATGTGTGGGCTAGCTCAGAATAGAAATCAATGGAGGTACGCTTCCAACCAGTCGCAAGATGGAAAAACTAATGACAAAAATAATAGTTGTACTTAAACATGGTGATTGTTATAAACAACTTCAGATATTGGTTTTGCAATACTCTCAACTAATGTAATTGTGCGAAAGGATTTATTACTTGAAAACTATTATTGCAGCAAATGTCTAAGTGTTGGAGGCTCCTTGGCAGCCACAGGCTGTTGTGAGAATTGCAGGGGAACGGTGTAGGCTAGCTCAAAACATAAATAAGCTGAGGTACAAGTCCGACCAGTTTCAAGATGTAAAACCCAATGACGAAAAAATAAGTGCTTTTAAATCTGATGATTATTATAAACAACTACAGGTGTTGGTTGTGAAATGTTTTCAACAAATGTTGATTATGCAAAAGGATAAACTGAAAAAACTATTAATTCAATAAAGGTTCAGGTGCTGGGGACTTGGCAGCCAAAGCTGGTTACCCCTTCACATACTACTGAATATCGGGGAAACAGGGTATATAACTGTAAAACAAAAGAAGGTGACCGAAATGAATCAAACAAGAAAGAACGGCAGCGATGTTCAAAGACAACGAACATAGATACAAGAAGAAAACTGTTTAAAGCACAGTGTGAGCACAGCACAGTACATCTATGAAACAGGGGCAGCAGGAAAAGCAGATAGAAGGAGATAGATGCCTTTCGAAATGTTGTGCTTTAGGTGTATGAGGATGGTAGCATGGACAGACAAACTTAATAACAAATAGGTTGTAGCAATAGTAGAGGAATAAAGATATCTGTGGAAAATGAAAAAAATAGGAGAAATAGAAGGACAGGATACGTTCTAATGCATTTCTGAGGAATAGGACGAGATATACTACAAGCAGAGGTAGGAAAAAGAAGGTAGAGGTACACCGAGATCAGGCTTTCGCACACAGATAGTGATAGATGCAGATTGTGCAAATTTCAGCGGAATGCGTAGGTTGGTTCAGACTAGGAAACAATGAGGGTACATGTCCAACCAGTTCTAGGACTGAAGACCTAATGATGATGATGATGATGATGATGATGCAGTTTGTTTTAAGAAAAATCAGATGGTGCCTAAAAAAAACTTTATTTGGTCATTAAGGCTTTTAGGGTATAAGCAGATGCCCGGATTTGGTTAAGAAAAGGATTTCTTTTTCCTCTTATTTTTGTAGTTTTGCCTTGATGGCTACGTGTCAATTAAATTAATTTGTAACATATCCTTTCACTTACTAGATGCCCAAGTTACGGCTCATATCTATCATGTCTATTATAATTTGTATTAAAGTAAAGGATTCCTTTTTGTGTCTAAAATCGGGTCCTGGATATTTTATAAATTATTATTTACATAGCATGAATAAAATTGGGTTTTTAATTACTCTAGGGAAAATGAAATGAGCACGCGCTATCGAAATGATCAGTTCTCTGTTCTAATTGGATGTATGACATTAGCCGGTTTCAATAATCCAAACACGTGAGAAACGAAACACGTTCTGGGACAAGGATAATTTCGTAGACACTTTAGTGTCAAACCTCGTGGAAGCGATCGGGTTTTTCGGGAGAGTGCTGTTATAGGGTGCTTCGATGTAGTGTTTTAATATTCCCTTCATACCCTTTTAACTTCTTCTTTCAAAGCACTACATCGATTATTGGCATGCAATAGCAGTATACAATCTGCAGAAGACCGAATCACCACGACCCTGAGAAGAATTCCGTCGCAGGAGGCAATGAACCGTAAAGTGTTTATAATTTATAGCTTCTTGAAAGTACCCGAATTTGCACGATTAAATCTTAATAGCTAATTAAGATGGTGTGGGGGATAAAGATTACAGGTAATACTGGATTAGTCTTTATTGATTTAATTTATGATTGAGGTTCCCAAACTTACTAAATCATATTTTAGATATATGTATATCATGGAGTTATAGTACAATTGTGTTGCTTTGTGGGCGGTGGACCCTCCACAGGTCGTAAAACTTTTCACGTTACGGAGCCTACCGAGCCGTGCGGCACGCGACTGACGATATCCTAAAGCAAAGGTTAAAAGTATGGGAAAATAAACGCATTTAATTAATGCATGATGAAAGAAAAGTCCATTTCCGGTATTTCTAACATAATGTAACAACTTTTGCCCTTGCACGAGAAATCATAATGTAAATAAGTTTCTAGTGCCTGTCAACAATAGCGATAAAGTTAGATACGTTTAGAATAGCAGCTAAAATCAACTGAACTCTGTTCAGTAATATATATTGTAAATACTTTCTACAAACAAAAATGCAGTTATCTTCAGACGACTAATATGTACTTAAGTATATTCGGGGATAAGAAACCTATTAAAATATTCCATTCTCTCCTATTTTTCCATACCCAAATTACTACAATTTAAGCATTATTTACGTTACTTTAAGAGGAAATGTAAAAAGAGGTCGCTACTTTATTTATATATTTCTAAATGAAACAGGTCTTCACTGTTTGTTTTACTAAATGATACGACTATTACAAAGACTTCAGTTGGTTAAACAATGTGGTGTCTCCGTGGCGTAGTCAGTATTCGTGTGACTACTAGGCCCAAAGTCACGGGTTCAAAGTCGGACACGGTCCGCTTGAGAAATGTTAGGCGAGCATTTTTCACACAAAAACGTCTTGGTTTGAATGAGGGGTAAAATGGAGGTCCTGTGTGTGGGTGTTGTCATGCGCGTTAAAGATCCCTACCTTGCTTGTAACAGCAAGGGTTCGGCAAAATTCAAAATTTACCGTGTTAAAAGAGACTCGTTTCCTGACCAATGTAGCACCTTCGGGTAAAGTATAAGAAAATCAAATGTGGTGGTATAGCATTGTCCGTATGAATACAAAGCCACAAGCGAAAAACATACCGGTAGTCTTCGCAGTGAGGTTGAAACGAGCAGTCTTATTTTATAAAAAAAAGAAGCTTAGCATACCAATATAGTTTCCCTAATCCTTTAAAATAAATGTACCATGATTTATGGCAAAATATATTATTGTTTTGTTTCCCATTTTACCTAATAAAGTAAGCACATCCCATTTGATACAGAACACTGCTCTGTTCTGTTGTTATTATTTTCATGAAAAAAGTAGCCGGTCACAACAATTACGTCAATTGATATTGCAGAAATTAACATTTTTTCACAATTTTCCCTACGTAGTAATCCTTTAAAAAGCTGGGCTCTCTTTGCAATCTATAACTTCGACGTATGCTTAATATATAGCGCAACCACAGAGCATAAACAAATATTATGTATGTAATGTATAAGTAGAGTAGCTACCTTCGTCCTAGAACAAAATCGACCATTTCTATATGTATTTTCCCATAAAAAAATCTAAGGTTCATTTTGCACTTTCTTGTACCCAACATTGAAATCCCTATTAGGAAGCGTTGAAGATCAATTCAGGCCACTTTGCAGCCCAACACTCCGACGGGAGAGTATATTACATTCAGTTTCTAAGAATAGAAAAACACTAACATAAACTATATAAAATTTTATTGAGGATAATATATTTACAATCAATATTCTACATTAATAAGAAGTATTGCATTTCTTCTTGCTCCATAATTGAATAATATCCAACAGGTAGTGTTGCATATGAACCAGGAAGTAAGTGGCGTTTATCATCATGCGGACAATTTTCTAATTAGCGATGGTGTCAATCTTATGCTTGGATGTTTGAATTAGATTCTGCGTTACAAAACTTCCTTATAATATTCCATACAGTCGACATAATCTTCAAACGTAATTCTATTCTTTATCACCGACCTTTAGTTTCTATAATTTTCTTTGTAACACCAAAGTTTCGGATGCCAGGTGGTTCTTCCTCTTCTCGTAAGAGTACAGCTTCTTCTTACTCGACTGTAGTAAAAATTTTCGTCGTATATATTTTTGATCGTTACCCAATAAAATCTGTCATAAGTCGTTCATTATTTTCATCTTTCATCATACCCAGTTCTTTCTTGTTAATTAGCGGAATTCCATAATTGTTGTTGGCAGGATAGTCGGATGTATCAAAACGTTGCTGACAGTCCCACTTCATAGTTTCATAAGAATCATGGTTTATTATTTTATAAATTAGGCTATCCGTATCTGTGTAAAAACTCGGCAACCATTTCCAGAGGTGGCGTTCATATATCCATAGTGAAAATCGTAGATTGTCAACTTGGATAAGTCAAGAATGCATATATATATATATATACTATATATATATATATATAAATATATATATATATATATATATATATATATATATATATATATATATATAGGTTTATTATATATATATATATATAATAAACCTATATATATATATATATATATATATTATATATATATATATATATATATATATTATATATATATATATATGTATATATATATTATATATATATTTTTGCCGGCTTTAACTGCTTAAAAGGGGTTATAAATTATGGTAATGAACAAATTCAATATTTATTTTAATTTTAATTCAAAAATTCTTAAATAGTATATGACAGTACGAGGGTCGTAGAGTGGAAAATTGTACATATTTCTTAGCTTATTATATAAATTTTGACAAATTTCGTTAACTAATTCAGGTTCATTAAGTGTTATAGGGAAGTGGGTTAATATTCTTTGTTATAATATCTTCTTTCACTCTGTGCAGGGCATAACTGAGCTAGTCGGGGCATAAATTTTAATGTGTTGTTTTTAAAATTATTTCAGATATTTTATAGGCACTATCGTAGCAGAGTAAACTGACGACCCAACGTGGCGCTCAAAATCTATCGATCCCGCGAGGGGCTCGAAAAACTAATAGGAGTAGTTAAAGCAAGAAAATTGATGAATAAACGAGGGACTTTTAAAACGTGTAAATTGAAATATTAATTAAAATTAGGAGTTACAGACGTAGTTAAGAATTATAGACCGCCACAAAATAAATTTAGAAAGTTACATTAGAGTTTTAGCTACAAAAGAATGCAGGAGGTTACTAACGCGTTGAGGAATGAAGGAGTGGAGACAGGATCTTAGGAAAGTGTGTTGGTAGAGGATACACAAACTGAAATTGCCGGGAGAGTATTAGAAAGAAGTCGCAGCGAGGAACAGCAAACTATACAGGAATCTAGAATGATGTCGATTTTTAATGATAAAATGGACAAAAACGACAAATGAGTGCTGGTGAGGGCAATAAAAATTAACGAGCATATGCAAAAATTAAGAACATAGTTTGGGAAAAATTTGGCTAAGTTTGTGGAAAATTTTAGAGCAGAAATAGACATCTTAAGCTAGGGTCTAAAACAAACGAAACAAACAATTGAAGAAATGAAGGTAGAGGTGCAGAATAAAGTTGTACGAATTGTGGAGGACATCGATGACGTGAGGGATGAAGTTTTAAAGGTTAAATTGAGCCAAGAGGTGTGTGAAAGGGAAACCACCGAGAAAAATGGAGGCATTTAGACATAAAAATACAAGCAGTTTAGGGAAATAGTGAAACAGGAATTAGGGTTAATAAGGAATTAGGAAACTTGAAAACAGACTTTGAAAATTTTAGCAGAAATACGGTACAAAAATTCTCGGGAAACTATCAGAATAAATCAACCAAGCATACCAGTAAATCAATACTCTAAATTTTATGGTGATAATAAGTTACACCCGAAGATATTTTTAAATAATGTTAAAACGCTGATACAAGGATCAACGCATGAACAACATAAATTAAATTTGGTAAGATCAATGCTAAAGGGGGTCGCAGAAATATGGTTTGGTCAAATAGAAAGCGAATTGGAAACATTTCTAGAATTCGAACATAAATTTTTAAATTACTTTTGGGGGACAACCAACACTTTAAAGTAAGGGCTGACTTCATTATGGGTAAATATAACCAAGATTTAGGAATAACCCGGGAGTTATATGCCATAAAGAATTTTAGCATCGCGAAACAACTAGATCTTCCATTAGAGGAGAAACACATAATAAAATATTTAGCGGAAAATTTTGAGGTAGAAGTGAGACAACACATAGCGCTTCAAAATTCGTGGACCGGGACGTATTTTTGGAATATCTGCAGCGGTATGATGAAATGGGTCCGAAATGTCAGACGGACAATAGGACGAGAAATTAAACAATAAAGTTTGTAAGGAACCAGAGAAATGTAGAAACGGATGGATTTAATTATAGCGGCAATAATAACAACTATGGAGGAAATTTCAATAGGGGTAGCAACAACATTTATAATAATGGCAACGGTTTTAGACATAATTGGAGTGCAAACAACATACTAAAGCAAGAGACGGAGAGCACCAATAATTATAGAATCACAAATCAAAAAAATCCGCGTCAAAGGCACAATGAGAACCAAGATACACATAGCCGAGAACCGGCGGAGCAAGCGCAAAACACCAGAAGAATTAATGGCACATACTCTGAGATTACGAATCAGGCGGTTCCATTTATGTCGAATCAAAATTTTTAAGAAGAAACAAACTGCGAGTCGGGGCGTAGAATGTCAGAAGTGTGAAGCAAGTAGGTAAGCTAGAGAACCTGAAAATCAAAATAGATAAATTAGCACTAGACATAGTAGGAATTAGCGAAGTCCGCTGGCCGGAGGCGGGAGATTCTTGGAGTGGAAACTTCGGGGTAATTCATACAGGATCAGAAGAAGGAAATTCGGGTGTGGGGATAGTTATGCGAAAAAAACTAGGACGACGTGTAGAAAACTACTTACAAAAGAACGAAAGAGTACCCATGGTTAGATTTGATTCTAAACCAGTAAATACAGCAATAACACTGGTACACATGCCCACCTCTAGCTACAGTGAGGAAGAAGTAGAAGCAATCTACACAGATATCGAAGACATACTAAGATACGTAAACGAACAAGAAAATTTACGGGGGATTTTAATGCAGTGGTAGGTGAGGGTAAAGAAAGAGCGATAGTAGGTTTATTTAATTAAGGCACGAAAAATAACAGGGGAACGAGACTAGTAGAATTTTGCGACAAGAACAACTTAACCATCACAAATACATTATTTCAACATCATGCTAGAAAACGATACACGTCGAAGATGCCAGGAGATATAGGATGATATCAAATAGATTACATTCTTGTTAGACAACGGTTTAGAAATCAAGTAAACGGCTGTAGAAGCTACCCAGAAGCAGATATAGACACTGACCACAACATCCTAATTATGAAGACCGCACTTAAATTTAAAAATCTGAAAAAGAGGTACGGAAAAAGGCATTTTAACTTTGAGAAGCTAAAAGATAAAGATATCCACGAAAGATTTGAAAAAAAGTCAAATGAATTGCTGAAAGCTATCGGGAAAATTTCTGATACTAAGAAAGTAGAAACAGAATGGAATAACATTAAATCCAGCTTAGACATGGCGGCCAGAGATATTCTGGGGTATGCACAAAAAAAAGAAACCATGGATAATAAAGGATATCCTGAATTTAATAGAAAAAAGACGAAAATACAAAAATAGATCAGACGAAACAGGAAAACAGAAATGCAAAGCCATAAAATGGAAAATTATTTGCAAAAGCAGGAAAGCTAAAGAACAGTGGATTAATAAAAAGTGCAAAGAGGTACAAACTAAGATTGAAATAGGAAAGACAGACAAGGCATACTAAATAATTTGAATTAATTTTAGGGATATAAAACCATATAGCAAAAATATAAGAGATGCGGGAGGAAACGTCATTATAGAAAATGTAGAGAAAGTAGCTAGATGGCAGGAATATATAGGGAATTTATATTCAGGCGAGGAATTAACAGCATTAGAACAGGAATCAGACATTGAAAACGATGACGTGGGATGTCCTATACTTAAAGATGAGTTTGAATTAACATTAAAAGTTCTGAAAAATGTTAAGGCGCCGAGTACAGATAAGGTGCAAGCAGAAACTCTAAAGGCCGCTGGATAAGCAGTAACAGAGCGTCTCTTCCGACTTGCAAGTTATATGTATAAGACAGGCGAGATAACCGAAGATTTCAAACGTAGCATCATAGTAACCATACCAAAAAAAGAGGCGTCGATAGATGTGAAAATTTTCGAACAATAAGCTTGACAGCACACGCTTCAAAAATATTAACTAGAATTGTACAAAGACAAATGGAAAAACGAGCTGAAGAAATACTGGGAGAAGATCAATTTGGGTTTAGGCAAAACACGGGAACACGCAAAGCTATTTTAGCTCAGAGGGTGATAATGGAGAAAACAATAGAGAAGGGGGAAAGCGTATATATAGGGTTTGTAGATCTAGAAAAAGCGTTCGACCATGTAAAATGGAAAGAATGTTTGAAATACTCAAAAAAATTGGAAGGAGTTTTAGGGATAGACGGATAGTACATTGCTTATACAAAGAGCAAACGGCGGTAATAGAATTAGAGCAAGAACGTAGGGACGTAAATATTAGGAAAGGGGTGAGACAGAAATGTGCCTTATCCCCATTAATTTTTAACTTGTACATAGAAGAGGCAATGAATACTATCAAATGCAAGAAGACATTTGGAATTAATATGCAGCGACAAAAGATTGATATGCTTAGATTTGCAGATGATATAGCGGTATCACCATCTAGCAAAGAAGAGCTAGAAGCTGCTCTTAATGAAATGGAAACAGTTCTAACGGAGAGATATGGTATGAAAGTTAACAAAATTCAAACTAAAGTTCTAGTATGCAAAAGAGCGGAAAATAAATAAAAAATAAGAATACAAATAGGTGACGAAATCGTACAAGAAGTTAAGGAATTCTGCTACCTTGGAGGTCAAATAACGCAAGATGGGAAAAGCACAAAAAATATAAAACAAAGATTAGGACAAGGTCGTGTTACATTTAACAAGAAAAAGCAACAACTGTGTTTAAAGATCACAAACATAGAAACAAGGAAAAGATTGCTTAAAACATATGTGTGCAGCACAGCACTGTACGGCTGTGAAGCCTGGACGGTAGGAGAAGCAGACAAGAAAAAGTAGAAGCCTTCGAAATGTGGTGCTACAGACGTATGGCGAAGATGCCATGGACAGACAAAGTTAGGAACAAAGAGGTACTAGAAATGGTAGAGGAAGAAAGAACTATGTAAAAAAGAGTAAAAAATACGAGAGATAGGATGATAGGCCACATACTAAGACATGAGGGGAATAGTTCAGAATATATTAGAAGCAGAGATATGAAAAAAGAGAAGTAGAGGTAGACCTAAGTTAGACTACGGCACACAATAGTGAAAAATGTAGGCTGTGAGAATTTCAGGGAAATGTGTGGGCTAGCTCAGAATAGAAATCAATGGAGGTACGCTTCCAACCAGTCGCAAGATGGAAAAACTAATGACAAAAATAATAGTTGTACTTAAACATGGTGATTGTTATAAACAACTTCAGATATTGGTTTTGCAATACTCTCAACTAATGTAATTGTGCGAAAGGATTTATTACTTGAAAACTATTATTGCAGCAAATGTCTAAGTGTTGGAGGCTCCTTGGCAGCCACAGGCTGTTGTGAGAATTGCAGGGAACGGTGTAGGCTAGCTCAAAACATAAATAAGCTGAGGTACAAGTCCGACCAGTTTCAAGATGTAAAACCCAATGACGAAAAAATAAGTGCTTTTAAATCTGATGATTATTATAAACAACTACAGGTGTTGGTTGTGAAATGTTTTCAACAAATGTTGATTATGCAAAAGGATAAACTGAAAAAACTATTAATTCAATAAAGGTTCAGGTGCTGGGGGACTTGGCAGCCAAAAGCTGGTTACCCCCCTTCACATACTACTGAATATCGGGGAAACAGGGTATATAACTGTAAAACAAAAGAAGGTGACCGAAATGAATCAAACAAGAAAGAACGGCAGCGATGTTCAAAGACAACGAACATAGATACAAGAAGAAAACTGTTTAAAGCACAGTGTGGAGCACAGCACAGTACATCTATGAAACAGGGGCAGCAGGAAAAGCAGATAGAAGGAGATAGATGCCTTTCGAAATGTTGTGCTTTAGGTGTATGAGGATGGTAGCATGGACAGACAAACTTAATAACAAATAGGTTGTAGCAATAGTAGAGGAATAAAGATATCTGTGGAAAATGAAAAAAATAGGAGAAATAGAAGGACAGGATACGTTCTAATGCATTTCTGAGGAATAGGACGAGATATACTACAAGCAGAGGTAGGAAAAAGAAGGTAGAGGTACACCGAGATCAGGCTTTCGCACACAGATAGTGATAGATGCAGATTGTGCAAATTTCAGCGGAATGCGTAGGTTGGTTCAGACTAGGAAACAATGAGGGTACATGTCCAACCAGTTCTAGGACTGAAGACCTAATGATGATGATGATGATGATGATGATGCAGTTTGTTTTAAGAAAATCAGATGGTGCCTAAAAAAAACTTTATTTGGTCATTAAGGCTTTTAGGGTATAAGCAGATGCCCGGATTTGGTTAAGAAAAGGATTTCTTTTTCCTCTTATTTTTGTAGTTTTGCCTTGATGGCTACGTGTCAATTAAATTAATTTGTAACATATCCTTTCACTTACTAGATGCCCAAGTTACGGCTCATATCTATCATGTCTATTATAATTTGTATTAAAGTAAAGGATTCCTTTTTGTGTCTAAAATCGGGTCCTGGATATTTTATAAATTATTATTTACATAGCATGAATAAAATTGGGTTTTTAATTACTCTAGGGAAAATGAAATGAGCACGCGCTATCGAAATGATCAGTTCTCTGTTCTAATTGGATGTATGACATTAGCCGGTTTCAATAATCCAAACACGTGAGAAACGAAACACGTTCTGGGACAAGGATAATTTCGTAGACACTTTAGTGTCAAACCTCGTGGAAGCGATCGGGTTTTTCGGGAGAGTGCTGTTATAGGGTGCTTCGATGTAGTGTTTTAATATTCCCTTCATACCCTTTTAACTTCTTCTTTCAAAGCACTACATCGATTATTGGCATGCAATAGCAGTATACAATCTGCAGAAGACCGAATCACCACGACCCTGAGAAGAATTCCGTCGCAGGAGGCAATGAACCGTAAAGTGTTTATAATTTATAGCTTCTTGGAAAGTACCCGAATTTGCACGATTAAATCTTAATAGCTAATTAAGATGGTGTGGGGGATAAAGATTACAGGTAATACTGGATTAGTCTTTATTGATTTAATTTATGATTGAGGTTCCCAAACTTACTAAATCATATTTTAGATATATGTATATCATGGAGTTATAGTACAATTGTGTTGCTTTGTGGGCGGTGGACCCTCCACAGGTCGTAAAACTTTTCACGTTACGGAGCCTACCGAGCCGTGCGGCACGCGACTGACGATATCCTAAAGCAAAGGTTAAAAGTATGGGAAAATAAACGCATTTAATTAATGCATGATGAAAGAAAAGTCCATTTCCGGTATTTCTAACATAATGTAACAACTTTTGCCCTTGCACGAGAAATCATAATGTAAATAAGTTTCTAGTGCCTGTCAACAATAGCGATAAAGTTAGATACGTTTAGAATAGCAGCTAAAATCAACTGAACTCTGTTCAGTAATATATATTGTAAATACTTTCTACAAACAAAAATGCAGTTATCTTCAGACGACTAATATGTACTTAAGTATATTCGGGGATAAGAAACCTATTAAAATATTCCATTCTCTCCTATTTTTCCATACCCAAATTACTACAATTTAAGCATTATTTACGTTACTTTAAGAGGAAATGTAAAAAGAGGTCGCTACTTTATTTATATATTTCTAAATGAAACAGGTCTTCACTGTTTGTTTTACTAAATGATACGACTATTACAAAGACTTCAGTTGGTTAAACAATGTGGTGTCTCCGTGGCGTAGTCAGTATTCGTGTGACTACTAGGCCCAAAGTCACGGGTTCAAAGTCGGACACGGTCCGCTTGAGAAATGTTAGGCGAGCATTTTCACACAAAAACGTCTTGGTTTGAATGAGGGTAAAATGGAGGTCCTGTGTGGGTGTTGTCATGCGCGTTAAAGATCCCTACCTTGCTTGTAACAGCAAGGGTTCGGCAAAATTCAAAATTTACCGTGTTAAAGAGACTCGTTTCCTGACCAATGTAGCACCTTCGGGTAAAGTATAAGAAAATCAAATGTGGTGGTATAGCATTGTCCGTATGAATACAAAGCCACAAGCGAAAAACATACCGGTAGTCTTCGCAGTGAGGTTGAAACGAGCAGTCTTATTTTATAAAAAAAAGAAGCTTAGCATACCAATATAGTTTCCCTAATCCTTTAAAATAAATGTACCATGATTTATGGCAAAATATATTATTGTTTTGTTTCCCATTTTACCTAATAAAGTAAGCACATCCCATTTGATACAGAACACTGCTCTGTTCTGTTGTTATTATTTTCATGAAAAAAGTAGCCGGTCACAACAATTACGTCAATTGATATTGCAGAAATTAACATTTTTTTCACAATTTTTCCCTACGTAGTAATCCTTTAAAAAAGCTGGGCTCTCTTTTGCAATCTATAACTTCGACGTATGCTTAATATATAGCGCAACTACAGAGCATAAACAAATATTATGTATGTAATGTATAAGTAGAGTAGCTACCTTCGTCCTAGAACAAAATCGACCATTTCTATATGTATTTTCCCATAAAAAAATCTAAGGTTCATTTTGCACTTTCTTGTACCCAACATTGAAATCCCTATTAGGAAGCGTTGAAGATCAATTCAGGCCACTTTGCAGCCCAACACTCCGACGGGAGAGTATATTACATTCAGTTTCTAAGAATAGAAAAACACTAACATAAACTATATAAAATTTTATTGAGGATAATATATTTACAATCAATATTCTACATTAATAAGAAGTATTGCATTTCTTCTTGCTCCATAATTGAATAATATCCAACAGGTAGTGTTGCATATGAACCAGGAAGTAAGTGGCGTTTATCATCATGCGGACAATTTTCTAATTAGCGATGGTGTCAATCTTATGCTTGGATGTTTGAATTAGATTCTGCGTTACAAAACTTCCTTATAATATTCCATACAGTCGACATAATCTTCAAACGTAATTCTATTCTTTATCACCGACCTTTTAGTTTCTATAATTTTCTTTGTAACACCAAAGTTTCGGATGCCAGGTGGTTCTTCCTCTTCTCGTAAGAGTACAGCTTCTTCTTACTCGACTGTAGTAAAAATTTTCGTCGTATATATTTTTGATCGTTACCCAATAAAATCTGTCATAAGTCGTTCATTATTTTCATCTTTCATCATACCCAGTTCTTTCTTGTTAATTAGCGGAATTCCATAATTGTTGTTGGCAGGATAGTCGGATGTATCAAAACGTTGCTGACAGTCCCACTTCATAGTTTCATAAGAATCATGGTTTATTATTTTATAAATTAGGCTATCCGTATCTGTGTAAAAACTCGGCAACCATTTCCAGAGGTGGCGTTCATATATCCATAGTGAAAATCGTAGATTGTCAACTTGGATAAGTCAAGAATGCATATATATATATATATATATATATATATATATATAAATATATATATATATATATATATATATATATATATATATATATATATATATAGGTTTATTAAAATATATTTCAGAGTTTTCATCAAAGATTCTAATATTTTTGCACAGGGGATTGGATATACATACTTCGGCTCCATATCTGCCTTCCCAGTTTTGCGCCGGTTACACATACAATGTTTGCGTATATTTTTCATTGTTTTCCCAAACACTGCATTATCCATTAGCTTGAACAGGTTCTTTTCAAATTCATTTCTTGCTCGTTTCTGAAGTTCAGTTTTTAGGTCAATGTAAGACAATTTTGTTGGTGTTGTGGGCGGGTGGCGGGGTTGGCGGGCGAGTGGACGGGTGGATGAGGGTGGACTATTTCGTATAAAAAATCTACTTTATGTATTAAAACCAGTCTGAATGCAACATGTTAGGATAATAGGCTGTAACAAAGTAATAAAACTCATTAGATGCCTTTATGATAATTGTTTTTAAAGTGTACTCTTAGTGTTCAAATAATAATTATCGTTATACGTAATTACTTTCACCAATTACAGAAAGATAATTGATACAAGAACCAACAGGAAAATTGATAGATCAAGAGCATGCTATTATTGAAAGTGGGCCTTGATTCTCTGTTAATGGGTGCTTGCGAGTATATAAAACACTGATATCCGGTAGATCATCAGTCTTTATTCAGACGATTACCGAGCAAGATGAAGGTAGAATAATTTAGCTTTTTTTTTAAAGTACACCGTTTTTAATAATGTTTCCTAAATTTTAAAGACACAAAATTTCTACCACTGGCAATTCGGCTATTCAATTAACAGTTAAAATAGATGACCTTAAATTTTTAATTTGGAGTGAGGAAAAGGTATAAATACGGAAACGTGTGCTAGTACCATTTATTCTGTTTTTGAACGTTGAACAAGCAGCATGTCTTTTTCAATGATTTAGTGCAATATATTGCTGCTCTGTTTGCAGTAGTTAGATTGCCACGTGACGAAAAAGTGATGAATGGTCTGCATGAATGTACAATTGGAATTCACCGCATAAATAAAGCATTTGGAAAAGCGAAGTCTGTTGGTGAGAAGCAAAAGTTATTTATTACGTTAGCGAATATTTAAACTATGCGTTCACAATTTAAAGTAGCTGAGAAGAAAGGAAAGGGGCTTAAAACTTGAAAGGAAACTGCATATAAGCGTATACATTAGAAAGATTTCGTCTCAGCTTTTAAATGACGCCTTAGGAATGGGTCAATAAACAATCTATGGCATAAGGCTTTGGGAAATTTTTAGTAGACTGTAATTTGTTTCAAGAGGACAATCCGGAATGAATTGGAAACGGAAGGAGCTATAAAAGTTAATACGACGTTTTGTTAGGAGTTTGAAATTGCAACCGGTTCTAAGCTTACACACCAACACAAATATTCACAACGTCAAATGTTGCGATCTTCAAAGACATTATAATGTTAGTAAGGGCCACTATGCTTGCGACCACGTCCCCAATGCTCCGCCCGGAGGTACTACATTGGGTTTAAACGCGAAATAAGCGTTTTTCAAATTAAATCTGACTTCAAATTAATCGATCCTAAATTAAAATCTACAAACTGAATCTAACACTAAAAACAGGGTTTAAATAATGGTATCCCAAGCGTTGATTTTGGAGTGTGTCCGGTCAACAAGGCACAAACAAAAATGAAAAGGAGAGGGATTCGTAATACCAGATAGCAGCTGCCGGCTCTGCTTACCTAAGCGACTTGAAGGGTCGTTTTAAAACTATCCAAATATAGCTATCTATTCCAAAAATGAATACAAGTTCTAAGCATTCGCCAAATATTTTAATAATAAATCCAGCTATTTTGCCTGCTCGATAAATTTACAAAGTAGTGCTCCCTGTTCTAAGTATTTTATTCTAGGCCAATCCTATATTCGTCCTTAACGTTTTTTATCGTTCCCTAACTGTTTATTTACAATCTTCCTTTCTATAGATGCTGCAACCAAAAATAGGCGGCAGAACGTGAAACTCAAGCACCAAAAGAATAAAATTTTGTCGAGTTTTGCTGTCATAAATTTTATTGTATTTGTACCTTTATTAATAAAGATTTAGTACGTGTAATATAAGTGATGGTTTTGTTTTCAGTCTTATTGAAGTTAATATACTTGGGTATTCGTCATTAAGGGAAAATTACCCTTATATAAAATCTACGATTAATAATTTATTTGTATTATTAACAAAAGTATTACTGCCCTTGTAATAAATATTAGAATATATTCGCTTCAGAATTTTCAAGTAGAAGAAATCAATTGCAAGATTTTCGTTTCATTTATTCAAAGTGATTTTCTAGTCATCTTGCCGTTGTGGAAAAGTAGTAAAGAGATCTCAAAATTTTAAGATTAACATTGCGTTTCTGAATTATCCATTATTTATATACATTCAAAGTTTATTCCAGATTAATAATTCTTTATTCTAATTTAGATATTGATATCAGTGCAACACCTGGTCATCACGCGCAGTTCTGCTAAGCTGATTGTTTGAAGGAATCAGTCAGTGACGTTTCGTTTTGTTAAGCTAATTCATTTTCGTCGATTGTTTATTCAAAGTATTGATCTTATAATGATTTACAAAATTATTTCTCTATGAGATTTTTCATTCTTTTGAGGGTATATGCTCGTTCGATATTCAGAATTCTTAATTCAAGTTAGCAAAACTTTGATATTACGTTTGAGCACTAGTTCGAAAGTGTTCCGCCTATGTTTATATTTTATTAATTTATTAAGGTTAATTTTGACCGTCAATTTAAATTTGATAACCGTTAGCTCTTGTTGAATTTTGATCCTCAAGAAGAAAAGACTTGATGGTTTACTAGCTCTTCTAAAATTTCTAAGTTTATTCAATTTATGAATAGTCATCCGACTGTAATTTGTTGGAATTTATTTTAGTCGAAACTTTATATACCATTTACGTAATTATATTGGTAAACGGTATTTTTGCTGGAATTTATAGTAACCATTTGTCTTTGTATGCGAACAGCGTGTAAGTATGCCTTTGATTTGATTAATAACCAATGTTAATTGTTGCGTTTCTTAGGTACCCTTTTTTTTATATCTGATCTTATTTTATGCGCAATCATTATCTTGTACACCGGATCCTTTATGGGGAAATTTTATTAGGAATTTATATATTGCGAAGGCTGAATTTTTGCGTTCGATTTTGTGGACATTGTCGTGGGGTCCTAAAGAAAATAGAAGTTGTATGGGGATTCTTGAAAATTTCCCTTTATCCGTTTCCCAATATCCTGTGGAGAAACAACTTAGCAGTGCTACCAACGACCGGTATTATATTTTAGAGATAATAACATATTTACTTTTCTAAAGACGAGTATTATATCTACGATAATAGTGTGCATATGAATGTTGTTTTGTACTTAAACATATACTCTTAAAGACAAGTATTTATGCATATTTTCAATTCTAGCTTTTGTGATCCAACTGCATGCAATTGGCCATCAATTATTTGTTAACCTATTTTACATTCAAACTCGACTAGGACTGAACTTGTCAGCTTTACGTTTTTCCAATAGATGCTTTGGTTTTACCTCAGCTTTATTTTTTTAAATGGTAGTTTAGTGCAGCCAAAGGCCGATGAACCTGTCCTGACCAAGAGGACTCTACGCTCTCAACATTAGATCAGTTATCGTAAGATAGTACATAACTAGGAGTGGCCGAGGTAAGTTCTTTGAGTTGTTTCACATGTTATTTCCTGAAGTTGCACATAGAGGTATTAAATTTGGGAAACATTATATATTTCAACGGCAAACAATTTTTTGATAAATTCAAAGTGAAGATTTACCGTTGCAGGGCCGTTCGGGGAAGTAGTACCCGTTTGTACCGTGTGAAGCGCTGGTGAGTAAAGTAGCACGGCTAGCTATAACACGTTTAGTTATATTACAGCTGTCTTTGTGCAAAGTTACGCCTCGCTTGTACTGACTGTGTACTTTCTGTGAGTGTTTATAATGTTCAAAAGAATAGAGAACCTCGCCAGTTGTGAAATTAGGACTGTGATTAGATTTCTCAACGCAAGAAGTGCGAAACCCTGCAATATTTATCGTCAACTAAACGAAGTGTATGGAGACAATGATATGGATGAGTCATCAGTTCGGCGTTGGTGTCGTATTTTCTGTTTGGGCAGTACCCATGATAAAGAGCGTTCTGGACAAGTAATAGAACAACTTGTTCAACAATTCAAATGGGAAACTTTTAACCATCCACCCTACAGCCCAGATTTTCATCTGTTTACAAAGATCAAGGACTTTTGGGCAGGAAAGAAATTTGAAAGTGATGATGAACTAAAAGCAGCTGTGACTGCATATCTCAATACATTGGCGGCAAAGAAATATAAAGCTGGCATACAAAAATTCGTCTCACGTTATGATAATTGCCTAAATTTGCGAGGTGACAGATAAATTCTTTGCCGTGGTTTCATATAAACTTGTCGTAGTGTGGGAAGCCCCCTGTATACCAACTGCCTCTAATATTAATTTTGGTATTATCAATCTCCTTTGCCACTTCCCTTAAGCATACGTTAAAATTTCATTCATTAATGGAAACGTGAATTATACCAATTAATGCGCCACTTATCCTTTTCTTCTTTACGTAAGCTGCTTAATTAACAGCATTCTATTCTACTGCAAACTGCATTGTTAAAATTTTTACATTCAACCATGTCATATCTATTGATATGACTAACAACATTGATTGAGCTTCAAGCTCAAAATTTTACTTGGGCATAATGACTCTTAATAAACATAAAAATAATTCAAAAGGAAAAAGGAAATTAGCCTAGAACTTCGCATTAATCTATATTTAAAAAGACTTGACGTCACAAGCAAACATTCTTCGTTCTCTGATACAAACAGCTACTTTTGCTTTAAAAATCTGTGAATCAAAATTCTAAACTTATTTGCCCCTTTTTATTTAATTCTTGGCGTTCATCCTAATAACATTGTTTCATACCTTAACTTCTATTGCTCTATTGGGCATTTAAATTGTATTAGCTATCCAACAAGAAAATTCTTAATAAACTTCCATATTTTATTTCTGAGTCTGCGAACTTCATCAATTCGGAGAACGATATTCATCCAATTTGTATGCTTTAGGTAGGACTTCTAAACATTGAAGTATTGTATAGGCCTAAAATATACACCACAATTTATATTACAAGCAAAATATTATAATTGATGACTCTTCAAGTAACCTTTGCCAAATAAAGTGTTACGTTCCGTTTTGTAATTGTAAATTTTGCTGCCGCCTTAATTTAAACACTAATTTTAATATAATGGTTCAAAAAACTTATATTGTTCCAAGTTTGTAACAGGTCATCTAGGCAACAACTTTGCTAATCTTTTTATTTAATTTACAAGTCCGCATTCGATATACTATATTTTCTGGTTACTTATCTAAGCGTGTGTTTGATATTTAAGAATTCTCTAAACTTGATATTTTAAATAAATTAAAATCGCTACTATTAAAGTATATGCGCGATTTCTTATCATTTTTTTTATATATTGCTTTAAAATGTTATAAAAAGTGCTATAACAAAATCGAGATACAATTGTCAACCGATTTCAAAAATATGTTTTAGGTTTTAATATTAATACTTCGTTTATCATTTAAGCGTAACTGTTTGTAACTTTTTGAAAAGTTGCCAAAACACTTTACAGCCAGTGTGAGAACACACTGTGGTCTGCAGCCAACGCTTACGTCACTCCTGTAGAGTACGTACGTTGCTAGCATTTTAGGAATGCTAGGCATTTGATGAGCAACCATTGTTAACTTATGATGAGGTAAGCTTTGTTCAATTATTAGTGCTAGTTTGGAAATTGTATCTGAATGTTCTATTATAAATACGTATTTTTTTTGTTTTTTGTTACAGTAGCTTCTATTTGGACGTACCCGTCCGTTTCAACCTAAAACGTAATTAATATTGCATTTGTTTTCTTTCTTTCTTCTTCTTTTTCCTTTTTTTTGCCCTTTATTCGGGAGATTGTTCTGTACATGTTGCTATGATAATACAGTTATTCAAGGGTATATATATGGTCGCAAGTGAGGTATACTTCATGCGAACATCATAAAAATCAAGAAAATCAAACATTTAAGTCATAAAATGTACATAATTCGCTTATATACGAAAGCAAATACAAATCATTCTGTATAAAATCAAGAACAAGCTACAGTTAATAAAAGGAAGCTTTTTCTGTATTAACTCAACCACATTTGGTAAAATAAATTTGCAGGTGCAATCCAATCCATTTTAAAACATATAAAACATTCATAAACTCAATATAAATACAATTTAGGCATATTTAAGGTAAAATAAACGTGAAATAAAATTTCTTTCTAACTCAACGCATTTGCCTAAGAATTAGAAGTCAATAAAACACATATCGTTTGTACCAGTTTGTAATAAACAAGCTTTGGAAAACAAACGTGCTTTATAACGCAATAAGGAATAGATATTGAGGCGAAAGCGTACATGACATTTGAAATTTAGAAATTGCCACATTTAACATAACCTAATTTAAGTAAACAAAGTATGGAGACTAAGAATTTCGTCTGCGTGCAAGTCCAAAGGTAGAAAATACCACTTGGTGATAAATTCCATAATACAAAGCTTTTGTCTACGTGCTAATTCAAACGTCTAAAGAGTATGCAATACCGAATAAAACCCAACAGGTTGCTGATAGCGCATAAAAATGAAACGCCTTGTACATGGTCTAGTAACAAAAAGAAAGTACAAATTTGTCCATAAAACAAACATGACAAGATAAAAGATGGACATTCTTTAAACGACGGGCGGACTGTTATACTCGAACCAATTTTATTACGTAAAACTGAAATTGAGTAAAAGTAGAAGTGGTTTAAAATAAAGTAATTGAAATTAAAGAATATCAAGTGAAGGAGAAACAGTAAAAGTTCGCGTTGAAATACGGAAAACTCTGTCATTGGTACAAAACGTATGTCTAGATTTAATAAATTAAGTAAAATCTTAACAACTTATTAATTTAGGACTCTAAGAAATAAGCCAGAAAGCATCTAAGTAATCCATTAAGTAATCATTTAAGAAATCTTTAAGAAATATCTAAGAAATCAAATAAGATATCAAATAAATTACGACGTTAAGACATTAAATTACTGAAAAACTGTTCGAAATACTTGGTTACAAGCTGAGCTACGGGTTAACGACTTGAAACCACTGAACTTGCAACCGATTTGGATCAGGAAGCTTTAATAAGAAGCCGCAGAAGGAATAAAAGGCTAGAATTAAATTTTTATAATTTTTTAATTCATAATAGTTTAAATAGTTCACTACATACCGTTAAAACTTTACCTTTTCAAATATACAGCTGGTGTGTACCTTTTCACGATGAACCCTTGCAGCTAAGTGTAGCACCAACACGAGAATATTTTAAAGTTTGTATGCTTTATTAAAGGCTCTATTTATTTTAGGCAAAACAAGTGGATCTTTCTTAAAACGAATTAAATTGAATAATATTAGACACTTGATGACGCAGGACGCTTTTTAATTTCCAACTGCACTGTTACTAAATAAGCCTTTAGTCAGGTTATGCTTTGCAATTACTGATTGCCTCTGCTACTACTTGTTGTGATTCAAACCGCTTTCTAATATACATCCAGCCAAGTACAGCTTAGACCTCGTCGTAACCTAATGCTTTTAAATTTTAATAAGGTTTTACTACAACGGTTGTCACTGTTTCTGAGGATGTATTATCAAGTCAGTCAGATCAACTTCATTTCTAATTGTAATCGATTTCATTATGTATAAATAACGTCTTGTATTCTACGTAAGTTTGCTCCTTGTATCAGTTTTTATTTCCCAACCCCTGTGTATTTTAAAATGACTTTAGGCTCCACTCGTTGGATGCAAGTGAAGCCTTATCTTTTTTTATTGTTCGCGGCTTAGTCTGGGAATTACCCCAAGGGTGAGCAATGAGAATGAGCGTGGGTATAGTGTAAACTTAATAATAAGCAAACATAGAAAGATAAAGGGAAATTGAGCGCCACTGTATCTATATGGACAATACAAGAAATTGAATACTCCTATGAGAAGATACAGAAACTCATTGGATATAAGCACTATAAAAAAACTTACAACTTAATGAACTAACATATCTGGAAACCTCTTGAGCGTATCTGCATCCTCTTCTATCACGATGATCCTGAAAGAAAATGTTACACAACAAATGTTCTATTAAAAGACACTATTTGTGCTTTTCAATAAAAGAGCATAATAATAATTATGAGTTAATCATCTTAAGATTACTACACCAAAGGTATTTTAGTTAAAATTGAATATCTAGAATAAATCAATTGTAACATGTCTGTACTTTTATATTGTTTCAGAATTCGTCTAATTTCGTTACTCAAAAAAATTTATTTTCTCAAAGGTATTTTTATTAAAATTAATTACTCATGGAATATAAAACTAGAATCTAAAAATGTAATTTAATGTAATTTTTCTCTTTCCTTTTTTTTGTGTTAAATGTAGATACAAGTATAAAATAATAAAATTGAATTCTGATTTTAACTATAGATCTTTCTTGACATAACAAGACCTTATTTTTAATATTATTTTAAAACAAGATTCTTAATTCCCAACGAACAGATCTGTGTATTGGTTTACATATATATCACATAAATTTAGTTCATATTCCTTATAAAAAATTTAAATCACACGTAGCTAGTTTAAGTAAATAGAGTTTCAAATTTATCCTGGTATAGAAATGACACAATGACCTTACTAAAGATTAGCCATCTGTAATTAAATCTTTTTAAACAGGAAGTGAACTTTGGAATCTCAATATTTTTGAGCACATGTATATTCCACGTGTCTTACAAAATTACTTTAATATTACTTCCTAAAGAACCATAGTTTACCTTATTTAAATTTGTTTAGAACAATTTTAGCAAATAACTTTGTTATCAAATTAAGGAAATATTACTATTTTTATGATCTTACGCAAAGTTAATTCGCCCGCGAAATTTAACATGATTAAACAATTCTCTATTAAAATTTAATATGAACACTTTTAAAAGTCTAGCAAACGTAGTAACTGAAAGTTTAAATACCTGGAAGAAGTTATCTCTTCCAAACGAACTGCGATGCACAAGCTCAGAACGCGCTTACAAAACTTGATGCCTAGAATATAACGTTGACGACCAACATTTGTTCAATACGTCTTCCCCAATAAATATCAAACAAAAGCTTTAAATACATCCATAACGAAAGTTGCTTTAATTACTAAATATAAATCTGGTTATTCCAAACGCTAAGAAATTAAAAATCTTTTGTTTTAGTATAAAAGTTACTTAAATATTGTGGTCTCACCGTTAATAGTCACCGATCTCTCTAGCCATGTTTGTTAAAAAGCGTGATCCGTTGTCTTGCCGGAACCTGAAGGATGATAGCATTCTGGGGCCCCCAAAACAACCACGAATCCTATCCCCGTACTATACTATGGGTATCCGAAGACTCCACTTGACACGCGATCGTGTCCGCAACCTTTGAAGTTTGTAGCTTCGTTCACATTTTAAAACACAATGGCGAATTTTATTTTAATTTAATAACAGAAAGGATATTATCCGCCTACGGATTAGGCAACACAAATGACTTGTTCGTTACGTAGTCCTTTTTAAATACGTTTTCAAAGTGTTTATTGCTATTAAATATTTCCTAGTAATGCATTTAAAACTAATTAAATGATAATTGCTCTATTGTGAAATTGTTTTCTTCAGATATTACTATATTGAATACAAACATCAGATATCACAGATCTGCAATGAATAGATATGATCTCTTTAAAACCAGTGCCACAGAATATATATTCATTACAATTTTACAATATATATATATATATATATATATATATATATATATATAATATTGAAATTTCTTGGACGTTGGACAATGTATATCTATAGTGATTTCTAAGAGTAGGTAGAATAACTATAACAATTTGTATTGCGTTTATTATTTTTAAGACGCGTTTTGGTCATCAGGACCATTCATTATCAATTATGTTCTACAAAATATTACCTATAGAATATGAAAAATATTTTTAATAATTACATACCCAAAACTTAATTGTAGATTGCGTATTTAAGCTAAAGTAAAACGTTTAAACATTTGTCACAATTATAAAAATACTCTGAAAATTGTTATTACATAAAAATAAAATAATGTTTTTTGTTTAAAATTACAAGAACAAAGAACACTTTAAAAAGTATACGAATGTAATAATATTAATTATTTAGTCTAAACTATTAAACAATATAAACTGTAGTGTGTGGTGATAAGTAAAACTTGTTTAATAGTGGTGGTATATATACGAAATATGTGCAATACGATATTTATAATAGAGTGAAATTATGCTATTAAATTTTGGTAGAAATGTGTAAAATTTTCTTAATCGTATTTGAAATGTATTGCTTGCGAACTTTTTTTGATTTGGATAGTTTCTAAAAATCCTATTTTACTGTCTTTTTCGCAAGTAATAAATTCCAAAAACAATCAGGAATATTTCACACATTTCTACCAAAACTTAATAGCATAATTGCACTTTGTTATAATTATCCTATTGCACATATTTCGTATATATACCACCACTATTAAACAAGTTTTACTTATCACCACACACTGTTTATAATGGTCCTGATGACCGAAACGCGTTATTCAACCTACTCTTAGAAATAACTATAGGTTTACATTGACCAACGTCCAACAAATTTCAATATTATAATTAATACAGACGGTCAAGATATTAAAATAAAGTTTTAAATATATGTATATATATATATATATATATATATATATATATATATATTACTGCAAAGCCCCACGATCTTGGGATATTTGCGTATAACATGTGCCACAGCGTTTTGCTCATTTTTATGAAAATAAACTATCTACTCGAAAAATCCTGCTACGGGAACTAGACAACATTTATTTACATTCCAACTAAGTTAAATATAAAACACAAAACAAAATTGGTCTCTTCTTTCTCTTTCTCGCCTCATTTACAAATTATATACATCCCCTTTAATACACGCCTTTAACATTAAGTTTCGAGATCAATATTTACATTATATAATATCCAATTAATAAAAAAAAAGTAATAGTGCTTCAACACACTTCTTACTCTAACTCTGTTTTAATACGAGGTCATAGTAAAACCTTAACTTCGTACTACTAAAATTTGCACGTCAATATACAAACATATCCTTTTACTTTGTACATAATATAAAATACTTCCAATACCATAAATTATTCACACAAAAATATTAAAAATAATCCAAATTAAAATATTCTATCAGAAACCTTCCACTATTTTGTCTTTTTAGTTAATATATATTTATACACCCAATCGACAAAGTCACTAATTATCATATTTACACATGTACAACAATAAAGCACAGTTACCTGAGATACATATTTACACAAGTAGTCTGCTGCTAGAATATATATATATATATATATATATATATATATATATATATATATATTACTCATATTTAGACCAGGGTAGAAAATTATATAATCACATCAAATAATTTTAATCACCGTGTATAAGGAATTTTATTAAATAATACGCTTTATTAAAACACCGTGGAGAATAAAAATTCATTCGTTTCAGTAAAAATAAGAGATTTAAAATCATGTACAAGACGCTTTATATCAAAAAAAGCTCTGCGTGTAATGTAATTATTCCTAAACAAAAGAGAAATTACATGCAAAATTTATCTTAATTAACTCTATTTCAAGTAACCGGTATTAAACAAAACGTACAGATAATAACTAATATTTAGTTAGGATTCACTAAAATTAAAGGCTATTATTTTTAATTGAAGTTAATTGAATCGTTAGTAACAGATAATATCTATAGAAACTTGTAAAACCCAATAAAATGCAAATCCTAGAAGTGTTAGTTAGAAGTGGGATGTTTGAACACACCTGCGTATTTTAAAAGGCAATTTCAGTTTAATTTGTTTAGATAAACATGTCGATTCTAAGGATATTGAAACGGTCAGATGCTTTAGCACGAAATACAAAACAGGGTTTATTTAAAAGCTCTGAGAATTAATATTATTTTGAACACCTGCGTAGTTTAAATATCACGTACGGCGAAAATTGTGTAGATAACAAAAGGTTTCAAAGAATCTTGGAGAAACCGGGGCTTAATATTCACTAGAATGTGCGATACGGGGTTATTTAACCCAGATAGCCCACATGGACTAAAATATAATCGATAATAAAGAATATCAATTTGCACCAATACGAACAGGTTAGAAAAGGAAAGAGAAAATGCGTCAAGCAAAGACACATATAGTAAAAGGCGTGATTTAAGCAACGTCACGAGGGTCACAATTGGTTGAAAATAGGATGCAAATATCAGAGGTAGAAACAACAATTTCTGTACACAATTAATTAGTTTTTCTCGGACATGTTTTCGTGCCGTGTGAGAATTTCTGATATTTAAATGGGGCGAGTGAAAAATTCGTAAAAACCGACGCGCGAGCGACGGACTGGGAACATAGAATGGGAAATTCTTAAGAATTGTCTGTTTTGAGGACAAAAGCGACGTGCCGGCTATTCGCTATATATACAGGTGGTAATATGAATTTCGGCCTCTTAGACTTTTGACTATTCGATGCGTTAAAAGCTCTCTTAGATCCGCGACTTGATTGAAGATGTTAAACAGTGCATTTTAGTTTGATAAAATAATTTAAAGTTTGCTCGTATATTTTAGTGATTCAAAATAGTTTGTTATTTACGTGCTAACATGAATGTACTTCAGTGCACTTAGATACAAGGTAATAAAATTTAGTATCACTGTACCAATTAGCAAAATTTACAACGACAAATGTATACACAAAAGTAGGCAGTTTTGGCGTATATTGGTGAAAGAAGTATGAATTTCTTTGTTATTTTCGGGGTGTTAATAATTAAATGGTTCAAATACGTGTCTGGATCCACGAAACAAGGGTCAGATATACACAGATGAGTTCCGGACAAGCCCAGAAACAACTTTAAATAAATGGTGATGGAGAAAATTTTAAAAGCGTTGAGAATTAGAAGCCGTAAATATAATCCTGTTGGAATGGTGTGATTAACTAAAGGGACGATGTACATTGAAGCTACGGGGACAGTAACCTTCAGGTAAATTATACTATTTTGTGTGACATTTTTGTGTGTGTTGAATAACTTTATAATTGATTTACTTTAAATGGACATTAGTCAAATTGTACTAATCATAAAATTTTAATTTTAAGATGAAATTTGCTTGTTTAAGTAGAAAGGGGTATTTAGTATTGATGTTCTGAATTATGATGAAAATATGGGTATGTCTTTGAGCTCAATTAGACGAACCTGGTTAATTAACGTAAAGGGGTGGTAGATGCTCCTTTATACTCAGACTCCGGTCTGCTTATATTGTTATATTAATTAGTAGGCATCCAACAAGGACTTTAATTCTGGATGCACGTTAAAGTGATAATAAAATTAATCTTGAAATTCTTTTAAAACTGAATTTTATGCTGAAATTTAATTTGAAAATTTAATGTATTCTGAATATTGATGTAAATAGAGTTAACGTTGATGTTTGTGGTAGGAATGTGTTGTTTAATTTTATGAATGAGGAGGTTTATAAAATTAGGTGAGCAGCCGAGGCGGAAAGAGGATCACAGCAGTTTATGACGCCCAATCTGTGGGACTAGAATTTTTTTGTTGAAAGGACCCAGTTCCCGCATTCACAGGAGGATATCACAACGTTCTTTGGCGACCCAAAAGTGAGGCTCGAGTTCCAAATAAAATTTTTGTGATTTTATTCCAGGAAACTGGCGATCTGAGAGAGAGAGAGTTTCTGTGTGTGTATAAATTTAAGAGTAGTTAGAGTGTGTGTGAGTGATTTGAACGTATGCAGAGAAAAGAGTGGTTAAGGAGTCAAGGAGTGGAAATTGGAAGTGACGATAGTGCATTGTGTGAGAAAAATTCGAAAATGGAAGAAGCTGGAGGCAGTAGAGATTAGTCGAGGACGGAATCAGGGGATCAAGGAAACGAGATGATAATGAGAATGCTAGAGAGAATGAATGAAGAATCGAATAGAGCAAGGGAAGAGTCCAACCGAAAATTAGAGCAGATAAGCGGGAAAATTGAGCAATCGACTAAAGAATTTACAGAATTTAAAACAGTCTTACCGTAAAGATGGGGGAAGTTGAAAATAGGGTTGATAAAAATGAGCGTGATATTACAGGTCTTCGACAGGAAATGGGACATTTAAGGTCCGAAGTACGCATTTTTTGTGAAGAAGAGATTAATGTAAAAATGACTGAAGTGACGGACTCCTGTAGGGATCAGTTAGGCAGGGTAGAACGCGAAGTTAGTAGTATCAAATACAACATGTCAAATTTAACGGGGGATGGTCCCAGATTTTCTACAGGTGGAGTATCATTGGACCAACACATGAAGTTTTATGGCGATAACAGGGTAAATCCACAAATTTTTATTAACAGTGTAAGAAATCTAGTGGGAAATTTATTTGACGAACAGACTAAACTAAATACGATAAAGGCTTTATTAAAGGACAACGCGGAAGCATGGTACAATTTAGTAGGACAGGACATAGACACGTATCAGGACTTTGAAAACAAATTTTTAAAGCACTACTGGAGTGACCACAGACAAGATCAGGTACGAGACGATTTAATCACAGGGAAATTTAAGGGAGAATTTTCAGGAAGTAGGAGCAATATGCTATACGCAAGTATAGCATAGCAAAGCAACTGAACCCACCACTGACGGACCGACAAATTATTAAGTATTTATCACGACACTTCGAGGTAGACATAAGACAGCACGTAGCACTACAGAACATAGTGGACAGAGAAATGTTTCTAGAATACTTGCAGAGGTACGACGACGTAAGTAGTGGACGACCTCGGATAACAGGGAAAGACAGATCAACACAGTTAGGTTTGACAATAGACGGGACAACTACGCTAGACGGGGGAATAGATACGGATACCAGCGACAGAATTGGGAACAGAGACGACCATATGTTAGGAGTAATAGTTTAGGAAGGGGACCTGCACCGAGACCGGGACCTACCAGAATGAATAGTTCACCAGACATGAGCGGGACTGCTAATACAGACACGGAACGAGTGGAAACGCCTAGGACATACGCTGAGGTGACGGCTAGACCAGGACCGAGTAGGGAAAACAGACCGGGACAGGATTTTTAGAACGCGACAGACCACTAGATTTCAGTGTAAATGTATATGAACATCCACGTGAATTCTTCAAAATTGAGGAGGAAGTAGAGCCAGAAACTAAGGAAAATTTATGTTTGCCAATTATTAATTTAGAAATTTTTGAGAATAATGTAGAAGTATTACTTGATACAGGGGCAGAGGCGAGTTTAATAGCGGAGGAATTCGTCAGCAAAATTAGGGATAAGGTTTGTGATAGAATTATGCCTATAAAGCGTAGCCATTTAGTAGCTACAAATAAAAAGAAGTTTGCTGTAATAAATAGTGTTGTGGTGCTTAGGATAGATATAGGAGGTTTAAGCTGTGAACAGGAGTTTGTAATTGTACCTGGACTGAAGTTTCAGAGCATTTTAGGTGTTGACTGTATGATGAAGTTAGGGGTTTTGATAGATATGGAGAGGAAGGTAATAAGGATTAATGATAGGGTAGTGCCATGGAAAGGCAGTTATGAAGTCACAGAGGATGACACGGGGTTTAGTATTAATGTAGTTGAGGTAGAGGATGATGAAGGTAAACAGATCAACACAATAAGATGTCCAGAGGAAAGGAAAGTAGAGGTTCAAGCTTTATTACAAAAACATGCAGAATTAGTGGGGGTAGAAGCAAGCACAGCGTTAGGCTATGAGCACAGATTGGAAGTGGATAATTCAGAACCGTTCAACGCAAAGGTTTATCCAATTCCAGCAGCATATCAGGAGCAGGTGAAGGCAGAATTATTTTTGACGAGATTAAGTGGCAAGTTTATTTTTAGTAAATTAGATTTAAGGAATTCATTCTGGCTGATTCCATTACACAAAGATTCTAGAAGGTACACAGGATTTTCCGTAGAGGGAAAAATCTATAATTTTAAAGTAGTATCGTTTGGTTTGTCGGCAGAAAGGGAAACAATAATAAATGAGAAACAGACAAGTGTAGGGACTGAAGAAGAAGTAATATTTAAGAGTAAGGATAATAGGGATGATAAGTTTATTGTATGTGAGATAACAGGGATGTTAAGTATAGATATAGAAGGGGGAGAAATAGGGATGAAGAGTATTAGGATGGTAAGAAGAAAGACATGGAGGATCAAGAAGAGAGTTAGATTTAAATAGGATAGGGATAGAATAGGTGTAGATAGAAGAGTAGAAGTAAGTGTTTATAGAAAATAAAGCTAGGTATAGGATAAATATGGGAGATAATTAGAAATAGATTTAGGATGAGAATAAAGAGTAAATGTAGGAAGAAAATAAGATAGGTTATGTGTAGATATTTCATATAAGATTAGTGGAGAGTTAGGAATAGAGTAAGGGTAGGATAGGTATAGAGGATTAGGTAGGGGGAAGTAAAGTATAGTGAAGATTAGTTAAAAGTTAGGAATAGGATAGGTATATAGGATTTATATAGGATTAGATGGATAAGTAGGATGAAGTTAGGGATAATTTCAGTTTATAAAATTAGGTGAGAGTTAGGAATAGGATAGGGATATAGGGCAGGTGTAAATATTTTTTTTTGGATTGGAGACAAAGTAGGTAAGTTAGATAGATAAGGGTAGAAAGAGATAGGAAATTTTTTTTGTAATTTTTTTGTCTAAATGCTTTATATTTGCATTCAAAAAAGTGGGATTATTTGTATTCAAATAGGGGGAAAATACTCATATTTAGACCAGGGTAGAAAATTATATAATCACATCAAATAATTTTAATCACCGTGTATAAGGAATTTTATTAAATAATACGCTTTATTAAAACACCGTGGAGAATAAAAATTCATTCGTTTCAGTAAAAATAAGAGATTTAAAATCATGTACAAGACGCTTTATATCAAAAAAAGCTCTGCGTGTAATGTAATTATTCCTAAACAAAAGAGAAATTACATGCAAAATTTATCTTAATTAACTCTATTTCAAGTAACCGGTATTGAACAAAACGTACAGATAATAACTAATATTTAGTTAGGATTCACTAAAAATTAAAGGCTATTATTTTTAATTGAAGTTAATTGAATCGTTAGTAACAGATAATATCTATTGAAACTTGTAAAAACCCAATAAAATGCAAATCCTAGAAGTGTTATTTAGAAGTAGGATGTTTGAACACACCTGCGTATTTTAAAAGGCAATTTCAGTTTAATTTGTTTAGATAAGCATGTCGATTCTAAGGATATTGGAAACGGTCAGATGCTTTAGCACGAAATACAAAACAGGGTTTATTTAAAAAGCTCTGAGAATTAATATTATTTTGAACACCTGCGTAGTTTAAATATCACGTACGGCGAAAATTGTGTAGATAACAAATGGTTTCAAAGAATCTTGGAGAAACCGGGGCTTAATATTCACGAGAATGTGCGATACGGGGTTATTTAACCCAGATAGTCCACATGGACTAAAATATAATCGATAATAAAGAATATCAATTTGCACCAATACGAACAGGTTAGAAAAGGAAAGAGAAAATGCGTCAAGCAAAGACACATATAGTAAAAGGCGTGATTTAAGCAACGTCACGAGGGTCACAATTGGTTGAAAATAGGATGCAAATATCAGAGGTAGAAACAACAATTTCTGTACAAAATTAATTAGTTTTTCTCGGACATGTTTGCGTGCCGTGTGAGAATTTCTGATATTTAAATGGGGCGAGTGAAAAATTCGTAAAAACCGACGCGCGAGCGACGGACTGGGAACATAGAATGGGAAATTCTTAAGAATTGTCTGTTTTGAGGACAAAAGCGACGTGCCGGCTATTCGCTATATATACAGGTGGTAATATGAATTTCAGCCTCTTAGACTTTTGACTATTCGATGCGTTAAAAGCTCTCTTAGATCCGCGACTTGATTGAAGATGTTAAACAGTGCATTTTAGTTTAATAAAATAATTTAAAGTTTGTTCGTATATTTTAGTGATTCAAAATAGTTTGTTATTTACGTGCTAACATGAATGTACTTCAGTGCACTTAGATACAAGGTAATAAAATTTAGTATCACTGTACCAATTAGCAAAATTTACAACGACAAATGTATACACAAAAGTAGGCAGTTTTGGCGTATATTGGTGAAAGAAGTATGAATTTCTTTGTTATTTTTCGGGGGTGTTAATAATTAAATGGTTCAAATACGTGTCTGGATCCACGAAACAAGGGTCAGATATACACAGATGAGTTCCGGACAAGCCCAGAAACAACTTTAAATAAATGGTGATGGAGAAAATTTTAAAAGCGTTGAGAATTAGAAGCCGTAAATATAATCCTGTTGGAATGGTGTGATTAACTAAAGGGACGATGTACATTGAAGCTACGAGGACAGTAACCTTCAGGTAAATTATACTATTTTGTGTGACATTTTTGTGTGTGTTGAATAACTTTATAATTGATTTACTTTAAATGGACATTAGTGAAATTGTACTAATCATAAAATTTTAATTTTAAGATGAAATTTGCTTGTTTAAGTAGAAAGGGGTATTTAGTATTGATGTTCTGAATTATGATGAAAATATGGGTATGTCTTTGAGCTCAATTAGACGAACCTGGTTAATTACGTAAAGGGGTGGTAGATGCTCCCTTTATACTCAGACTCCGGTCTGCTTATATTGTTATATTAATTAGTAGGCATCCAACAAGGACTTTAATTCTGGATGCACGTTAAAGTGATAATAAAATTAATCTTGAAATTCTTTTAAAACTGAATTTTATGCTGAAATTTAATTTGAAAATTTAATGTATTCTGAATATTGATGTAAATAGAGTTAACGTTGATGTTTGTGGTAGGAATGTGTTGTTTAATTTTATGAATGAGGAGGTTTATAAAATTAGGTGAGCAGCCGAGGCGGAAAGAGGATCACAGCAGTTTATGACGCCCAATCTGTGGGACTAGAATTTTTTTGTTGAAAGGACCCAGTTCCCGCATTCACAGGAGGATATCACAACAATATATATATATATATATATATATATATATATATATATATTGCTGTGAAAATCTCTTTTATATTAGGCCCTACGATTTGGGCATGCCATAAAATGTTGTGATATATTTATTAGGATGAACGAACCCCTACGGTGGGTGTCATTCACCCCTAATAACCAAGCTCATATGATGTGGAATGTTAAGTTATGTTTTTTGCCCCAACTAGCTGATTAAATAAAGCAATTCTACACTACACAATATAATGATTAAATATTTACGACTTTGAAATTTTCCCTCTTTCAGAATATTTACAGATACCAGATTTATGATATTTGAAGCCAGCAAAACTATCTTTTTGCTTATATTTAGGGACCTTTAAATGTTTCAAGATGCTTATTATCTTTGTCATAAATTGATCAATGAACCTACTATGTTTTGTTGACTTTTACAGATACGAAATGATAAATATTGAATTAAAACAGTTTTCAATAATAAATTATATCAAGATAGCTAACCTGGAATGGCTCTGTAGTTCCCTCCTAGCTTGTAATCTACATCCCCAAGAGTTTTTGTGACAAGTCTGAATATGTCCAAATTGAGAGTCGAATTTGAAGGTCGACATCAAAATCAAAATACAATTCAAATCAGTATTAGAATCCAATTTTAAAATCGGTATGAAAACACCTTTGATGTAGATATTAAAATCCTATTTGTATGTAGGTATTTAGACCATTTTAATAATTTAAAATCCCATTTAAATATCAGTGTTAAAAGCCAGTAATAAAGTACCAGTAATAAAATAATCCAGTTTAAAGTACCATTTTTAAATTCAATTTAAATATCAGTAATAGAAGCCCTGTTTTATTAATGTTAGAAATGGATTTTAATTAAGTCGTAATTACTTACGTCTATAATGGATCGGCTTATTCGTTGCACAATTTGTACACTTTTCAAAATGATTTTACTTCAAATCTCATTTCACCGGTTGCGTAAAATAATTAACACTTCAGAACATAGTCACAGCCCAGTTTGAATCTATACTAACTCGTCACTTCATTCTTATCGTATTTAAAGCCGTACCTCTACCTGCTTTTCATTAGTTCATACACGTGTTGAGACGACACCTTTGCCTTTATCTTTGTGTACTTCAGGATTTTCACCAATTATTTAGTTCAAATATTCGGATGGATGCCTGACTCGTCACGTAATGCTCTCACATACCATGGCATTATATGAGAAATTTACACACTTTCCTTTTATTAAGTCACGTATTCAATCTTTGTTATTTATTATAATCTAAATCGAAATAATCTGGTGCTTGTTTATTTCCTAACTAATATTGGATTTTTGAACAAATGTGAAACCTTCATGTCACGTACGATTTTGTAATAATGCATAATTTAAATTGCGCGTACGATGATATTTGTAACGCAATTGTTAAATATTTGTAAAGCCAATTCAGTTAGGTTGCCCATTGATTTAATTTTTGATGCATTTTGTTGCGTTTTCAAATCTTATCTTAACTGGTAAACTACTCTTGGATATTTCCATGTTCTTATGCATTTAATCCCATGTATTTTTATATACAGTGTGCTCTCAATTAACAATATGTATAGTGACCGATTTACTCTTATAATATCTGGAATTATGTGTTTTTATTAAACTGAAAGTTGTTTTTATCTATTCTACGACCGCTATGACTTAACCTACCCGTAAACTACCCTATAATTATAGCAATATATATTGATTTGATAACGCAGTACTCGGTGTAATGACGTATATACTTAACGCCACCGCTCTGTGTTCTCAAACCAAATTTCTTTTTACTAATTTTATTATTATGCCTCGGCTAGCCCTTTTTAATCTACACAGAGTGCACAACGTTATAATGATCAATTTTTCTCTTCTCCACCCCTTTATGATTACCTATTTGTTTAAGTTGATAAAACGAAGTTAATTAGTTTCATATAATGAAAAGAAATATTATTTACAATTTTTAAAAAATATTTAAATACACCCTTCAAGCAATCAATATCATATGTATCATTTACCCCAACATTTATATACTTCGAATTCAACCTAAAGTCGCCAAAAACTACCTTTTTACCAAAGAAACCAGGAAAGTTCTAGACTCCTTTATAATATATTAGCTAAGTTTAACGCATGCAATGTTTGTTGTTTACTTCATTACACGTTTTATATAAATTGAATAAATTCAGTAGTAAAATTTAAATAGAAAAAGATCTTAAAATTAAATAGATCTGACCTGCGATATGTTGTTCGGATTGTGTTGCCTTTGTTGTCCTCATTCGTCTATCCATGCTCTGCTTAGTTGAACCAATGTTTGAGTACAGTTACCCCTCGTTTTCCATAAATTACTTTGTGCTTCTTTATTTGATATGCCTTGAATCGCACAACTCAAAATTGTACCAGAATTGTACCAAAATATAATTGTCGACGCTGATTTGAAATATTATTATCGACGCAACTTGAAATATTCAGAAATACACCACCAATTTGAAATGTTATATCGAGCCAAATTTGAATTGTTGCAACTTGAAGTATCCAGAAATACACCACACATTTGAAATGTTATATCCACCCAAATTTGAATTATTATCATCAACACATTCGAAATATTCAGAAATGTACTATAGATTCGAAGCCGTTAAACGTCAAAAATATCGTTGCACTATTATCACTGTAACATACACTGAATATTCTATTATATTTATTTACTGTAACATAAACTTAATATTCTATTTAAATTACGCGTAACTTTCTGGTTAACAGTGACGCAGCTTCGCCCTGCATGAGTTGTATACTGACCCGTTTTATCATTGCTCCGTGTTATATAGGCTCTTCCAATTTACATGTGGGCTGGGTTTTCAAGCAGTCTTGCAGATATCTTAACCAACCAGATCTTTAATATTCCCTGCATCTTCTGATGTAATTTATTCGGTTTTCCGTGTAATATTTATTTGCTATTGATACATTGTTATCTTTGCCAGACGTTCAACTTTTAAATCAGTTGTTTTGTATAGATATTGCCTTTTGGATAATTTAACAAAATAAATGATGTAACTTCAAATCTGTTTTTGTTTATGTATTTTTATGCGTGTTTGAAACTGCGTTTTCTTATCAAAAATGTTTATTGTTTTAGCGTAATTGCATTAAGCTTTGTTAGGTTTTATCTCTTATCTTTGTATTTGTATTATAACTAATTAGACACCTCTCAACGCGTGTTTAATTACATGTACTATCATTTCTTCTGAATACACGTTCTATTGTTGAAAGATATGCTCACTGGCATTACTTAAAATTAATAAAGGTCTATATCAGAGTGTTAAATGCTTGCTATTTACATAATATACGAATTACCTATTTTTCAGCTGAATACGCGTTTTATTGTTAAACGATATGCTCACTGGCATTACTTAAAGTTAATTACGGTCTATATACAGGGTGTTAAATGCTTGCTATTTACATAATGTGCAAATTACCTAATTTTCTGTTAAATAAATGCAGTTTTCTGATTCCTATTGCAATTTATTGTTACTACACGACCCTTGCTACTCAATACACCCCTAAACAACCCCTTATCACAGCAATATTTATATATATATATATATATATATAAATATATATATATATATTATCGTGTAATTAAAAGGGTCAATAAAGTACATGAGGACATAAGTTATCTCAAAGGGTTGAGAGCAATTAGGTACAGTAAAATAACTTTATTGAGTTAAAAGATTTTCAATAATTATTTTCTATCTTAAATAATGGATATTAGGGGAATATCAATTTAGTTTATCGCGTGATTAATGTAGGAATAATTTATCTTACTTAGATTTAGTTAGGGACCATGTATTATAGTATGTATGTAAAAGACAATAAAAAAATAATTTGGGGTTAAATTATAGCATAATAAAGCACTATAGAACAGTTTTAAAAACGCTGAGCTCATTAAATAACGATTTCTGGGTTTCAGTTGTAAAAACCAACACGTTTCAAGTATCAGGGGGAAAGATATAGCTGCAAACAAATTTAATAGCTTAGGGAACGAACAGCCGTTGAAATTAAAGCAGCCAAGGACATAAACAAAACCACACAGAATTGATGTAACAGCAGTATACGTCAGTTAAAATATTGATTTTTAATCTTAGATATAGAGTCGGAAGGAGCAATAAAAAGACCAATATTGAATAAAAGTCTATAAGTATAAGAGAGAAACACAAAGTATATCCAGAAAAAGGGAATTAAAAATTAATAATTTCAAAGATAGTTGTAAGAAGGCACGCGAGTTAGGGTTCGGGCCCTGGGAGCTGCCTTTTTAAAAACCAGTTGCGAAACTTCTTAGCAAATTTATTTATTAATACAGAATTAACTTATGGAATTTTGACAAATTAATTAAATATTACTTTAAATCGAAATTATACTAGTTAATTGTTCTATGATCAGTAGTCTAGCAAACTGCAATGCTAAAGCGGATCACTGGACTGACTGCCGGGTCCTTGAGCTTCCGGGCTTTTTAAAACATTCCTACCCGTCACATGGATGTGGGAACTTGCAGATCTCATGTCTGCTTATTCTTTACTCTATTCATAATTACATTGTTGTAATCTTAATTTCTAAGTAATCACGGTACTTGACCGTCTGTGACTTGAGATCTGCAGTGTCACTATCGTCTGTGATACAAATTAGCGCATCCGTTCTCATGAACGTTAATGAACTTTACAAATTGTCCTTGTATTTACTTTGTTGCACTTCATTTAACATTTCATTATACTTTCTAATAATTTCCTAATTATTCTATTTTAATATATATACACCATCGTCCCGACGTACACTAAAAAGTAAGGGTTTTTTTTCTGGATTTTTAGTTCATTAAATCCATTTAATTTCATTGTTCAAAATTTATAGTTTCTAATGGTACATTTGTTTCTTTGTTTACCATGGTTGTCTTAAATCTAAAACTGTTTTATTTATTTTTATACCTAATATATATCTTGTCTATTACATAAATGATCAATAAAATAGTCAAAATAATTAATACAATTGTCCAAACACTAATGTTATCGTAGTGCACTTTGGGCGTTTTTAATTCGTGAAATGTTCCTTATAATTTTTCATACGTTTCATGGCGTGGTTGAGGTTGTCTAGTTCCAGATGTTCGAGTTGTATGGGTTTTTGAAGTATTCCTTCGTCTTCGATTGGTGCTGTCTTGATCTGTAATTCGGGTAAGTTTGCTAATTTTTTTGTTTGTACGAGATCTTGGTAAACTCTGATTACTTCATTTTCAGTTTTAAATAACAATCTTTCTTAAGGGTGATTAATTTACTTCCGGTTAATACTAAGTAGTTTTCGTCTTGATTGCAGTGAATTGTTGCTATAACTTCTGTGGGGAAAATGGCTATCCATTTATTTTCTGTTACTTTTTAAATTTTCATATTAGTGATTTGTACGGATTTGGCTTCACAGTTTTCGTAATGATTTGAAAATTTTAATAATTGTACTTTGCAAGGGCTGTCTTACCGAATGGTTGTCGTTTTCAAGGATTTGCATAAATATTGATTTGGTGTGACTTCATTACATTTTTCGTTTGTATAACCATATCTTAGTTCATTTAAGGATAGGAATTTGGTTTTGGGTATAGTAACTTGGTATGTGCTAGTCATTTTCATTGGAAAAGCAAATAAATGATAATAATTGTAATTTTTAATCTCTACTATTGGGATTTCTATTAAAAATGTTATGTCGTTATTTTTTACATAGCCTTTAACTGTAGCTATTTTTTCAAATATTAATATGCTTGATTCTATTACATCAAAAGGTAATTTACTGTTGGTTATAAATGATCTAATTCTTAATAGTTCTTTTATGATACTGGAATGTAGGGTATTTAAATTTGCAAATGTTACTGCGTTCTCTAACCTTGCTAAAATTTGTTGAATTAAGGTAAGGGTTGATATTATCTGGGTGTATATCATGTTAAATCTAATTAAATCTCGCATGCCTAACATGGTAGTTTGCATGTTACTTTCAAAGGTTTGTATTCGGTTGGCTATACTATCTTGGTTTCTAACTAATTTTCTTAGCGTTTTGTTGAATTTTATAATCGTTGATTGAGTTAATGATATTTGGTTGCTAATTATGGTTTTGATATCGTAATGATTTTCGATTAACTGTTGTATTGCGTTGTCATAACGTTCTGCGTCTTGATTATCTAAATTGCCTGTGATTGCTTTTATTATGTTTCCTAATCCGTTGATTAGTCCTCTTTTTCGTCTCGCCGTTTGTTCTGTGGGTATTAGTCAGTTAAATTTATCATCTATGTTTCTCAAAATAGTTTCTATTATGCTGTCATAATTCATCATTTCTATTGCGTATTTCTTTTCGATTTTTGTTGTGTCCATTGATTGTTTTAATCGGTAATAATTGTTTTTGATTGTTTGAAATTCTTGCTTTAGTTCCGTTAAGTCGAATTTTTGTGCAAAGGTCCAATAGTCTATGGTATTCTGCATACTGTCTAATTTTATTGGTAGAATACCGGGGATACTTTTTGTCTTCAATTATTATTTCGGTTTCCGTTCTACCTGGGTGGAGGTTGACGGTAAGGGTGATGATTGTCCATCTGAAGGTACAAAGTGTCTTAAGTTTTTCAAGTGAATATATTTCGTTATCTGGCAGTTGTCTACTGTGGCTATGTTTTTGTCCGAGATTCTTTTAATTTTAAAAGGTCCTAAACTTCTGGGTGCCGTTTTGTGTCGTTTGCTTTGGAAATCTTTCTCGTACACGGTTTGTGCTATTGAGAATTAATATGCGTCGGTATTTTTATTACGAGTTGTAGTAATGCGTTCCTTGTCGTTATCTAATTTATCCTTTACTTTGTCATAAGTTATTTTTAGTTTTTCTTTATGATCTTTTGCGTATTGCTGATAAACTCCTTTGTTATAATGTATGTCATAAGGGTTGCGTGAATCTAAATGTCCTAAAGTTAATTCTAATGGTGTAAAATTGGTTGATGAATGAATTGTGTTATTGTAGGCGATTAGTGCGTAAGACATTAAATTAGTAATGTGTTCTTTCTTGTAGATTATTCTTAATAGTCTGATTTGTTCAAGTAGGGTAGAATGTAGTCTCTCGATTAGTCAGTTGGATTCAGGGTGGTCTTCAGTTATAAAATGGATTTTTATTTTGTGTAGTTCTAAAGTGTTTTGTATCGTTTCATTTTTAAATTCGCTGCCGTTATCTAACGTTATTGTTTCGGGCGTTCCATAAAATGTAAAGTACTGTAAAAATCCTTGGGTTACGTCAGTACTTTTTCTAGAGGCGATTGGTATTGCTTGGCCTATTTTTGTAAATGCGTCTGCAATTGTCAAACAACTTTGCGCTTCTACTACTAGAGTATCGGCACGTAGTTTCTAAAAGACTATCTTTGTAGGTTTTCTGTAGTATTTTGCTTTGTCACATAGTTCACATTGATTGATAAAGTCTGTAGTTAGTTCTTTCATGTCCTCGAAATAATATCGTCTCATAATTTGTTTTAGGGATTCATTAATTCCAGGACGGTTGGTTTTTCCTTCGTGTTGGTTTCTGACACATCGTTTATTTCGTCAGGGTCGTCTAAGGTAATTAATTTTTTAGTGCATCTTATAAGTTCATGGCCAGAGTTATTAAATTTAACATATAATTCTGAAAATCGTTTATAGAAGTTTTAGGTGTTAAAGTAAAAGTAAAATCGTTTTTTTCGGTGGTGTATTTTTTAGAATTTTAATTATTTGTTCTTCATTGTCGTCTTTGGTTATCTGAATTTGGTATATCCTTTTGTTATCTACATTTGTATATTTTACAGGGCTGGGGTTGGTTAAGACTTCGGCGATTATAAACTGATTGGGTTTCATATCGATGGCTTCATTTAAAATTTTAATCGCGGTTTTCGGCTCGTCATTTTGTGTTGAATGTATGGTATCCATCTCGTCTGGCTCTTCTCTGATTTCCGTTTCGTCTACGTTTCCTATAACCGATTCTGTTTCCAGTGCGTTGAGCTGTATTCTACTTAAAGCGTCTGCGTTATTATTATAAATTCCTTTCTTGTATATGATCTCCTAGTCATATTCTTCTAATCGGATTCTCCATCGTTGTTATTTTGAATTAGGTTCCTTAAGTTTGCATAGCCATACTAATTGTCTATGATCGGTGTATGTATAAAATTTTCGTCCATATAGGTATGGTCTAAAATACTTTGTTGCCCAAATTATGACTAACAATTCTTTCTCTATCGTGCTGTATTTCTGTTCGGTTTCGTTTAGGGTTCTGGATGCGTCGCTGATGGGTTTATCGTTGCCTACTGTTCCTTGGCTTAATACTGCGCCTAATGCTACATTTGATGCGTCTGTGGTTAATATGAATGGTTTCGAAAAATCGGGGTATCTACGACTTTAATGAATTCTGGAGTATGTTCAATTTTATTTCCTTTCTTTAAACAATTTGTCAGGGGCTTGGTTATTTGAGCATAACCTTTAATAAATTTGCGGTAGTAACCACTAAGTTCTAAAAATCCTTTTAATTCTTTGTTCGTTTTGGTATGGGGTAATTTAGTACTTCATTTGTTTTATCGGGATTCGGGGTGTTATTATATGTCCCAAAATGCTACTTCTTTCTGTAAAAATTCGCTCTTATCTAATTGTACTTTAAATTGTGCTTTTCTTAATATTTCGAACACTTCTCTTAATCTTTCTATATGCTCCACTAATGATGTTGAATAAACTATATTATCGTCTAGGTAAACAAGACATTTTTCGTTGTGTATCCCACGTAGTATATTGTCCATAACTCGTTGGAAAGTTGTGGGTGCGTTCTTTAATACAAATGGCATCAGTTTATATTCGTAATGTTCTCTAGGTGTGCTAAAGGCTGTTTTTGGTGTATCCCTTTTATCCATTTCTACTTGATGGTATCCTGAGGCTAGATCTAATGTCGAAAAATATTGGCACTTGCCTAATTTATCTAAAATTCCGGTTATATTGGGTAGTGGGTATTTATCGTGTACCGTTTTTTCATTTAGTTTTCTATAATCTAATAACATTCTATATTTTCTTCTTCTTGATGCGTCCAATTTTTTTGGGTACTATTAATACGGGGCTGCTCCATGTTGAGTTGGAGTGTTGTATGATATCTTGATCTAATAAGTCGGCTACTTGTCTGTCAGCTTCTTCCTGACTTGCCTGAGGTAGTCGGTAGGCTTTTGTAAATATGGGTTTGTTATCCGTTAGTTCGATATTGTGTTTGACTTTATTTGTAATGTTAGGGGTGTTCCTTCGCAATGAAATATGCCGCGGTATTCAAAACATAAATTTTTGATTGCTCTTTGTTCCTCTTGATTAATGTCGGTATTAAAGCAAATGTTACTTAAATTTTCTCTTAGCACTTCGTCGTTTTCTACGGGGTTATAATTGTCGTTTAAATTATCGTCTATTTTCATCTCGTTAAAATTTAATTCCTCCACGTTAATTGGGTTGGTAAATGATAGTTCTACGGGGTAGTCATTTGAATTTAAAATCGTCGTTGTGGCATAATTATCTTTTATTTGTACTAATGCGGTTGGTGTCTCTACTCCTTGTTGAAATGTTATATGATTCATTATTCCTAATTTGTTATTTGAATTTACTGGGATTTTTATCTTTTTCTCTGTTCGGGGTTCTATCGTGTATTTTTGTTCAACTTGGGTATTTTGAAATTTAATGGGGATTCATCCATATTTCGTTCTTAGGAAACGTTTCTTTATGTCGATGTTCGCTCCTAATTTTCTTAGAGATCCATTCCTAATAGTCCGTCATATTTGTTATTGAATTTGAAGATGCAAAATTTATGCTTTATTTTTACGTTGAATGTTTTAGGTAAAGGTATGTTAGCTACGAATTGGTGTAGGGTTGTTTGATGAGCTGTTTTAATTTTCAACGGTTTTCTTTCTACATAGTCTAAACAGTGTTTCTTTACGATTCGGGGGCTGATTAATGTTTTTCAGGATCCGGTATCGATTAATAGTTTAAATTCGGCATGGGGTATTTCTATATAAGGTAGTACTAGGTGGTTTATATTATTTAAGTTTATTAAGTTTGGTCGTTTATAAATCGGTCTACCTGATAATGTGAGCACGCGTTTTCTTCGTCGTCCTCGTCGTAAGTTTCGTATGATTCGTCGCGTTCGTAAGTTTCTACATGGTTTGATTGATTGTTTGTACCAGGCTGAATGTAATTATTCTGGTCATCTTCATCCTCTACCTCTTGATGGAATAGTTCGTCCGATGTAAAAGTGCGTTTTTGGTTAGGGTTCGGTCGAATGCGTGTTATTTTTGTATTTGGTCTGGTGTTATCAGATGAGGTACCTATTGGTGTGGGTCTATAATAGTTATTAGGATTGTTATTATTATTTGTTATTGGTGAATTTCTAACAAAGTTCACGTGAATGCTGGTCTTTGTTGATTTACGTTTTGGTTAAATCTTTGGTTTAAATTGCAGTTTTCATAAAATTTGGCTTAAACGTTAGTTTTGAAAAATGTTTGTATTGATTATTAAAGTTTGCGTTATTAAACTGTGGATTATTGGTTCGCGGTTGGTTTGTTTGTGTATTGAATGGGGTGAGTTTTTGTTGGGGAATTGCTTGTCTCGCGGCTTGTATAGTTTTAGTTGGTGAGTATCTTTTATTTGCGTTGGGGTTGTATAATCTATTTTTGTAATACATTACGTTTTCTTCTTCAATTATCATGGTCATGACTTCCTCTATATTTTTAGGACGTTGGAATCTAATTTTGTCTGATAGTCTTTTGGTAGTGCGTTTAGATAGGTGTCTAATGCCATTTCATCATACATTTTTGTTTTTGAAGGTCTGATATTTTGGTCGGGTTCTTCAATTTTTAATTTTGTCAGGATTAAACTTCTTACATCTTGGTATTTCATTCCAAATTGGTAAGGGGATTGATTATTTTCCATTCTAAGGTTTATTAAGTCGCGTACTAGGCATTTTAGGTTACGTTGATCGCCAGAATATGCAATCAATATTCTTCTAAAGTCCTCCCATTGTTCTGGGTCATACCGGCTGGCAATTAATGTTAGTGCCCTTTCGGTTAGTTTACTGAAAATAAGGTGTAGGAGTAATACGTTTTTTTCGTTGTCACCGGGTTTATAGAAGGTTTTCAAAAGTATTTCAATTGCTGTTATAGAATTAACAAAAAGACATTTTTTTCCATTAAAATTTGATATAGTTTCCAAATAAATCTTCATATCTTCACTCATTGGGGGGGGGGGGGGATAATTATTATTTTGTTTTGATTTTAATTAATTTAAAATTTTCGCAGTTTGTATTGTTATTCCTTGCTTGGGTTTATTAATTTTCCGTTTAGATTGCTTTGAGTTACTTGCTATTTTTAGCTTGCGTCGTTTTAGATTATTTAAAGAATTGAGTTGCTTGTATTGTATTTAGTTGCACGGTGCTGTAATTATTTTACGGGTTTTACGCTTGATACTGTCTTGAATACGTTTATTTTGAATTCACTGATGCTAATTTTATGGTAGGTTTGATTTCTGAAAGGTTTCGATGCAACTGAGTAATTCTTGTGGTAATTTATTTCACTTTGCTTGCTTTGCGTTAGTTAAAACTTTTCTATTTTAAATATGCTGATTTAGTTGTGTGTTTTAGTTATTTCTTCCCGTGGGTGTACGTAATTTATAAGTGTGTCTACGATGGTACTTGTTTCGTAAACTTAAGTGTTAATTATAAAGTTTGCAAGGTTTCGTCTTTGCGTTTTTGACAGGTGCATAGAATAATCTTGTTTTGATTACAATGTTTTAAACTATGGTAAGATTGTTGTTTTTTAGTTAATTGTTTGCGTCAGTGCCTCTGTTGTACTTTAGCTACAAGGTTGTTTTTTTAAATCTACTAGTGGTGTAATTCAGTTTCTGTAAATGCTACGGTACAATTAAATATGCAGTTATACTTTACTTGGACGGTATTGTTTTCAGTTGTAATGGAATGAACTTTGCGTCTTTTTTATAATTAATAATCTCGTCTTGAAGTATTTAATCATACAATGTTGCGTTTGGAATGAATGAAACTTATACCTTGTTAATTGCTGCAGTATTTTAATTATCGAATGGCAATGTAATTGTGCTTTTTATAAATATAAATTAAAAAGTTTTCCTGTAGTTATATTTAGATTCGCGATGCGTTTTGAATAGCTTTGTTTAGTAATTATAATTAGTTATATTCGTATTGAGGTAGATTTGTATTCGTTGCGTTGGGTGAATGATTTGTTGGAAGATGAGACGCGTTTGGTTTGCGCTTTGTTAGTTCTATTAATAATCGTAAGGTGTGTCTATATTTTATATAATGCGAAGAGTTTGCGTATGGATAATTCGTTCTCCTTATTTTGTTGCGAAATTTATAAGGATCTCGGTTGTAAATTAGTATTTAATTTTGCTTTATTTTTGGGTATTTAAATTATTTTTGCACCCAATTCTAATCGAAATATCAAATTGTACGCACCCCACTCTAATTTCAAATATTAGCACACAAAAATACTCGTATCGTAATACTTAACTAATAAATGGAAATGCCCTTTTAATTATTAAAACAATGTAATTTTATTTTACCGTGTAAATTATACTAGTAGTTGTTTTTGTCTCTGTTGGGCCCGACTGACCCATACATTTCCAAATTGTTTAAATTGTTAAAGCTTTTCCATTAGATACCAATGCATTTTAAATGCATATACGCTTATATTCAAATCAAAACTTTATCTTGAAGTAGTCGAACATTGTTTATTTGTTTTACGTACTTCCAATTAATCTCTCTCACTTATGTATATTTAAGGTACTTTTCCGTCGCGCCTTAAATAAAATAGTTTAAGCCGAGTAACCGAAACATTTTAAGACGTGGTATATTGTTAAATTCGACAACTTTATGACGTTTTAATGAGTACAGAGCAACTGTTTATTAACTGTCTCTTTGATCCGCTTTTAATTGATTATATATTTGAGTCTTCGCATTACGTCAAGTATCTAAAAGTCTATCGAGCTGTAGACATCGCTTCTCTGTTCTCATTGGTGCTAGAGATGTGCTGGTTTCTTTACGTCAGCGTCGAGAAAAATTATGAATGGCGCAACCAACCATCAGAAATATGTCGTTCTTACAGCCTCGGGCAAATAACTAGTTCTATTTCCCCACACTTTATCTCATTAACATTCTAGATTTATGACTGCAATTTTCTTGCCTTTAATGTATGTACGTTTATATTCCTTATTTGATCATTCATTTTCCGGATTATTATAAAAATCAATGCAATATTTATCAAATGAAATACACCTAGTTATTTAGAATTTCGATTAATATTTTAAATGAATACGCTCAATTACTTGCAAACATTAAAATATTTTATAATAATCACGCATTTACACGTAATCGACACCAAATTAGTACTTTAAGAACAACACTTTAAAAAAAACGGATTTCTAAGCCCAGAATATATCATTATTTTTATCTAAAAATGTTATTTTTCCGTCCTTAAGGATAAAAGCTCTTTAGATCACGAATTTATAATTTACACACTAGGCGTTTTTCCAAATACGCTTCTCCATACAAACAAATTAGTATTTCCATAATTCGAGCGTTTTCTTAAATTTCTATAAATTTACTCGGGTTTGCGGCTTCGTATCATTGCAGAATGATGCTAGGTGACTTTAGATGACCACTCATCACATCAATATATATATATATATATATTATATATATATATATATATATATATATTATAGTTGATAAGATGAAATAGTAACTTAGATTTTATGCAAAGCCCAAATGATCATTTGAAATCGAGGTAGTAATTGAAAGATAGAAAATATAAGGTTTTGGACAGGACTCAAACCGTATCTTACTCCTTCTAGTACCATGCGTCTTCCAAGTACATCATCAAGGGCGATGACGACAATTTTGTGTACACAACTAAACATCAATCTAACTTTCAACTACGTTTGACATTTTGTCAATCATATCTGACATGGTCAAGGATAGATAATAAAAGGGTAATAAAAGTCAGGCAGAAGACTTGAAAACGGATGCGAATACATTGTATTCCAGACGCAACGTGACACTGCAGGTGCAGGTCACAGTAGGTTTTAAAACCGCAATTACTGGAATTAAGATTGTTACTTTGTATTGTATAAATGAATAAAGAAATAAGCAGACATGAGCTCTGCATTTCCCACAAGCAATGTGAGGGTCCGGGACAACATAAGAGCCCAAAATAGTCAGTCAATCTTGAGCCTCACAACTTTAGCATTGTTGATTGTTCAGGCTACTCGCCCTAAATTAGTTCATTTAATAGTAATTTCAACTTAGAATATTTTTGATACAGTACTTGTAAATTGAATTTCCACTTGTAATTTTTGTTTAAATAAATTTGTTAGAAGAGTTTTTGAAAAAGACTTTTTAAAAAAGCAGCTCCCAAAGGCCAAAACCTAACTCGGGTTTTAAGATATTTTTAACAAAAATAAATACTTTTAATTTTGTTTAAAATGATATTTATCTACACAAGGAAGTCAATTACATAATTAATTCAAACTCGCAACTACATTCTCAGTGACTGTAACATGCATGTCTTGTCGGCGAATGTCTGCAGCAGACAGGTTCCTTGATGTCAGAAAACGTATTACTGACCGTATCTCGCACGGGGTGGGCGATTCGATAATCCTGAACATCTTCAAAATGCAGAACATAATGTACAAGTTACCTACGCAGCTGCAACTGAGCACAGTTATTCACAAGGAATGCCGGCACGCGCGCCACCTATTAGTGTATACAACAAAACGGTTCTTACTTAAAAAACACGCCTCGTATTTACAATACGCTTATATAATACAGGTGGAACAATAAATCTTTGAAAATTTCTATTCTTTCCGGTTTCTTTTATATTAGGGTGGGCCTTATTCATAAGCTTTGGGTTTCAATAACCTCTCGTGACCTCCGTATTACGTCAGGTCCTCAGTAGTTGATAACCTGCTACATTGCCTTAAGGGGGCCGGCTTCTACACGGTGGGGTATGCTGATGACCTGGCAACTGTAGTAGTTGGCAAATATGAGCAAGTGCTGGGAAACTTAATGCAAACAGCATTAAAGCTAATTGAACAGTAGTGCGTGAAAAACTCCTTGACCATAAATCCAAACAAGACCTCGCTAGTCTTGTTTACCAGCAAAAGAAAATTAACGGTATCCAGATTACTATCAGTTTTCAAACATCCCTAAACCACTCAGAGGAAGTCAAGTATATGGGTATTATACTTGATAAGAAACTGAAATGGACTAAACACTTACAAGTAAAAGTTACGAATGCTAGCGCAGTGTTCTGATGCACACGTGCCATAAGCAAACTTTAGTCTTTCACCAAAAGCTGTCCTATGGCTATACACTGCCGTAGTACGACCTATGCTATGCTATGGAGCTGTTGTTTGGTGGCCTCGAACCAGACATGTTAACGCAGCTAAAGAGCTTACGCACATACAAAGACTAGACTGTCTTAGTATCACGGGCGCAATGAAATCCACACCAACTGCGGCCTTGGAAGCCATCTTGAGCCTCCCTCCGCTAGACCTGCATATAGAGGAGGTGGTTCTAGGAGCAGCATTAAGACTAAAAGTTAAGGGATTGTGGAACAATAAGGAAGACGGTGGGAGACATCAGGATATCTTAAAGGATGCGTTGCTAACAATGCCACTCTTGGATGCCATGGTCGACTCAATTACACCCTAACTAATATTCAGGAAGCAGTACAAGGTCTGTGTGGACCATGAAGACCTGATTCCAGCAGATACATTAATCTTCACAGATGGATCAAAAACGAAGGAAGGTACAGTGGCAGGCATCTTTTCAGATGACCTAGACCTTCACGAAAGCATAGCGTTGGGAACGCAGGCAACTGTTTTTCAAGCAGAAGTCATTGCGATCACGCAAGGTGCCAGTTTGATTTTGGAACGAGATATTCAAAATAAAGCTATACGCATATCCACAGATAGCAGGGCAGCTTTAATGGTTCTAAATAGGCAGAAGATCCTTTCAGAGGTGATATTTCAGTGCCATCTCAGTCTTAAACGGGCTTCTTACTCTAATATCCTCGAGCTGGCTTGGATCAAGGGTCATTCAGGTAAATACTGTAATGAGCAGGCTGACGCTTTAACGGGACAAGGATCGACTCAGAGTTTTGTCGGATCTAAACCATTGGTCTCTCTTTCGTCATCTATGCTATTTACCATGATAAGACAGAGAACCTACCATCGCCATTGCGAGAGGTGGGCAAAGGAAACATATTGCCGACAGACAAAAATGTTCATTAAGTTTCCTTCGACAGAAAATGGGAAACTTTGCATACGCTTGCCGAGGCAAAAACTACGATTTGTAGTAGGTGTTTTGACTGGGCACTACAAGGTAAAAAAGCACATGCACAGATTGGGTTTATCAGAGAACCCAACCTGTCGCAGTTGTCAATGGGATGAGGAGACGGCGAAACACATCCTGTGCACCTGCCGGCACTCGCCAACCTCCGAGGATCCATGTTCGGTGACTTTTGGCCAGACACCGCCAGAATCAGTAACACGCCCTGGACCAAAATTCTCAGGTTCGTCTGTAAGCTCGGATGGCTGAGTGATTGAGGACCAGGTATAAAAAAGTAGCACAATGGGCCCGTATTAAGGCCTAAGTGCGCGTGGCTTTGCCACCCTTCTAATGAAATCAATCAATCATTCAAATGTGGTTAAATTATTAAAGAATGATCTTCCTTTCATTGACTGTAGTTAGTTGTTGATTTTACATAGGGTTTCTGGTACTTGCTTTTGCATAATGAACGAATTGTGTACTTTTATGGTTTAAATGTTTAGTTTTCTTGATTTTTGTGTTGTTCACATGAAGCATACCTCCTTAGTGACCTTATATACTCTTTATTGACATGATAAGCAGGTCACAGGAGGACAATTAGCACCATATTCTGTAAAGAATACATCCAAAGATCAAAGAGAATCGTAAACTTACTAATACTTAGTTTCCTGTAAAGAAACATCCTGTACAATATTTTAATAGTACGATAGGTTTAGTATAATTTATTTTAGAGCATAATTACCTTCTTTACTGAAAAGTAGCAATAATTACTATTTAAACGCATTGTGTAACTTTATCAAAAATAGTAAGTAACATTTAGCCTTGCAATAGGTTTCTGCTGAAAACATTATTAACAGTTTTTCTCATTTTACAACTTCAGTTATAACACGATTGCATGCATTTAACAGAAAGCGTGTATTTTAGCTTGAATATGGCAACACTGTTTCCAGATTTTTTGAAATGCTCTCGATCTTTGCAGGTCAATTTGGTAACAAAGATGAACCTATACATCATTAGCAAATGACAGTAATTCTTTTGTATGAAAACAAAAAACATCAATAGAAACAGCTCAATTAGTGAGTTTAAGCTATATGACCATAATTTAGATAAGATGAGGCGTGCAAAGACTACAAATCACAAATGACAGATAATTATTTCATACGATTGCAAGCGAAATTATAAAAAATTATAATCGAGAGTGATAACGGAACCAATTAAAGTAGATAATAAGAATTTTACAACCTAATAAATTAATATAACAGCTGCTTTAAATATGTAAAAGTTAGTTAAATTCCGGGTAATTATTATACTAGTTATAAGTTATATTGCCCAGGAAAGGCATGGAAGCCTTCTAGAACTTGTGATATACTAAAGATTTTATTACATAAAGCCGCGAAGGAATGCAAACGAAAAAGTCATTCGATTCTGGTCATTTATAATAGTCGATCTATTTGTAAAGTAGTTGTCAACGATAATTTTTGTTGGTAACTACAAATTGTAAAAGTTGTAATGTACATTGCATCCAGGTTATGCTTGACGTTTAAATGTTGGTTGAAACAATTTTTCAACCGTATGGAGTAAAATTCAGCATACCAAAGTAACTTCTATTGAGATATGAACGTTTTAAATGAAGAAAATTATGTAGTTAATTAACGGAGGAATTAGAAACAGTTTTTGTGATGCAATTACTATGGCACAAAAAGAAGAAGAAAATTCGATCTACAACTTTGTTTGAAGAGTTGGAAGCGCTGCATAATTTAATGTGTATGAATGTTATTTGTAAATGGATAATTTTTTGATATTTTTGAGGAACAATTCTCCAGTTAATTAGATCTTTACAAAGGTTTTCTTAAGGGTCACTAATCGGTAACACTTTGATTGGTTAATTGAAGAGTATATAAGTTATCCATACTTTAAAAAAATATTTTTGAAACTTATTTAAGAAAAGTTTTGGAAGTACTGAGTATAAACTGGAAGTAGGCAAATTCTCTATCAATGTTTATTAGTTATGAAACGTTCTGTTTAGACTGTATTGTATTTGTACATTTAATTTTCGTGTAAAAATGATTTTATCTATTATGTGTGTTGATGATAGGTGTTATTGAATGTAGCGATTATTATAATTTGAGGGATTGTTTATAAATATTCTGTCAGAAATGTGATGTTGAAGTTTCGTTGTTTTATTTGATCTGAGCTAGCAAGATAACGGGCATCTTCAGGTAATGATTCACATCACACTAACCCTGTTTTCTTTTTTTGAAACTCATTAGAAAGGAACGCATTTTCTATAGCTACATACAATTTTCAGCATCTTTATTGTATATCAATGTCTGAGCAGCTTATACGCAGCACCTTCTTTTTGAGTCCTAAAGTAGAGGCTTAATTAAGCCATTTGAAAATTTGAGTACCTTGTACTTTAGGATTTCGTGGAAACCTTTTCTGTGTAGTATATATATATATATGATTGGTTTCCAGTATGACTAACGGATGAAAGAAGTTCGTGGGGAATTGACAACTGAAAATGTGGAAATTGATTCTCAGGAAAACGTTCATTTGGAAGATTCGAAAAGGGACAACCCGTAGGTCAAAAATATAGAGTACAGGAGAAACTCAGGAATAAAAATGATAGCTCTCTGATTAAATTTAAATAAAGACATGCAGGAAATAAATGAAAGGATGAGGAAGTAATGAAGGAAATGAGAGAGAACGCGTAAGAAATGAGTAGAAAGAATGAAAAAGGTATAAATGAAATGGGCGAGAAATGTAATAAAGAAATAAGTGAGAAACATGAAAAAAAATTAAAAAAATTGAAACGAATGAGTAAGAAATTTGATTAGAATACACGGAGTTTAAATCAGAAAGATAAAAAACGAAATAAAATTTAAAGGGGCGAGTGACATGATAATTTGACGGTTTAAAAAGACAAAGACCACAGAGAATATTAAATTTGACATTAGAAGATTGTAAAGGATATGTATTATATGAAAGAAGAAATTGTTCAAATAAAAGCGAATCAGGAAGCATGCCAGAAAGAGACGCATGGAAAAATTAAGAACATAGATCAAAAAGTCAACAAATTGAGGAAAGTTGTCAAGCCGGATTTAAAACGCTTAGGAATAATTTTGGAATTCTTAAAACAGATCTAGACAATAAGGTAGAAAATATAGAGGATAAAATAAAAAATAATAATGTTGGGGAATCTACGCGATGTGGTCCAATCAGTGCCCCGTTGGAGCAATATTTAAAATTTTATGGGAATAACAAACTGAACCTGAATATATTCTTAAACAATATTAAAACGTTAATACAGGGAAGTGTGGAAGTAAGGTTTGGATTTATTGAACTCCTTTAAATATTTTGAAAGTAAATTTTTAAAATACCTTTGGGGGAAGAATCAGGAATTTAAAGTAAATGAGAATTTAAATATGGCCAAATACGGCAGTGAATCTGGCATGAGAAAAGAATTGTATGCCATACAAGAAATCAGTGTGACGAAACAATTTGATCCTTCTATACAGATAAACAAATATCAACTATGTAGCCGAACACTTCGAAACAGGGATAACTCAATGCTTCGCCTTACAGAAAATCAAAGATAGGGATGTATTTCTAGAATATTTTTAAAGGTATGAGATGATGGATTAACCACGGAGGATAGAAGCCACACCAACAAGCCAGCACATCAATTTCTTTAGATATCAAACGACCGGAGAACTGGAACTTTACAATGGGAGAACTTTTGCAAATAGGAACGTGAATGGAATTAACCGGGCATAGAAGAGTGTTTATCTCAGTGCGAATTAGAGGAAGTAATGGATGAAGTAAACAAGTAAGTAAAAGAAGTAGAATTATTACTCAGAATCCCAGTGAAGTAGAGGATTAGATATAATCACCCGAATTAGAAGATGGAGAGTTGGTAAATGGGGATTCGGGTGATCTTACAAGTTATTAAGGTTAGGCAAATTAAACTGAGGAAAAATTGATTGGGAGTGAACAAAATTAAATGGGGGTATCAGTGCGAAATTAAATACGTATTTTGTGAATCAGTTAATTATAGTAAAAAGAAGCGATGTTAATATTAAATTATGTTTGATTATGAAAATATATAAATTAGCGTAATAATAAACAATACAATTGTGCAACGTCAATAGATAGTATCGGGGTTAAGAAAGTTTCTTCGAAGTGTTTTGAAGAATTTGTTTCTAGACAGGAGATATAAAGGATATTGAACATATCGGTGTATTTAACAGTTTATAGATGTCCTTTTTGGTTTGTATATGGACACGGCTGCATTTGCAGAGGCTATGCAGTGCAATTGGGACTATTTAAATAAGCTTTTATTGAATATGATATTGAGACTGTTATATTTATTGAGGATTTCTGCAATACTTTGTGAATTTGATGTATCCCGAAGAATTTATTTTTTGAAACGCATCTTGGTATCTGATATAACTTTGTATTAATAAGAGAAAATGGGACAATAGAAAAAGGTGATTAAAGATTTCGATTAATAAAAGTATTGGGTTGAAGCAAGACGGATTTTAACTTGGGAAGATTGATTTTAAATCCTGAGAATATAAAGTAAAGGTCAAAGCATTAGAGAAAGGTCATCATTAGCACAGAATAATACGTATCTATTATAAATCTAATGTAAATAATTGTATATAGTAGGTAATTAGAAATACCAATAGAAAATTATTGATCAATGTAAAACTATGACGCTCAACGTATATTTTGCGGATTGGTTTCAAATTTTATATTTAATTTGGTAGAAAATAATATGATTGCAGGTCATCAAAAGGTCATCATTATTGCATAAAATACGGCGCCGCAAGCCCGAGTAAATTCGGAGAAATATCAGCAAAAGCTTAACGTACGTATACATTCATTTTCATGGAGAAGTTTATTTGTAAAACGATTGAAATGTTGAACTATAAAAGCCTTAACCTGTGATTGAAAGACTTGTCATTCTTAGTGACGTAGAAATAGTGTTTTTAGATCAGAATAGTGGTATATTCCGCGCCTAAAAGGACGTTTTTTTAAGTGCAAATTAGCGAAAGCAATGGAGAACGCTACCGAGGAAGTAAAAGGTGTAGAATTATTATTGAGAATACAGATAATGTAGAGGTTAAACTAGACCCATCCGAATTAGAAGATAGAGAATTGGTAAATGAAGATTCGAGAATTCCAACAGCTTACAAAGATAAGGCAGATGAGGTTGAGGAAAAATTGCATGATGATGAACAAAATTTGGATGAGGGTGTCAGTGAGAAATTAAATACGTATTTTCTAAATTACTTGATAATAGTAACAAGGAGCGATGTTTATATGAAAATGTATTTAAATGTGAAAATATAAATCATGGCAATAATAGACGATATAATTATTCAAAGTAAATAGATAGTATCTTGGCGATAATAGGCAATAAGAGTGCTTTTCAAAGATTGTTTTGAAGAACTCATTTATTTTCAGAGAGGAGGACTACACTATATAGTACCTATTTCTAGGATACATGTGTTACCTATATTTATTGTATGTTATGTATATAAAATTTGTAATACCCTGAACCCCAATCACCATTAGATATTTATTGCTATTCTATTGCAATACTGTTTTAGTTGCTAAACATATATATATATATATATATATATATATATATATATATATATATATATATATACAGGGCTTTTCACGACGACCGTGCATTAGACATTTTTCAGAAAGTACAAGAGATAGAAGTATGATATTTTATATGTAGTGATTGTTCGACATGCCGAGTTGATCTAAAATATTTTCGTTTTGATAGCACTTCCAGTTGTACCGGAAGTTGATATTATTTTTGTTATTTTAAATGGAACACCCTGTATATTTTTGCATTTTTAGATTCTACACACAATTTTAACTTAAATTCCTTTAATAAGTAATATCTCAATTTTTCACCGTTTTCGAGATATTTAGCTTTTTATGTTTTTTTTGTAAAAATCTGATATACTTTCTTGACAATAATGTACATTTAAACTTACAGTTTAGAAACCAATAATTAGCAGATATACTATTCAAATTTTTGATACACATTTAAATGTATTTGTTTCCATTTAACACCATACGAGGTGTCCGCCATTTTTACTTAAAGTTTCTTACATAAAAAATCTGAAAAGTCAATTTTTCTAAATGGAACACCCTGTATATTTTTGCATTTTTAGATTCTACACAAAATTTTAAGTTAAATTCCTTTAATAAGTAATATCTCAATATTTAACCGTTTTCGAGATATTTAGCTTTCTATGTTTTTTTTTGTAAAAAACTGATATACTTTCTTGACAATAATGTACATTTAAATTTACAGTTTAGAAACCAATTATTAGCAGATAAACTATTCAAAAGTTTGATAAACATTTAAATGTATTTGTTTACATTCAACACCATTCCAGGTGTCCGACATTTTTACTTAAAGTTTCTTGCATAAAAAAATCTGAAAAGTCAATTTTCTAAATGGAACACCCGTATATTTTGATATTTTCAAATTGTTCAATCATTTTAAGGTAACCTTATGTAACAAGTCCTATTCTGAAGTTCAACTGTCTTTAAGTTATTTGATTTTAATGACATTAAGTGGTTCTACTACGATAATAAAAATAAATATCAGCATTATGTTCGTACGACGCTTTGGCAAATAATCGAACGGTGATACAGAATTAACAAACTGTCTTATTACTTTATTAGATTACGTGTTAGATTGTGTGTGTTATAAAATAATAAAAATGTCAAGATTAGATTATAGTAATGAAGATTTCTTAAATTTAATAATTACTTACGGTGAATGTAATAGAATAAATAGTCGAACTTGTCGATTATTTGCAGATAGATACCCGCATCTCCAAAAACCCAATAAGAACACAGTTAATCGTCTACTTCAAAACTGCAGAACGAATGGAGCATTTCTTCCACACATTAAACGCAGAAAGCCGCAAGTTGAAAATGAAGACAATGAAATCACTGTTTTAGGATTTTCTCTGCTTACCCAACTGCTTCATTACACGAAGCCGAAAGAGAAATAGGTATACCGTATGTGACCATTTATCGTATACTTAATAAACACAAATTGCGCCCATATAAATTTTACTGCATCCAACATTTAAAATACACTGATTTGCCTCGGAGAGTTCAGTTTTTTGAGTGGTTGCTAACTAAAAGTCAAGAAGACAAAAACTTTTTAAAAAACATTATTTGGACAGACGAAGCAAAGTTTACCAAAAATGGAGTCTTTAATAGGCACAACAGCAATTATTGGGCTCCCCAAATTCACACGTAGTTCGTGAAAGAAATTTTCAAGACAAATGGCAATTTAATGTATTTTGTGCTATTCATTGCGATTCAATCTTTTATCTGGAATTTTACGATGAAAATTTAACTGGAGAAAGGTATGTTCATATGTTTAGAAATGGAGTGCAGCCAATAATACAAAACCATCCACAAAGAGATTACTTATGGTATCAAATGGATGGTGCTCCATGTTACAATTACCGACTGGTTGGCGATTTTTTAACAGGAATATTTCAAGACCGATGGATTGCAAATAATGGTCCATTTCGATGGCCCCCGAGAACTCTAGATGGTAATCCACTAGAGTTTTTCTTTAGGTGTCACTTAAAGAACATCGTCTATTCAGATCCTATCACAACCAAAGCCAATATGAAAGATAGAGTTAGAGCTGCTATAAATTCATTAACACCACAAGCAATAAGAAAAGCAACACACGATAACCTTATTAAAAGAATAAATGCATGTTTGGAAAGAAATGGTCACATTTTCGAGCATATGTTATAGTATAAAGATTAATTATTCTTTTATTCTTTTTTAACCTTTATTAAAGTCTCCTGCGAACATAATGCTGATATTTATTTTTATTATTGTAGTAGAACCACTTAATGTCATTAAAATCAAATAACTTAAAGACAGTTGAACTTCAGAATAGGACTTGTTACATAAGGTTACCTTAAAAATGATTGAACAATTTGAAAATATCAAAATATACGGGATGTTCCATTTAGAAAAATTGACTTTTCAGATTTTTTTATGCAAGAAACTTTAAGTAAAAATGTCGGACACCTGGTATGGTGTTGAATGGAAACAAATACATTTAAATGTTTATCAAACATTTGAATAGTTTATCTGCTAATAATTGGTTTCTAAACTGTAAATTTAAATGTACATTATTGTCAAGAAAGTATATCAGTTTTTTACAAAAAAAAACATAAAAAGCTAAATATCTCGAAAACGGTTAAATATTGAGATATTACTTATTAAAGGAATTTAACTTAAAATTTTGTGTAGAATCTAAAAATGCAAAAATATACAGGGTGTTCCATTTAGAAAAATTGACTTTTCAGATTTTTTATGTAAGAAACTTTAAGTAAAAATGGCGGACACCTCGTATGGTGTTGAATGGAAACAAATACATTTAAATGTGTATCAAACATTTGAATAGTATATCTGCTAATAATTGGTTTCTAAACTGTAAGTTTAAATGTACATTATTGTCAAGAAGGTATATCAGTTTTTTTACAAAAAAAAACATAAAAAGCTAAATATCTCGAAAACGGTAAAAAATTGAGATATTACTTATTAAAGGAATTTAAGTTAAAATTGTGTGTAGAATCCAAAAATGCAAAAATATACAGGGTGTTCTATTTAAAATAACAAAGATAATATCAACTTCCGGTACAACCGGAAGTGCTATCAAAACGAAAATATTTTAGATCAATTCGGCATGTCGAACAATCACTACATATAAAATTTCATACTTCTATCTCTTGTACTTTCTGAAAAATGTCTAATGCACGGTCGTCGTGAAAAGCCCTGTATATATATATATATATATATATATATATATTGCTGTGATATGCTCCTTTGAATGCGGGAACTGGGTCCTTTCAACAAAAAAATTCTAGTCCCACCGATTGGGCGTCATAAACTGCTGTGATCCTGTTTTCGCCTCGGCTGCTCACCTAATTTTATAAACCTCCTCATTCATAAAATTAAACAACACATTCCTACCACAAACATCAACGTTAACTCTATTTACATCAATATTCAGAATACATTAAATTTTCAAATTAAATTTCAGCATAAAATTCAGTTTTAAAAAGAATTTCAAGATTAATTTTATTATCATTTTAATGTGCATCCAGAATTAAAGTCCTTGTTGGATGCCTACTAATTAATATAACAATATAAGCAGACCGGAGTCTGAGTATAAAGGGAGCATCTACCACCCCTTTACGTTAATTAACCAGGTTCGTCTAATTGAGCTCAAAGACATACCCAAATTTTCATCATATTCCCGAACATCAATACTAAATACCCCTTTCTATTTAAACAAGCAAATTTCATCTTAAAATTAAAAATTTATGGTTAGTACAATTTCACTAATGTCCATTTAAAGTAAATCAATTATAAAGTTATTCAACACACACAAAAATGTCAAACAAAATATTTAAAGTGGTTTCTGGGCTTTTCCGGAACTCATCTGTGTATATCTGACCCTTGTTTCGTGGATCCAGACACGTATTTGAACCATTTAATTATTAACACCCCCGAGAAATAGCAAAGAAATTCATGCGTCTTTCACCAATATACGCCAAAACTGCCTACTTTTGTGTATACATTTGTCGTTGTAAATTTTGCTAATTGGTACAGTGATACTAAATTTTATTACCTTGTATCTAAGTGCACTGAAGTACATTCATGTTAGCACGTAAATAACAAACTATTTTGAATCACTAAAATATACGAGCAAACTTTAAATTATTTTATCAAACTAAAATGCACTGTTTAACATCTTCAATCAAGTCGCGGATCTAAGAGCTTTTAACGCATCGAATAGTCAAAAGTTTAAGAGGCCGAAATTCATATTACCACCGGTATATATAGCGAATAGCCGGCACGTCGCTTTTGTCCTCAAAACAGACAATTCTTAAGAATTTCTCATGCTATGTTCCCAGTCCGTCGCTCGCGCGTCGGTTTTTACGAATTTTTCACTCGCCCCATTTAAAATTCAGAAATTCTCACACGGCACGCAAACATGTCCGAGAAAAACTAATTAATTTTGTACAGAAATCGTTGTTTCTACCTCTAATATTTGCATCCTATTTTCAACCAATTGTGACCTTCGTGACGTTGCTTAAATCACGCCTTTTACTATATGTGTTTTTGCTTGACGCATTTTCTCTTTCCTTTTCTAACCTGTTCGTATTGGTGCAAATTGATATTCTTTATTATCGATTATATTTTAGTCCATGTGGACTATCTGGGTTAAATAACCCCGTATCGCACCTTCTCGTGAATATTAAGCCCCGGTTTCTCCAAGATTCTTTGTAAACATTAATTATCTGCAAAATTTTCGCCGAATGAGCTTTTAAATAAACCCTGTTTTGTATTTCGTGCTAAAGCATCTGACCGTTTCAATATCCTTAGAATCGACATGTTTATCTAAACAAATTAAACTGAAATTGCCTTTTAAAATACGCAGGTGTGTTCAAACATCCTACTTCTAACTAACACTTCTAGGATTTGCATTTTATTGGGTTTTTACAAGTTTCTATAGATATTATCTGTACGTTTTGTTCAATACCGGTTACTTGAAATAGAGTTAATTAGGATAAATTTTGCATGTAATTTCTCTTTGTTTCTTTATTAGGAATAAATAAATTACACGCAGAGCTTTTTTTAATACTGTTTCTTTTGATATAAAGCGTCTTGTACATGATTTAAATTTCTTATTTTTACTGAGACGACCGAATTTATTTATGCTTCATGGTTTTAATAAAGCGTATTATCTAATAATATTCATTATACACGGTGATTAAAATTATTTGATGTGATTATTTAATTTTCTACCCTGGTCTAAATATGAGTAATATATATATATATATATATATATATATATATATATATATATTATATTATATATATATATATATATATATATATTATGTATGATATATATATATATATATATATATATGTATATATTGATGTGATAACGCTTAATTATACTTTCAGTCTCCTGCAGATCACCACCGCTCTGTGTATTTTAATATCCTAAAATTTAAATATGCCTCGGCTAGCCCAGTTTAGTTCACACAGAGTGCACAACGTTACGATAATCAAATAATTTACCCCTTTTTCTCTAATACTTTTCCTGTTTTGAATGATAAAATAAAGTCGACTAATATTTGTATAATGAGAAAGAAAAAATCATATACACTTCACTGCTTAATCTCTTTTACTGTACGACAAAAATGAACCCCTGAATCAAATCACAATAATTTTTAAATTGTTCATCCCCAAAAATTATAGCTCCCTTTCCTTATTTTAAAGCGAACAAAAATGACACTGTACTCTACTGGTAATTCTTTGAACGTTCAAGACTTTTTCCCTTTTTACGTATATTTCCACGTATAAAAGAAATTTTGATGGTTCTTTACATAAAATATTCAGGTATAATGAATTCAGTCAATGTTCAAAAAAAATAAAGAGAAAATAATGCCTTATGCTTGATAGTTTTGACCTGTAGTTTTCCTTGTGCGTCTTTCTGGATTTGCTACTACATGCTGTGGATCAGTTCCTCAATATTACTTTCAGTTGAGTTGCTCCATTCAATGCTTAAAACAATTCTTTGTTTTTGCGCCTTCGCCAATATTCTCATTCAGACTTCCTCCCAATATTATCAATTTATTTAGTTTTCTAATTTTACCCAGTTTAATCAATAATCTAGTATTTTCTTAATCTCCCTTTGAGTTAGTAGGATTTTACTTAGATTTTCTTAGACCCTCTTAGATTTACCACGTTTTACTTAGAGCCCTAAATTATAAATATTTTGTATTAATTAATTAATAAACTTTTACTCACGTTTTCCAGCAAACGGAGAAACGTGTCTCATATATTTTTCACTATTATTTATTTTAAAATTTTCTAACACCACTTTTTACAAGAATTTGATTATTTAAATCTAATATTTACTCGTTGCGTAAATTCTTGAGTACAAGTGATGTGGATTGTGCTTAGATCGAATCAAGACTCTTTACTTATCAAATTCGCGCGTCATATAAGCTATGCCCCATCTAAAAATTCATTGCTTATCGGTGCTGTTTGTTCAAAGTTTACGACCAGCCATTGGATGTTTTGGATATTTTGTGCTTTTTACAGGTATATTTCCGATAATAACTCGCCGGAACGATTTCTTGTTCATGTAAGACACCAGTGGATTTCTATTTTTTATTTATTTTAGACCGTCTGTTTCGATATTATTACAGGAATTTTTCGCCTTGGCACGTAATTTAACTTATGGCATTTGTTTGTATAGATAATACTTTGGGATTTGTATTAACTACTTTTAGAAAATCAAGTAGACAAAATGACTTAAATTAACATATTTCTGTTTACTTCTTGCGTTTAATTTTAATGGGAATTGTATCACGATTTTCTAATTTTTACTGCATTTAACGCGAGCTATGTATCCCCCAACTGATGTATACACATTAAAATAGAATAATTAGGAAACTATTAGAAAGTGTTAAGAATACGCCAAGTGAAGTGCAACATTGTAACACAAGAACCGGTTTTAAAGTTTATTAACGTTCATGAGAACGGAAGCGCTATTTTGTATCGCAGACAATAGTGACACTGCAGATGTCAGGTCACAGACGGTCAGGTACCGTGATTACTTAGAAATTAAGATTACAACAATGTAATTATGAATAGATTTAAGAATAACCAGACATGAGATCTGCAAGTTCCCACAGCCATGTGAGGGGGGTAGGGATATTATAAAAAGCCCGGGAGCCCCAGTTGACGACAGTCAGTCCAGCGATCCGCTTTAGCATTGCTGTTTGTTAAACTACTCATATTACGATTAACTAGTGTAATTTTGATTTAAAGTATAATTCAATTAATTTGTCAAAACTCCATAAGTCAATTCTGTATCAATAAATAAAATTGTTAGGAAGTTTGGAACTGGTTTTTAAAAAGGCAGCTCCCAAGCCACGAACCTTAACTGGCGCAGTCGTAACGAATGTCAAAAGGTCACTAGGGACTCCAAATTCAAAGAACTGGTGGTCTGGTATTTAAATTCCGAATTTGACAGAACCAAACAGAAGTTGGAGGCGAAACAAGAATTGTTTAAACACAGCAAACAAACAGAAGTTGGAGGCAAAACAAAATCGTTCAAATTCAACAAAAGGAAACCCGGAATCCGAAAACCTACGTGGAAGAAGTACAGAAATCGAAAGACTCCATGAAATCAACAAAACAATTAGTGCAAGTTCATTTTCCTTAAACCAATTGAATTTTTTATTTTATTTTCCAAACATATTTGATATTTGCTAGTATAAGAGGTTTTATGATTTATATATGTATATTGACTATTAATACCATTATTTTATGCAATTTTATGAAAATAATTCACTTAGCTATTCAAAGGGATTATCTTCAAGTTATTTTTAAGAAAATTTACTCTTTGTTTAAAAGAGACCTATAAAAACTAAAGCAAACCAATAGACGCATCGCATGCGCACTTGAGACAATTATTACGAAAGCTAACTGAGCAAAAATTATAGAAACAAAACAAAAACAAATTTGTAATTCAACAGCACGATATTAACTGGCGCAATACTCCAAAAATAAAGCGAAAATTAAGTAACAAATTGACACCGAGATCTTTGTAATACGCAAAGAAAATATCAAACAAATTATCCAGACGTAAATCATCACATTCGTAAAATAGTCGACTAGACTTGCAATCTATTATTAACCTACATTTTTATTTCTAGAATTAACAAAGCGCAAATCCAAACGCGAGTATCATCATTGAATAAAATCATTCACCTTAAACGAAACGAATACAAAGCTATTCAAAACGCCTCTCGAAACTAAATATAATCAAACGAAAACCTTTCAGTCTACCAGAATAAAATTCAAGCATTATTAATTAAAATAAAGCATAGAAATTACGACCGAAAACTCTTATAAAACATCATCTTAGATACGAAAAATACGTCGAATTATTAAAACCAACTTAAGGAAACCTACATAATCACGCTATTAAAACCCATATTGCAACCTTATAAAAAGCATAATTACATTGACAACTATAATTAAAATACTGCAGCAATTAACAAGGTATAAATTTCATTTATTTCAAACGCAACATTGTATAATTAAATAATTCAAGGCAAGATAATTAATTATAGAAAAGACGCAAAGTTCATTTCATATCAATTGAAAATAACACCTTTCAGAAAAGTATAATTGCATATTGAATTATACCATAGTTTAAAACATTGTAATCAAAACAAGATCATTGTATGCAACTTTGAATAACGCAAAAGACGAAACCTTGCAAACTTTATAATTAACACTTAAGTTTACGAGACGAGAAACATCATAGACACACTTATAAATTACACACACCCACGGAACGAGATAATTACAATAGACAGAATTAAATCAGCAGATAAAATTAAAAATACGTTTCAACTAACACGACGCAAACAAAGTAAGATAAATTACCACAAAAATCACTCAGTCACATCGACACTTTAGAGATAAAACCTACCATAAAATTAACATCGACGAATTAAAAATAAACGTATTCAAGACAGTATCATGCGTAAAACCTATAAAATAACTACAACACCATGCGATTAAATACTATACAAGCTACTCAATTCTATAAATAATCTAAAACGACCCAAGCTAAAAATAGCAAGAACCCGACGCAATCTAAACAAAAAATTAATAAATCCAAGCAAGGAATAACAACACAAACTATGAAATAAATCCCAATTTTACAAAATTTGAAATTAATTATAATCAAAACTAAATATTAATTACCAGAACAACCTTCCCGGCCATAATGAGTGGATATTTGAAGCTTTATTTGGAGACGATTTCAACGCATAGCGGTGATCAAACTTTGGTAAGAAATTATATAACCGCGTGTGAACTATTTTTAAAAACATTCTATAAACCCAGGGATAACGAAAGCAACGTATTACTCCTACGCCTTATTGTCAGTGAACTAACCGAAAGGGCACTAACATTAATTGCCAGTCAAGATGATTTAGAACAATGGAGCGACTTCAAACAAGTATTTATTGCATATTTTGACGATCAGCGTAACCTAAAATGCCTAGTACGCGACTTAATAAACCTTAGAATGGAAAATAACCAATCCCCTTACCAATTTGAAATGAAATGCCAAGATGTAAGAAGTTTAATCTTGACGAAATTAAAAATTGAAGAAACCGACCAAAATATCAGACCCTTAAAAACAAAGATGTATGATGAAATGGCACTAGATACATATTTAAACGCACTACTAGAACGACTATCAGACAAAATCAGATTTTAACATCCCCAAAATTTAGAAGAAGCTATGAACATGATAATCAAAGAAGAAAACGTAATGTATTACAGAAACAGATTATACAAGCCCAACGCGAATAAAAGTTACTCACCAATAAAAACCATACAACCCGCGAGACAAACAACTCCCCAACAAGAATTCACCCCATTCAACACACAAACAAACCAACCGCAAACCAATAATCCAAATTTTAATAACGCAAACTTTAATAATGTTTATGAACATTTTTCAAAACCAACGTTTAATCCAAATCTTACGAATCCCGCATATCAACCAATATTCAACCAAAACGTAAATTAACAGAGACCAGCATTTAACGCAAACCCTGTTAGAAATTCACCAATGACAAACAATAACAACAATCCTAATAACTATTATTAACCCACACCAATGGATACCTCATCTGGTAACACCGGACCGTATACAAAAATAACCCACATTCTACCGAACCCTAACCAAAAACGCATTTTTACATTGGAAGGACTATTTCATCAAGAAGTAGAAGAATTTAACAGTGACCAGAATAATTACATTTGACCCAGTACGAACAATCAATCAAACTATTCGAACAATTATGAACACGACAAATCATACGAAACTTACAAAGAGGACGACGAAGAAAGCTCGTGCTCAAATTTTCAAATAGACCTATTTATAAAAAACCATACGTATTAAACTTAAATAACATAAATTACCTAGTACTACGCTATATAGAAATACCCCATACCAAATTCAAACTGTTAATCGATAGCGGATCTTCAAAAACATTAATTAGCCCGCGAACCGTCAAGAAACACTATTTAGACTTTGTAGAAAGAGAATCGTTTAAAATTAAAACCCTACACCATTCGTAGCAATCATACCCTTACCCAAAACATTTAACGTAAAAATGAAACACAAATTTTGCATATTCGAATGCAATGACAAATATGACGGATTATTAGGAATGGACCATCTAGGAAAGTTAGGAGCCAACACCGACATAAAGAACCGTTTACTAAGAACAAAATATGGACGAATCCCCATTAAATTTCAAAATACCCAAGTTGAACAAAAATACACAATAGAACCCCGAACAGAGAAAAAGATAAAAATCCCAGTAAATTCAAATAACAAATTAGGAATAATAAATCATATAACATTTCAACAAGGAGTAGAGACACCAACCGCATTAGTACAAATAAAAGATAATTATGCCACAACGACTATTTTAAATTCAAATGACTACCCCGTAGAACTATCATTAACAAACCCAATTAACGTGGAGTAATTAAATTTTAACGAGATGAAAATAGACGAGAACTTAAACGACAATTACAACCCCGCAGATAACGACGAAATGTTAAGAGAAAATTTAAGTAACATCCGCTTTAATACCAACATCAATCAAGAGGAACAAAGAGAAATCAAAAATTATTGTTTTGAATACCGCGACATATTCCATTGCGAAGGAATGCCCCTAAAATTTACAAATACAGTCAGACATAACATCGAACTAACGGACAACAAACCCATATTTACAAAAGCCTACCGACTACCTCAGGTAAGTCAAGAAGAAGCTGACAGACAAGTAGCCGACTTATTAGATCAAGATATCATACAACACTCCAACTCACCATGGAGCAGACTCGTATTAACAGTACCCAAAAAATTGTACGCATCAAGAAGAAGAAAATATAGAATGGTAATAGATTATAGAAATCTAAATAAAAAAACGGTAGACGATAAATACCCACTACCAAATATAACCGAAATTTTAGATAAATTAGGCTAGTGTTAATAGTTTTCGACTTTAGATCTAGCCTCAGGATACCATCAAGTAGAAATGGAAAAAAAGTTCCCACAGCCATGTGAGGGGGTAGAGATATTATAAAAAGCCCGGGAGCCCCAGTTGACGACAGTCAATCCAGCGATCCACTTTAGCATTGCAGCTTGTTAGACTACTGATGGTACAATTAACTAGTGTAATTTCGATTTAAAGTAATATTCAATCAATTTGTCAAAATTCCATAAGTCAATTCTGTATCAATAAATAAATTTGTTAAGAAGTTTGGAACTGGTTTTTAAAAAGGCAGCTTCCAAGCCACGAACCTTAACTCGCGTATCTATTTACAATTTATAAATGCTTTTTGGTCTAAGACAACTTTAATTGCGTGTAGAGTTATTTCTTTTGCTGAATGTGTGTCTATTGTGGAATGATATGCTTCCCGGCATTAACTAAAGTCAACTGCGATCCTTATACGGTGTGTTAAATGTTTGCTCTTTGCATAATTTGCAAATAACGCATTTTTCATGCTAAATAGATGTAGTTTTCTAACTCCTAGTACTATTTATATGTATTATCTGACCATTATGACTTAATATACCCCTAAATAACCCTTTTATCATAGCAATATATATATATATATATATATATATATATATATATATATATATATATATATTTAGTTTAAATGTATAAATTACTTTTAAATATACAGAGTACATATAAAATACACGCAGAAAATGATGATATATAAAAAGTATTCGTTAGTACTGTGTATGTACTGTTTAATCATTTTTTTTTATGATTTGTCAAGTTATGCATAATATCGTGGTTAATCAGTGACCCTTGTACTCTTTTCGCTCTTGCACTGGTCGAGACGAGAGTAGGGTTGACGTTTGTAGGTTTGAACTTTGATCTTGAAAAGTGAAAGTAACCGCCTTCATGATGACGTCGCGTGATCTACGAAAGAATAACCTTGAAAGGTACAAAAATTTGCAAGATGGACTTTCTTATGGACGATTTTGCGCCAAGACAAAGGTACCCTACCGGCTCTAAACACCCTTGACTTTCTGATTGGTTGAATATACAAAATTCTACGCCACTGAAATCTAAATGCCGCAATTCATAATTACATATAGTAAACTTTCCCAAACCGATTTTTGCTTTGTACGCATTATGACGATGTGTTTTTCTTAAAGTAGTTTGCTACTACCACTAGGTTCGACGTCGAATTGATTACTACACATCGTGTAATAGCTGTACATCTGAAGGGTTTGGAGTTTCGCACGTACAAGTAAAATTTCTTATTTTCTATTCAGTGAAATACTGATCTAGATTAAAAATACTTTCTATTTATAATAGCACCGTCATTAAGATACACACCTGATGCTTTATTGCAAATAATATGGTTAAAATTAAAAAGGTCTTTAAAATTAAAATTCACTTTTAAATTATGCACGTACGACGTATGAGTCCCATTAAAACGTCTTAATTGTTTTGACTTACAAGTTTTCGTACTAATTAGAACTGAAATTTGTTCAATCATACCTAGTATTAACAGAAACATAATTCTAAAGTCGACCTCCAAATGTTTCAAGTTGTCCAATTAGAAGCTACTAGTTTGTCGTTTTAATGCAATATCTATATTGAGCAAGCTATATTGGAGTCCTAGGTAAAAACAATATTAAACGGATTATGTGTGAAAGCCTAAATTTGATGGCCTATTGAAATCTAGTTTCTAACAGCGGTTTATCTAGATTAACACAGCATTTTATCTTTCATCGCGTTTCTATTTGAAAACCACTTCAGCTCTTATCTACAAATAGTTCGGTTCCATTAAATATTAGTAACACCGAGTTTGATGTTTGCATCCGCTAAATAGCTGAAATGTCAGTCGAAATTTGATTCCGGAATTGATAATAGAAGCCTGAAATCGTTAGCAGATGTTCCGTTTTCATAATTGCATTTAAACACCGTATATAGACGGGTTGGCATGAATAGAATGATCACCATCAGGAGACTTCATATTTAATTCAGAGAAACAAGCACCCCTATATATACGTATAAGGATAACATAAGTGATTACGTCACATTTCAATTATTTTATAATGTATTCTGTTTCCTACTTGCTTTCACTTTGCTCAAAATGGCATGAATTGAAGTGTATCATAAATATTGCTCGGGGTGCATTTTAGTAAGTCTTGTTTCTTATTTTTATTTAAATTTGTTTAATTTCTGGAAGGATTAATTAAACATTAAAATTGCATTTAATATCAAACAAAAATAATTGATGTCGTTGTTTAGCATAGAGCGTTATCTGTATCTAGCAATAAATGGAAACACCATTTCCTAGAAAGTGATATTTGATTTTGCGACAACCCGAATCGATGTATATCTGTAACAAACTTTCATGATAACGATGTCCATAAATTCAGTATTGTTGTTCTGAAAACACATGTATCACATCAGTAGCTAAAACAGGTGGATTGTAAATCCTCAACTCAAAACTCAATGACCTAGTAATCGAGATATCTACAAGTGATGTTTCATCGGGTCAACAACTTGTTGTGATATGTCATATACGGTTTGTATAGAGTGGCTGTAGATTGTTAAGTTACGGACGCAGCAGGATATGAGCTTACGATGATCTGATGCTACAACGTTACTCGCTAGTCAGTATAGGCGCAAGGTAGGTCATCTCCGATTAACGACTATATATCGATGAACCCAGCGCTAGTCACGGTGCTTCACTTAAGTAGTTATTTTGAGTAAATAGTATTGACATGGCTTGTAAATACTCCGTAAGTTGATAACCTGGTAGTATTTCACATAATGCAATTGGTCAGCATCCGGTACAATGCTTCTACTTAGCAGCTGCGTGAATTCAAAGAGCTGAAATGAGATTACGACATTTTGGTGACTTATGGATCCTTTGTTTTCAATGGGCAAAGAAGGCACGCTATATATAATAGATTGTAAGTTTATCACTATAAAGTGAGAAAAGAGAGATTCGCCGAAAGCGAGGGGAAGAGGGGAGGGAGAGAAGAAGAAGAGGGAAAGAAAGTGCAATACAGAAAAACATGATCTAGATATAGATCTACTTCGAAATACTACTTTTAGATTAAATAAACTTGGTGGCTATCAAAGCTATGAAGACGAATAATTTGCAAAGCAAAAGAAACTTGAAATGGAACGCTAGATGCGTCGAAGAAAAGATCGTCAAAATCTATTAGAACTATTTTAAACCTAAAATAATAGAAATGACAAAGTAAAAACAGAAATTGTGGCAACGTCTTATATGCCGCCACTATATAAATGTGTGTACAGCATATAACTATATTTGATGCTCCATGACTTTGCTTAAGCGCAAGAGAATGTAAAATAAAGCAAAACAAATGAGAATTTCTAGCAATCGATATATTTTTACTTAAATTTCAACAATATGTTCAGCTACCTGAGCAATAAAACGCTTTAAGATATGGTTACACTTTCCGGTTTAAAATTCATTTGCTGCAATTTTTATCTCCTAAAATACACGCGTAGTATAACTTCCCATCGCTTTGCACGGAAGCGCTGCTGTCACTACGGGATAAGTGTTAATCCTCATCCACATAGGAAATCCAATACTTTATTAGAGGGTGTTAAGCATATTTAAAGGGCTTATACCCTTATGAAATATTAAGGTGTTTGGTAAGGTTTATCCTAAGATTTGCTACATCATAGGGCAAAATGCAAAAGCCATATTCAAATTAAATCTGTTCTGCTCTAAAATCATTGAAGTTAGTGTTTTACGATCCACAAATTATGTCGTAATAGGAGGTTGAATATAAATATAAATATAAGTTGGAATGAATTATTACTGGCAGTGAGTTATAATATATTAGATGCAAAGTTGCAGATTTATTTAAAAACCATAACTTCGAGTAAAACATATTGAAACCTCATTTCAAGTAATTTAATTTTAGCTGATTGAAATTTAGCTTTGTTGCATTATCAATACCTATCAAGGTTCAGCAATTTTATGGAGCTAGATAAACATGTTTAAAGCGAGTAATTTAAATTGTGTGTAGAATACTAAAAATTACTCAACTGTAAATTTTATATATCAGAACCCTAGCGATATAATTATTTACAAATGTATCTGTTGTTTAACAGTTACAGATTAAAAAAAAAGTCTTTACAGCTTAGTAAGTTCTCAGAACACACTTTCCCTTTTGTATTTTCGCTTTGTGCTGTTATATAGATGAAATTTGTTTCATTCATGTTCGACGTTAGAAACACCAAGGCAAGTACCCTAAACAATCAAATGAAAATTTCTGCAACAATCAAAATTCTATAAGCGTACTTGCAAACAAATAAATGTCGTGCAGGCGGACTTCGGCTCCTTTAGGGGTGAAAGTGAAATGGGCAGAGTAAAGTATCAGGGCATAACAGAGAAATTGAACAAAAAGGAATACATTAATAGGGGTGCTTGGTGACCACATGAAGAAGTTTTTTTTTGTATATTAATGAGTAGCAAATTTTGAGCAGCAAGCAATTGAAAATGTTTTTTGTTTTGTACTGGTATATTAAACATCAGTAAGAACCTAGTATGAATGTACAGATTGGTAAAAACAGAGAATGCATACGGTAAGCTTCAAACGAATCAACTAATTATAAACTGCAAATGCAACATATTAAACGTTGCTAACCTCCAAATTCTTTTACCAATTGTAAGGTTTTGAAATGCATTGGGAGTATAAGTTTTAAATTTTCTATTTCACCAAAACTATATTCAACATGTTTGCTTTATATCACATATAAAAGTTAATACTTACTAAAAATTTTAACTACATTATAATATGAAGATTATCGCAATACATAATAGTTTATCCATAAAGTTGTTAAATGGAGGTCTGGAAATATTGTAGTGTTTAACCTAACAAAACCCCAAGTTCTCTGACAAAAATTAAGTAACTGTGTTTTTATTTATATAAATTTATGTATTTAAAGCTCTGTCAACAAAAAAATTATTTTATTTATGCCTCTGTTAATCTGTCAAAGTTACCTTTTGGTTCAATTGTTTTGCCTTAGCTTTGGTGCCCATAAAAAAAAACATGCTATTGGGCTATTTTGTCACCCCGTACATCACAACTAATAGCGATTAGTTTGGTTTTCGGCTAGGCCGCCCACAAAGGGGGTCAATGGGGGTCGCCTGACCCCCCCGAATATGTTCCTTTGTTTTTTTTTCGTTAGAAATCGCAACACGAAGTGCACCTTTACTAGAGATTGAAGAAGATTACGATTTCACTATCGGTTATACTATTGTTTAAAAATAAAGTAAACCTAAATGTTGAGATTACACTACAGGTATGCCTATTGTCTAACTATAAATAGACCGACTTTGTATGTCATTTTAAGCAGGAAATGCGAATTAATGCGATTACCTTACAATAGTAACCCTAACCGCCTATAACAAAACTGTTATTTTCATTCTTTAATATCTAAATATCTTTACCCTAAAAGTTTCTATTCAAACGAAATATAAATAAAGGCTTTCATAATGGTTTCTTTCTTATTGTACAGGTTCAGGTACTCTACAACTAAAATTTTGAAATGTTCTACAAATGTCTCATTGTGTTCTATTCTGAGAAAAAATATATTCTTTATCTATAACAGTAAAGTACGTCTATATCTTTAGTGACTTCAGTTTGTATTCAGTGTTTTTCGAATGCGGTGTACTTTTAATTTGTGACTTAGGAAACTTTATCTGACTGTTGAATTAGTAGAAGACGTGTATGTTGATAGATATTGATTGGTCATTTTCCTTGTAGTTATTGTTATCAGTGTTGATAAGTAGTGTAGTTACTGGTTTTTGTTTTTAAAGAAGGCCGAAGATTGCAGTTACAGCTTAGTTACGGATAGGATAGCAGTAAGTACTAATGTACCTAATGCGTGAGAATACATATTTAAAAATAATATTTATTTGCAATTGGGAGATTCTTATTTTTTTTTCTTTAAAGTCTATTTGATTAACAAATCTCTTCTTTTGAAGTATCAGAAACGTAAAGCGTGTTATTTTTTTTTCAGAAATTCAGATCTAACATCAGTAACAATACTAACAATGGATATTAGAAAATTTTTCAAACGAAATGAACTAAAAGAAACATCTAGCATAGACTGTAGTAGTAGCGGTGCTGGTGCTAATGCTATTTTTGAGTGTAATAGTATAGTACATAATAGTGTCAATAATCTAAATAAAGCTGGTAGTTCGTCACCTAATACTTTAAAATCTCTCACATGTGAATATGACACCAATCTTTCAACTGATAAGAATGAGTACATGCTCGATTTTGGCAATTTTGTTAACTTGAATGAAACACTTTCCGACGATGTTCGCTTTTCATTATTAACAAATCCTTACAAACCAGATCCTAAATATAATTTCAAGAACGATTCCGAAGAAAGAAGACGTGCTTTTAGATATGACTGGCTTCAACAATACGATTGGCTTGCGTATTCTTCAAAACTCAAAGGCGCACTTTGCAAATATTGCGTAGTTTTTCGGCCAACTGTTAAAAGAGGAGTTTTTAGTTCTTTCATTGTGAAGCCCTTCACAAAATATCATGACTTTGTCGCTTCTGCAAAAGCACATGCTACAACCGAATGGTATCGTGATTCAACTATAAAAGCTTCTAGTTTTACAAAAATTATTGAAGGAAAACGTCTATCAATTACCTCTCAAATAAATGAAGCTGAGCGGGATTTGATTGATTCGAATCGCAAAAAACTTATACCAATAATATCCACCGTCATTTTTTGTGGTATGCATGATTTGCCATTACGAGGTGATAAAAAAGGTCATTTTGAGGATCTTTTACAATTCAGAATAGAAAGTGGGGATCACATTCTAAACGAGCACTTAAAGTTTTGCAAGAAGAACTCAAAATACACCTCTCACAGAACTCAAAATCAAATAATTTCAATTTGTGGAACATTAATTAGGGAAAAAATTGTGAAAGATGTGAATTTGAGTCAAGCATTTTCAATTCTGGTTGACGAAAGTGCAGATATTGCTGGGGTAGAACAGTTATCACTTGGAGTAAGATTTGTTAGTAATGACAATTCGGACAGAGAAGAATTTTTAGGCTTTGTAGTCCTTACATCGATTAACGCAGAAGGTATAACTGCTGCAATTTTAAACGCTTGTAATGAATATGGTCTTTGTATGGATAAATTAGTTGGATTAGGGTTTGATGGTTGCTCGATGATGGCAGGTCATGAGCAGGGAGTCCAAAAACTTATTAAAAATAAATATCCAAAAGCGATATATTTTCACTGCGCGTCCCATAGATTAAATTTAGTGATAAACGATTTGAACAAGATTCCGGATATTCAAAATTCAGTAGGTACCATTAAAGAAGTAATTACTTTCTTTCGAGATAGTCCATTAAGACGTAGATATGTTTCTAATATTCCACTATTATATGAAACACGCTGGTCCGCCAAATATAAATCAATGAGGTTGTTTGCGGAACATTTTGCAGATACTATGAACGCTCTGGAAAATTTAGCTCATAACCGTGAAATAAATGCTCAGACAAGAAATAGGGCCAGTCAACTTTTAAATTGCGTTTCTTCGTCGAAATTTATTCTTTGTCTGCATATTATGGCCAAATATTCTAGCAAATTGGAACCTGTTTGTAATGCACTGCAGTCTAAAAGTATAAACTTATTTTCCGTTAAACAGCACATAGATGAACTACTCAAACTTTTAAGACACACCGTAGTGATCCTGAACAATATTTTAAAGAGGTTTATAAAAAAAGTGTTGAACATGCCCATGGTTTTGGATTGGAAATTACATTACCACGTATTGCACCAAGACAAACTCATAGGTCTAATTATCATATGAGTAGTGTTGAAGATTACTTTCGAGTAAGCCTTTTTATTCCTTATTTGGATTCTGTTATACAGTCTATTTCCACAAGGTTTTCTGAAGATGCTACGACTTCTGTTTTACTCTCTGGATTACATCCAAATAACTTAAAAGACAACAATATAAAAAGAGCATTGTTAAATAAAAAAGAAGAAATAGCCAGAAGTTACAACATTAATAACTTTTCAGAACAGTTGCAAAACGTGGGTTGAACTTTGGCAAAATAGAGGGATTCAACAAGATACAGACTTTGTACATTTGCTTGATATTAAAGTTTCTTTTTTTCCGGCCATCAAAACTGCGCTGAATATTTTTTTGGCATTACCTCCAACTAATGCAACAATAGAAAGGTCATTTAGTACACTAAAGCGGGTAAAATCCTGGCTTAGATCAAGCATGTCAGGGGATAGATTATCAGGTTTATGCATGCTTAGTGTACATAAGGACATGGTAGGTAGAAAGAAACAAGCATTTATAAATGAAGTCCTAAATAGATTTGGTCAAGACCGAAGAAGATTGATATTTTTATTCAAAAATGATGATGATTAATAAAACGCGAGAACAGTCCTATTCAGCAGTGCCAGTTATAATAGTTTGTTGTACCCTTCTTACTTCTTAGTCATGTTTGTTTGTGCAACAAATATTAAAGACACTATTTAAAGTGCCGGTCGGATATTTATTTACTATTAATTAATATCTGTGGTTTGTGGCCATTTGATTGACAATGTGGCTTTTCTGTTTCCGTTAAACATGGTTGTGTCGTGTCTGTATTTTTACATTTTCTTACGGGCGGCTTATTACGTGTATTGGAATAAGTCAATTCAATTTTCAATTAGTGTGTGTTAATGTAAAATCTAATCTTTTCCATTTGCTACCCTGTGCATCATCAAGCCAACAGAATTGATAGCCTGCTGCGCCAGCAATTTACCAGATTGGTAAGTAACTCTACACTTTATGAAAATTCGATTAATTACAGAATGCTGCATTTATTGAGAAACTATCAATCCTACGTTTTTCTTTCAATTTCAAATACTATAGCGAAATCTCGAAAGAATGCATTCGCGTCATAGGTTTCTGAATTAAACACCGACATACTTTTAATGTATATCGCTTTTAAATTCAATAACCTATGGCGTGAATGCATTCTTTCGTATTTCAACTATAATATTAAAAAACGCTGCATTATCGAAGGTCCTATCTGCTTTTGAGCTACTCTAAGGAAATAAGATTTTATGCCTTACATTATTTTCCAATACGTCCGGTAAAGGGGTTGCATTAACAGTGTTCATCCTTTGTGCCACATAACTAATATTTTTGAAAGTAGTCTTGACCCCCTCTACAAATTATTCTGTGGGCGGCCTTGGTTCTCGGTTACAGCTATGGTAGTATTACTATACAACAAAAAGTAGCAACATAAGGGGAGGAAAGCTGTAGGGGTCTTAAAAAGTGTGCAAAAGACAAAGAAAACTTTTTTCTTCAAGTATTGCAATAGCAGAAATTAAAACCTTGATGCAGATATTTCGTGGTATTCTCATAATAAAGTTCGGATGAGAGGTAAAATGGAGGTCCCGTGTGTGAGTGTTGTCCCGCACGTTAAAGATCCCTACCTTGCTTGGAACAGCAAGGGTTCGGCAAAATTCCAAATTTTACAGGTAAAAAAGCTCGCTTTCTGGTCAATGTAGTACCTTCGGGTGAGGAGCATTAAAAAATCAAATGTAAGGTCCATAGACATTTTTGAACTGATCAACAGTCTATTGCGCTTATCCTATAATAAATACGCTCTTCTCTTAATCCTTCAACAATTGAAACCATTTCACACATGATTTCTTCCTTAGTATTTCCAACATGATTGTACGCTATCGATAGTTTTAACTGGTGCATTAATTCGTAAATGTGTACCAATGCACGTATCCAAAAGGATTCGCATTCAATCTTTGGTAAAAGCGTTCAGAAAAATTCAAACCTTTATCCGTGGGATGTAGTATTTTATACTTCCTCCGAAAATTTGGGAGATATTTTAGAACATATTTTTCAAGGCTTTTCGTTGTTATTTGAGAAACCAATTAAGTCTCCATATTTCAATAAAGCTGAACTTCTTCTACTCGACGCTGATTTGATTATGTTTAAGCACTTTGGTAAATCTTGTAGATTGAAATCACCGTCTTGGGTGGTTTATGTCTTTAAAGATTATCAGGTTGTATAGCCCAGAAGTACCCGGGAAATTCACACTATTTAAGATAATGTCGCTGTTTTCAGGATTAATTCCGAGCACGCTCTTCCCAAAGCTCTATTAATCAAGTTGGGCATTATAACTATACTCCATAAACTACTATACCTATATTTTCGTCTTTATCTCTGGACAACACGGTCATATATTAAAGATGTATAGGTTTCTAGGGAGTGGCTGTTTAACTTTTTTTAAAGGCGCTTTCCGACTTTAACAATTTTCAAACTGTTATTTTTTTTAATACCTTGCAAATAGAATGCGGTGAATTGCAAAGGCTTAATCAATTGTTTACTGGCTCGTTTGTAATCCTGCTGGGACGCTGTGTACATCTTTTTGTATTGTTCAACATGCTTTTGAACAGCATTTTACATCAGCTGAAGATGCGTTTATTTGCAATAGAATTCTTACATCTACCATTATCAAACTCTAGGTCACCTTTAACTATGTGCAGCCTCTCCGATACTTATATATCAATAGAAATTCTTTCAATATCGCCCTTTATTGATTTCAAAATATCTAACAATAGTTTTAAAATTGCGTTTCGAGCAATCCTCATTCCATCACTGCGGGCTATTTCCTTATATTTCGTATATGACATATCGCCGCTTATATGATCCAGAAAAATACAACGAAGGGGTGTCTTATCTTGTTTCCAAAATAGGATAACATGGTGTTATCCGCGGGTCTATATTTTGTGGCGCTAGCATAAGTTTGACACAAATAGAAACAATATATACTTTTATGTCTGCTATACAAAGAGAACCGTGTAATTTTGCTTTATTCGTTACATGTATATCACCAAACACCATTATCGAATTAACTTTTGCTTCCCTGGTCTAATCACCTCATCAGTTTCCAAACTCATGGTACCCAATTTCGTCTTTTAAAAGTTTAAATTCGTTCCGCAACAATTCACATTTTGGTTGATACAGACTTAGAAAACACGTACACATTTTGAAGCTTTAAAGCTCTTTACTGTCGCAATTGATTCGTTTCCTTATATAATCGCGAAGCATGCTAAATCAATCCTTGTAGAAGCAATTTTCTTTAGAGAACAATTTCACTCTATTCTGGTGGAGAAAACTTCACTCTAAAACATTAAATAACTCGAACTTATTTACAGACTGGAGATGTTAACCATTTGAAAGATTTCGTAAACTAACTAAAACAAAATTAATCCTTTAGTTTTATTCAAACTTCATTTAAAAGCAGATACAAGTATAGGTTATTTATGGTAAATAAATTTTGGAAGCAAATCAGAATTCTCTGGAATTTTATGTGCTCGCCACATATCCTTCCCTTATAAATTCAACCCGATATTTGACCCAGTGCAAGATAGTGTGCGGTCTTATAGAGTCGTTTATTATCTGCATAACTATCTTCTTATTAAAGAGAAATTAAAATTATATGACAAATCAATCGTTTAAAATACCTATAACATACCACAGCACTCACTAACTGCAAAACACATTTGTTTCAAAGCCGCAGACATTAACCCACAACCAAAAAGATATCTGGCGAGAATTCGTTAAGTCAGAAATGTTGAGTAAATGCTGGAGTACCACACCAAAAGTCTTGCATGCTGTTATACGATTCTAATTAACTTCTAATGGGTTCCACCTGCTACACATACATGATATTATCTCATACTATGGTAACTTAAGTAAACGCTTGAACTAAAAAATTAAACCTTAAGAAAGGCTCGTGGTCAGCACGAAACCCATTTTTACCAGAATAAAATATTAGACAACGAACCGCTACACCAGCTACATAAATAAATATTTTGTGGCGGCAATAATGGCAACATTCTATGAAATAAAGCACCTCAAAGCCGAGAAAATTAAATTCTCTAATATCTAATTTTCACACTCTGTATAATATTCTATTAAGATAAGCTTATCATATTCATCTCTAGTGGAAGTAAAACCCGTGTGTAAATATTAATCCTCTCTAAAAATATCATTCAGAGCAAGCTTCTAATGCATGTTAAAGGGAACAAAAAGAACCAGTTCTAAAATATAGATGCTAATTCAATTCTTTTTGGTTGACCCATATCGTCATAACGTGGGAGATATTCTAAAAACACATCTCTATCAACAATATTCTGTAAGGCTATGCATTGCCTTACTTCCGTCCCGAAGTGAGTTGCTAAATATGTTATAATTTGCTTACCCTCTTAAGGGAGATCAAGCTGATTGGCAACACTAAATCTTTTGATCACAGGTAATTCCCATGTCATGCATGAATCGCTACTCTATTTTTGCATCAATAAATTATCTCTAACATGGAATTGCTGGTTGTCCCCCCCCAAAAAGAAATATTTTAAAAATTTAATCTCGAAGTCTTTAAACGAACTCAACTCACTTTCAATCAGTCCAAACCAAATTTCGGTACTACCCTTCAACATGGACCTCACAATATTTAACTTCGTTTGTTTACCACAGCTACTTTGTATTAAAGTTTTTAGGTTATTTAAAAATATCTTAGGTTTGGGTTTATTATCCCTATAAAATTCTGAGTATTGTTCCAACGGAACATTGGTTGGACTCCATTTCATCGGTTCCCCAACTGGAAAACGTTTATATGAAATAAGCGAAAAAGAAGAATCCAGAGGCTAGGAGTGTAGGAGAAACCCAGGAATCAAAAATAATGGCTCTTTTAATAAGTCTAAATCTGAATATGCAGGAACAAAAGTAATAAATGAAAAAGGTACGCAAGAGCTAAAAAAATATGAAGGAAATGAAAGAGAATATAAAAGAATTGGGGGAAAAGTGTATCAAGGAAGTGACTGAGAGATCCGATAACAATACTCAGGAGTTGCGAGCAGAGTTGGGAGAGAACATAGCAAAACCCAGAAATCAAAAATGATGGTTCTTTTAATAAGTCTAAATCTAAATATGCAGGAACAAAAGGTAATAAATGAAAAAGGTACACAAGAGCAAAAAAAATATGAAGGAAATGATAGAGAATATAAAAGAATTGAGAGAAAAGTGTATCAAGGAAGTGACTGAACGATCCGATAAAAATACTTAGGAGCTGCGAGCAGAGTTTGGGGAGAACATAGCAAAATTGGGGGAAAGTTTAAGATTAGAAAGTGAAACGAATGATAAGAAGTTGAAAGAAGTTCATAAAAGAATAACTTTGGGTTTAGAGAAAACTAACAAAACCAGTGAAGAAATGAAATTTAAAGTTAGAGGAAAAGTAGTACAAATTTTAGAGTATATGGATGATGTAAAAAAAGAAATTGTTCAAATAAAGTCGAATCAGTGAAAGAGAAACTAATGGGAAAATTAACACTAGATAAAAAGGTAAATGAAATTGATGGAAACTGCCAAGCTGGTTTTAAAAAATTTAGAAATGTTTTGGGAAATCTTAAAACAAATATAGGGAATAAATTTGAGAATTTAGAAGATAAAGTTAAAAATATTCATTTTGGGGAACCGGTGAGATGGAGTCCAAACAGTATTCTGTGGGAACAGCATTTGAAATTTTGTGGGTATAATAAACTTAACCCTAAAATATTTTTAAATAACCTAAAAACTTTAATACAAGGTACCTTAGATGAGCAAACAAGGTTAAATATTGTAAGGTCCGTGTTGAAGGGTAGTGCCGAAATTTGGGTTGGACTAATTGAAAGTGAGTTAAGTTCGTATAAAGACTTCGAAATTTAATTTTTAAAGTATTTCTGGAAAGACAACCAGCAATTTAAAGTTAGAGATAATTTATTGATAAGCAAATATAGTAGCGATTCAGGCATGACTAGAGAGTTGCATGCGATCAAGAAATTTAGCGTTGCCAAATAACTTGATCCTCCTTTAGAGCACAAGCAGATTATAAAGTATTTAGCAGGTCACTTTGAAACAGAAGTAAGGCAATGCATGCCTTACAAAATATTGTTGTTAAAGATGTGTTTTTAGAATATTTTCAACGTTATGATAACATTGGTCAACCAAGGAAGATGGAGACCAAGCCATGGAGCCAACTCATGAATACATTTAGATTCCAGAAGAATAATGGACTGGAGAGATATCAAAGCAGATCATTTAAAAGGGGGAATATGAAAAGAAATAATTAGAATAGAGGAAATGCCTTTAGGAGTGACGGGGGAAGGGAGAATAATGAATCCCGGACAATTGAAATTAAAGCCGTTACTCAAGAAAAAGAAAATATGGCAAATGCTCAGAGAAATGGCATAAATAGTAGCAACGAAAATAGAAGGAGATATGCACAGATGGTTAATCAGCCTGAAACGCCTAGTAGACAGAATTTTTAGATGCAGGCAAATCAAATTACAAAAATATAGAAATTAATAAATTTGAAGGTGCATGTGAATTTATCAAATTTGAAGTAGGTTTATTTTCTAGGCTTCACATTCAGTTTTATTTTCTAACAATTTAGTTTTAGGCAATCATATAATGCACTTTACGCTACACATGTTACTTAAATTTAGGCGACAAGGTTATTATAATCGTGTTTAACATTCCGCGCAGCTGTACTGTTTTGAATAGTAATGCGCCTTTATTGATAAAGGACAAGATGTAATTTTGTTCGTTAGTAAGTAATCAGCATATACGTTTTCTTGTGAAGTGTGAGTTTTGAGTAATAATGGGTTAAAGAATATTCCATTCATGGCAGTTTCGTATAGCGTGGGGTTGGTGCTATACACCCAGTCTTCAGTTGGAACAAAGTTCTAATTCAATGTAGTGATATTTTTAAACGCAAGCAAATAAAACTTATCGAGCAAGATTTAATTATTGGCTTTTGGAAAGAAGTTGTATATCGTTTTGTAAAGATTGCTGGATCGTAATGCTCTGAAGCGACATGTGTTCAGTATTTCTTTTGTTAATACTTAAATGTCTTTGTCATCAAACTTTGGCGAGTAACGTTTCTTTTTTGTAATGGTTATGAAGAACAAATTATAAACTTCATTGTTGGAAGTATCCAATACACACGTGATGGAACATTTTGTTGAAAAGCACGGTTTACTCAGCCAAAATGTATTTAAGTAGTAAATATGAAGTTTAACATTTTGAATATCAAGATTGCACGTAATTTTTATTAAAGCAATTTACATTTTTATAAGGTGATGTTAGGATGGTATAACATTTTTTTTGCCGCCATACTTTTGTATTAAACATAAGTCATGTTCAGCTCTTCAAAACAACATATGTAGTGATACAAAACTAGTTTTCTATATTTCGTTAAAACATATGACTCTTATGTTGCTGATTGAACGGTGTATTTAGAAAGTTTTTGATTTTAAGAAAATAAAATAAATCTTATACAGATTAAAAATTAAGTTAAAAGACATCTTTTTTGTGCTTGCAAGCTATATCAAAGATCTCTGATTACAGCAAATGATTTATGTGAATAAAATATTAGGTATTTAATTATGACAGGTATAGTCTGTTGATTACTATAATTTTTTTGCCTACTTAATAATTTCTTTAGCATTAACATGCTGTTGTGTATATATCAATAATTTTGTACAAAAAATAAGAGAAACTAATTTTTTATTAAATGCTAATCAAAACTCAAATCGTTTTATTTTTAAAATCTAATAAAAATAAGTAGTTTATGAAATTGGTGAGATGATGAAATTAAGAGGTATATAAAAAGTGGTTTAATCACTTTAACTTGAGAATATAATATTACGATACATCTAAATTCAAGCTGAAGGTATATATCTACTTATTTCTTTGGGCATTTTGCTTCGGACACAAATAGTGCCTGTGGTAATATATTTTTGCAGGTTTCAAAAGGTTTCACAAACATTCATTTTATTGTTATTCTCTTAGGGGTTTTCTGCGTCTACCCTTAAGATGACTTTTTATTGTTTGATTTCATAGACGCTGTGACGACCAAGATTCTTTTGTGCTTTATGTTTAGTCTCAGTAGAATACACCGACCACCTCATGCCTCCGCAGGAATAAATCCCGAGTTTAGACCGAGAGCACCATATTTTTTTTTGCAACGTCTTCTGCCCTGACACATCTTTAACAAAGGCCATCCTCAAAAATGTCTATCTAGCGAAAGAAAAAATATAACATTGACGACCAACGCAAGAGCCCCGAATTATTATTACCGTTAGTTCAATAAACGCATATTTTTATAAGACCTCACTATAGTAAAAAAAAAAGAAATTTTATAATTTTTGTATCAATTTTGTTAAGCAAGTAGTCATATCTTCTTAGTAAATTTTGTTTTGAGCAATTTTTAAAAAATAAGAATTTAAGGAATGGCCCAGAAATATTCTATTGTTTGTTTAAATCATGTAGAACTGGAATATGAACTTTGTATAAGAGAGGTAGAAAGTAATAGACCGGCCGTAGATAAGAGAAAAATTTTAGCTAGGTTGTTAGCGAAAGAAATAGTAAAACCAGGTTGTCTTGTTAATATTACTAAATATAATGTTGAATTTAAGGACGAGTGTGCAGAAATTAATGCCACTTTAGAATCAGTAAAAAGTATTCTACCAGAATTTGATAGAGATCGTTCAGATTCAATTTTTAAAAAAGTTCAGTCAAAGTTAATTTACTTAACAGGTCGAGTTGAAAGGATGAAACTTCCCGAAGAAAATTTGGCAGAAGCTGTTTCGTTTAAAAATGAAACGTTGGCAACGATTCTTACGTTAGAAGCAAAAATGTTTGAATGTATCGAAAAAAAGATTGGTTCAGATAATTTCAATGAAACAGTCAACGTGCCTGATCAAGTTAAAGGAAAGTCAGTTCAATCAGTTACTTTTGTTACACCACCTCTACCTATTGGGGCGTAGTCGGTAAAATTTTCTGGTGATCCAAATCAATTATATCCATTTTTAGATAGGGTTGTAGAGTTGGCACTATCACGTAAAGTGACAAATGGAGATGTATATTGTAGTATAGTAGAGCTTCTGTCTGGTAATGCTTTAGTGTGGTATAGATGTGTTAAAGATGCTCTAGTAAATTGAGATTCTTTTGTAAGTCGCTTGAAGGAAGATTTTTTACCACAGCATTCTGACGATGATGGAATTCTATCAAAAGTAGAAAGCAAAAAAAGGACGAGTTTTCAGTTTTATTTGTCACGCACATGGAAAATCTATTTAAAAGACTACTGCAGTATCCAGCTGAAGTTACAAGAGTGCAATTTATTAGAAGAAATTTGATTCCAGGTTGTATTTCACAACTTGCACTTTCAGAGATAACAGATGTTCAAACTTTGTTAGGGTTGTGTAAAAAATTAGAGGAGGCGTCTTTATTAAATAATAAGGCGAATAATATTCAATCAGGTAGTTAGTTCTTGTGTGGAAAATAAACGCCCTGTTTGAGGTGGAAATGATTATAATTCATGAAAAAGAGTTTGGTATCGTAAGCCCATTTCTCGGCAAGTTAAAGTTATCAGTGGTGACAAATCTAAATCATCGAAATGTGAATTGTTAAATATGGTTAAGAAAAATAAATTTAATTGTTGGAATTGTTCGCGAGCAAGACATACGTTTCGTTTTTGTAGAATTCCGAAAAGGATTTTTTGTTATAAATGTGGATGCAAAAATGCTATCGTCAATTCGTGTTTTCAGTGTTCAAAAAAACTTATAAAGAAACAGGTGTTTCGTAGTCGACAAACTGTTTCTTCGAAAGAGGCTACTTTTGTTTTGAGTGAAAAGAAAAACTATCTTTGTAAGAATGAATGGAATATTTGGCTTGATGCTGTCAGAAATTTTTGCTGTCCTACTGTCAAATCAAAGACAGATTTCCAATTTGTAAAAGGAAAATGTAATAATTGACCATGTGTCATGGTAAAATTATTAGATAGAGATGTAACGGGTTTGTTAGATTAAGGATGTACTACTTCAGTTATCGGTTCCTTAAGAATTCCTATAAAAGAGGAACTAAGGTTAAAGATTTTTAAGATTGATAAACAAGGAATGGCTACTGTAGATGGTTGGTTGAAGTCAGTGGTTGGTTCTGTAGATTTACCGCTTTAGTTGTACCTTCTTTACCACGCGCGTATATTTTTGGAAGCGATTTTGCGAACTTGTTTGGTCTAATTGCCGACTTCAAAAATAATTCATGACACATATAAGGAAATAGAGAAAATGATATTTCATATATGGGATCTTCATCAAAGGCAGTAAATTGTGGTAATAGTTTGTTTAGTTTAGATAATCTCACAGTGGCTCAGCGAGCTCGGGGTGAAGTTGTAGTTGATTCTTTTAATGAGATTAGTATTTCTGATAAATTGGGTCGTACAAATAAAATCACAATGAATATAGATACATCTGATGCAAAACCGTTTCGGAAAAAACCATACGTAATATCACCTTACATGAATAAAATTTTAAATAATGAAATAGATGACATGTTGAAATTCAAAGTTATTGTGCCGTGTATGAGTCCGTGGTGTAGTCCCGTATTGTTAGTCAAAAGAAGGCTAGTAATAAAGATCGATTATGTTTTGATGGTAGAATGTTGAATGACGTGACCGTTCATGATTCATATCTAATGCCATCAATTGATAGAATTTTGAATTAATTGAGAAATGCTAATTATATTTCTACGCTTGACCTTAGAAAAAGTTTTAGACAAATCTCCCTTTCAAAGCAATCTAAGGATAAGACCGCTTTCAGTGTCATAGGTAGAGGTTAGTACAAGTTCGTTTCGGTGCCGTTTGGAATAAAGAATTCTGCGCAGACGCAACAGCTTCTAGTGGATGCTATTTTTGGACCACAATTTAAACCGAACGTGTTCTGTTATTTGAAGGATATAATTTTAGCTTCTATGTCGTTTGAGAAACATCAAAAGTTGTTGGATGATGTTAAAGAACGCCTTAAAGATGCTACTTTAAAAATAAATTTAGGAAAGTGAAAATTTTTTAAGGAATTTTTGAATTAATGGTAGGTTCAAATTCTCTCCGAACAGACCCAGAAAAGGTTTCGGTAATGACAAATTTTCACGCCCAAAAAATACGACTGAAGTTAATCGTTTCCTAGGAATGTGCAGCTGGTATCGCCGCTTTATTAGGGATTTTTTCCCTTTAGTATCACCGACTAACAATTTAATAAAAAACAAAAAGAAAGGTCAGGCAATAGTTTGGAACCACGAGGCAGAGTCTTCATTTTTACGGATTAAGGAAGCTTTAGTATCGGCATCCCATCCTTCCCAACCAGATTATTCTTTTTCTTTTATTATAGAATGCGATGCAAGTTAAGTTGGTCTTGGAACAGTGCTTCTTCAAAATATTAGTGAAGAGGAACGTGTTATTTCTTATGCTAGTACGTCACTGACTCGTACGGAACGCAACTATTCAGTCACAGAGAAAGAGCGCCTGATGGTAATTTTTGCGATAGAGAGATTTTTTCCGTGGGTAGAAGGACCTCATTTTACCGTAGCTACAGACCATTTTTCGCTTCCTTGGTTAAATAATATACAGAATCCTACAGGGAAACTCGCGCGTTGGGCTGTACGTTTAAGGTAACATTCATTTGAATTAGTTCACCGGAAGGGTAAATTCAATATTGTACCCGACTGTCATAGTCGTGCACTCCCAGATACAGACCCTGTTGTAAATGTAATAGAAATTAAAACAGATTATTTAGACCAGTGGTATATTTCTTTAAGAGAAAAAGTTATGGCATCACCTAATGAGTACCCGCAATTGAAAGTTGATTAAAATGTGATTTTTAAATTTTTGCCTTCTCAATTACTTTTAGTATCGAATATTAGTGAGTCGAAAAAATTGGTCCGGAAAAATTAACGTGAGGAAATAATTAGGTCTTTTCATGATCCTTCTACTGTAAGACACTTTGGTTTTAAAATTGTGGCTCATGTTAAAGAACACTTTTATTGGCCAAAAATGAAAGTAGCCATTTTAAAGTTTTGTCGTCGTTGTTAAGTTTGTGGTGCGCAAAAAGCTTCAAATGTCACTCTTTTGGGTTTTGTAGGAAAAGAAAGGATTGTGGAAATTTCATTTTAAGTAATAGCTTTGGATCCTTTTCTACGATTCAAATTAGGATATAAATGGTTCTTAGTTGTAGGAGACTGGTTTTTAAAATACACTTTACTTCAGCTATTTCGTTGTGCCAAGTCACATATGATAGAAAATTTTTTGGAGAATAAAGTTTTTCTTACGTTTGGAGTACCTCAGTTTATCATTTGTGATAACAGATTTCAGTTAGCAGGTCGTATTTTTAAAGATATATGCAAAAAATACAAAATTAAAAAAATATGGTATACTGCTGTATTCTCACCTCAGTGTAATTTTGTAGAAAGATTTAACAGAACAGTTGGTACCGCTATACCCTCATATATTAGTGAACATGACTTATGGGACCATGAATTAGCAAAAATACAGTACACCATAAATTCCGTTAAACATGAGTCTACTGGATATTCTCCAAATTTTTTGATCTATGGTTGTCATGTGTCCATGAGATTGGAAATTGAAGATGATTTTGAAATTATTTCAGGAAATCGACCCTTATATGTGTCGGATCAACATGGTGTCTTAGATATTTTTGTAAATATTCGTGAAAAATTGCTTGTAGCGTATGAACGCGCAAGTCGTCTATACAATTTGAGAAGAAGAGAGGTTAATTTTGAAATTGATGATAAGGTATGGAGGGCAAATCAAATGCTTTCAAATACAGCTAATAAATTTAGTGCAAAACTCGCACTAAAGTTTATATTGTGTAAGATTAAAAAGAAGATTTCGAAGCTAGTGTTTGAGTTAGAGAATTTACATAGGTCAAAGTTAGGGAAATTGCATGTAAAGGACTTGAAGCCATTTGCTGCCATAGATTCTGAAGACAGTGTTTCTGAAGATAGTGTCTCTGAAGATAGTTCATGAGGAAAAATTTTTAGATAGTTTCTTTGTACAAGTTTTCTTGTGATTCAATATTATCACGGTTTTTAATTATAATTTACCTTGATAATGGTTAAAGTTTTTTGTGTTGATAATGGAAGTATTTAGTGTCGAAGAGTGCATTTGAGTGCACACATATTTTTGGACTTGCGTTTTAAAACATCAATATGTTTGTTTGAGAGGTAAAAGCAATTTTTTTTGTCGATTTACATATTTTCTTTAGGTAAGTTGCTTTACAGTAGTTTAATTTTAGGAAATATAGTTAGCGGGGGTTAATCAGAGTAGAAAATTTTTGGTATTTTGATAGAATATGTTATAGAGAGTGATAATTTCTAGATTTAGCGTTTGTTATGAATTTAATGGTATGTAGGTTTTAGATGAGGAATACCTATTTTTGGGTATACTTTTGGGTTGTTGTTGTGGTCAATTGTTTAGGTGCGTAGGAGTCACGTATTTGAATTAAAATATAGTAAAGGTTTGGCATAGTTGATTAGCTATGGTGAGAAAGATAATAGGTGATTTTCGGAATTTTTCCAAAAGTTTTGTTTCTCTGAATTTTTATGGTATAGTCTTTGCTGTATTTTTTTGCAATATGCAATGTTGTTAGTTTTGGAATAAACGATTTTTTTTTCGGTTATGAGAATTTGAGATTAAAGTTAAGGTAGATTTGTTTATAGATATTTTTCTAGTAGGGACTCGATATTTAGTTCTGAATATTGCACGCTTCGATTTTCATATAATTTTTATAAATCGTTTGTTGTATAAGTTATATAAGATTTGTAGATAGTTGTTAGTATGGATATACTTTATTAAGATGTGAAAGTTGTATAGTAATTTCCCGTGATTGTTATTACTTTTAGTCCAAGATACAAGTTCAGTTATTAGTTGTTAGTTGTTTCACAGTTGGTCTCTAGTTAAGTTGAGGAATCATTTTTGTCCCCACCGATTTTGTGTTATCAGATGTAGTTTCGCTACGGACGTGTTGTACGCGCAGTTACTAATCACTTAATTAACTAGTATTTCTGTTCCCCTTAGTTTTGTGAATCTTTGATTCTCGCACTTCATTTGTATTCATTTTTTTTCGATTAGAGTGTAAGATTGTTTGAATTTAACCCTACTTAAGCACTTATGCACTTCACCTTTACACATGGCAGTAACTCTGTAAACTTTACAAATTTGCCGGTGAATCTCTGCAGCAGACAGGTTTCTTGATGTCAAAAAACGTATCACTGACCTATCTCGCATGGGGTGAGCGATTAGATAATCCTGAACACCTTAAAAATGCAGAACAGAATGTACAGGTTACCTACGCAACCGCAACTGAGCACAGTTATTCACAAGGAATGCCGGCACGCGCGCCACCTATAAGTGTATACAACAAAACGGCCCTTACTTAAAAAACACACCTCGTATTTACAATATGCTTATATTATACAGGTGGAACAATAAATCTTTGAAAATTTCTATTCTTTCCGGTTTCTTTTATGTTGGGGTAGGCCTTATTCATAAGCTTTGGGTTTCAATAACCTCTCGTGACCTCCGTATTACGTCAATATGTGTATATATATATATATATATATATATATACACAACGTAATTGAAAGATAGGTTTATGTATAGTTGTATACACGATTTAAATTCTAAATTTCCCAATTGTCGTCATCGGTCTCGGTGGCGTAATTGGTAAACGCAAGGTTCCGGCAAAACCAGGATACAGGTTCAAGTCTTGTCCAAGACCTTATATTTTCCATCTTTCAATTACTAGCTCGATTTGAAATTTTCATTTGGGCTTCGCACAAAAGTCTAAGTATTATTTCATCTTATTCACTGTAATACGATAGTATTTATCAAATTACCTTGTGTAATTAACCACCTAATATATATATATATATATATATATATATATATATATATATATACATATAATGTCAGTATGATTTAGTTGCAGTCCGCAAGCAGTAGTCGTTTGAAACAAAATAGAAAGAGATGCATCTATAAAATTGTCAAAAAATCAAAAAAGTGAATTTACTGGTACAATTCGAATTACTATTTGCAAAGCCGTTTATAAACGACAGCTTGATGGCCTCATCAATAAAATGAACGTCCATTGATTAGTTCCGGTTCTTTGGGCCTCATTAGAATGGAGTAGCTATAAGGTACGTCAGTAGCAATGGAACTTTTATTAGTAATGAAAACACTGATATGTTACTAGCTTTATGAGATGGTTTCGGCATTGTAACAGAAGCAGTTAAAACCTATTTTCAGAAATTTCTTAATAGGCTGTTGCTAGATGGAAAAATACCTTTAGCAGTAGAAATACAACGTTGAAAACTGGTTCTATAAACGTAGGAAAATCGATTGAGTTGACCTAGATCGGCAAGAGCAGTCAAAGCAACATAAAATTTCAAATTTATTAGAACCAGTATCACATGTAGAATTTCTTTACCAAAAAGCAAACCATCTGTCAGTATACGGAGGACCCTAAAGGATCAGCAATCACAGACATACCGTTATTAGGCAGGTGCGGGAATTCACGCCTCACAATCTTCCTGCAGGACTTGGATTCTGCCAATTTCTACAGGAAAAAATAAACCACAAAATTTTTTGCACAAAATAGTTTTTAGAAATGAAGCTTTTCGCAAAGAGATGTTTAATTGTTGCAACAAAGTTAATTACTGGGATAAAGGAAATCTCAAGGTAATACGAACTACACATTACCAATACTCATTTAAAGTTTATGTTTTGGTGGCAAAATAGTGTAACCGATTCATCGGATATCGAATTTTTCACAAATTTGAATAGAAAATTGTACCGCGGTTTCCTTGAAAATAGTTTAATATAAATTTTAAAAGATTTGAGAGTAGGTCTCTGTATTTCATGCAGTACGAAACGCCAACACAATTTGACAAACGGCTTTGAAGGTGGTTTAATGAGCATTATCTCATTAAATTGATAGGTTAGAGTGTAATTGCTCCTATTTATTGGGTTTGTCGATCCCTTGAACAAAGTTCTATGGATTTTACCGTTTGAAGTTATGTAAAAGAAATGGACAGCATATGCAACACCTTAATCAATAATCCCATTCTAGTCAAAGGCTTGTTTCACTTAGAAAAACGAATCTGGTTATACATAGAGCAAAATAGAGACAGAACTTCTGTTACGGGTTTGCCTGATTCTATTTATGCTTGAAGTCATTGTAATTAAGTTATCTTGTTGCTGTTATTAAAACTGATAGTGATAAAATCCATTAATTTAACTCGAACTATCATGTTAACCACATCCTCTAGTACTGATATCTTGGCAAATAACAAAAAGAAGTGAAATATAAGAATATATCATTTATGTAAGAAACATTGACAAATTCAACAGAACAACCAAAATTGAAGTTTGAGTAGTGTCGTGTGAAATGACGGAGTTATGCGGTCCCACACAGTTGCTGTACGACACTGTCAAAGGTGAATAAAGCAACTGGTTTGCGATTGGGTGTCTTTCGTATTAGTTAAACTGTCTGTTAAGTTCAGTATTCAAATTCGAACTACTTTCAAGGTAATGGAAAATAACTTTCTAATTTTTTAACTTCAACGCCCTGTAACACTAAGATGAAGGGTCGTAAAATGTATTCTAATTAAACAACCCTTACTTGTTTTCTGAGTTTTATCGGCCGTATCATTTGTGCCAAGTTTCTTGAAATGCTCTGTATGTATTGACGTGATAAGGGGTCACGAGAAGTCATTCTAAAAATAAATTCCACCAAAGTAATAGAATCCGGAAAAATGGAATTTTTCGTAAATTCATGGTTAGGCCCTGTATAATACAAGCGTAGCTTTATTTATTGATGTACATGCAAAAACGCAGATTGCGCGTGTATAAATAATTACCCTGTCTGATATAAACGTATCGTAAATAAATAGCAAGTAACGTAAGTCCTATATGTAAAGATAATTAATTGTAAGATACTGTAAAACGCATTAAATCCGAACGTAAAAATAGATCGTTTTAAGATAAATACAAAGCCATTTATTTTTCTTATTAATTATCAGTACATTTTTGATAAAAATGCATTTGATTTGCTGTAAATAACATAAAAGAGTACTCTTAAGAAACTACAATCAACGTGTATTTAAAACCCCAAAATTTTCATACTAGCTTTGTCTACGGAAACACGAAAGTGAGTGGTTTCTATAAAACGTAATCTTTTTTGCATTAAAAACAAATAAAGTTTAAATTAGTTACCTGGTGGATTATAGCAACTTGTTCTAAATGGTGAATTTTCTGGAATATAAAAGGATGAGTTATCGGTATTTTAGAACGACGTAGATATCATTAATGAATAAACATTTTATTTTTAGAAGCGGCCGAAACACAATAAAAACCTGCAAAGTCCCGGGAATATTCGATAAGAAATATTTATTATCTTTTGCATTCACCGTTAGGAAGAAACGATGCGGTACATTAACCTTGGGTATTAAACAAGGAAGAGCAGCACGCGTCATGGATAACTGGAACCAGATAATTAGGTTATAAAACTCGACAATTTTAGACGCTTATTAGGTTTTCGAATAAATCTTACATCATAATGTTCCACATTTCTCTAGCAAGCTTTTGGAAACGGGTAAATTTGTATATAAAGGAAGCGTTCATTTATTGAGATTCATTCATTAGATTTCATTCATGAGAGCACGAAATGTTGTTTTAATTTAACCGCAAGCTGTAGCGAAATAGTATTCGAGTACGCAGTAAGCATATTGTAATTGAATACTAGTGGCGAGGTTGAAATGAATTAAGAAGCAATATTTCAAACGTAACTTACAACGAAAAATGAAAATTATTAATTACAAGAGCGAAAGTTCTTCAAGGTAAAGCTATTTTTAAAGATGTTATTAAATAATCGAGAGGAAAATTTAACCAGAAATGTACTTTGGTGATCGCTGTTTGAAATGAGAATTTTTTATGGAGAATCTTGTAAGCTGATTTGACGTCAATTTGAAATAAGAGAATGATTCATTACGCGGAACGTTATGGTGGAATCTACAAGTATCACTATTAGATTTATTTTTAACTGATTTAAGGCACAATAATAAAAGTAAATCATACAATATTTTTATGTAAAATGGTTATACCAGGAGAATTTGTCATCAGAGTTCAAAATTCTCTGACCTTTTAATAGATTATCTGTCAAGGATCTTTTCTCGCCAAAACAAATCGTTCAAGCGTGGAAATAATGATAACCAAGTAAACCATTCTCAAAAGAATAAGTGATAGCGTCTACACGTTTATATACTTACCATTAGGAAATGTTGGCTGAGAAGAAGCAAACAATTGTGATGGCTTTGAGATGCGCCGTCACAGTCCCTCAAATTACATTTTTTGAGAGTTTTTTTGCATTTTGGAAACGCAAACAGCTATTACATGAAGATTCTAAAATAATGTATACCGCATACTTTCTGACACGGTGGCATAATTATTTTCTAATCACCTGCGGGTTTGTTTAAAACTGTCGATAATTTTTAAATCCTTACATTATTTGAAAGTAAACCGCTCTAGTTTGTTCAATTTCCTGGTTTAAGTAACCGTTAACTTGTTTATTGCTTAAATGCATGTCATATTTTTGAATTTGTGTACTTTACAAGATGTCCCTTATAGTTGCGAAGATCCTATGTTAGTCGTCGTCTTAGACGGTTAAAATTTTATAAAAAAAAACACAATACATTAGCTCTTACAAATGAGAAAGGGTATGCGGAAGGCTTCTGGTGGACGTGCGTGGCTCTTGGTATAAATTAGGAGATAGTTTTGTACAATAGATATATTAGCGGTAAGTTTTAAGAATTTGTAAGACATTAATTTCGTAGGAAACGCTTTCGATTAAAGCACTACAAAAAGAAGGATACTAATTCATTTAGCTTAAATATTTGTTACGACAACGTAAGTGTTATTTTATATTCAGCATTTGTATAAAACTTTTACTCGTGTGACGTCTGGATTTGGTTATGTGGTTCAGTTGCTGAACTATTTTAAGTAACAGTTTATATCTTTTGTAGACAGACATATAAACACTAATCAATCTATGATCCAAGCCTTTAGAGTGTTAAATTTAGTTTTGCAACTTCTCCTTTATTTAAATAAAATTTCATTTTTCTTGTTAAAATTATCAAGCACATTAAACTTGCGGCTTCTAATTTAGTTCTTTTGGCTGTAAAGTCATTGGTAAATTTAAAAATATCTAGATTCCACCCCAAGTTTGATAGTCCTTCCACAGGCGGCTACGAAATCAAGAAAGTATTTCAATTTTAAGGTTTTAGTAGCATATACCCATTATTGAATAATTTTTGTTTCGTTTGATATAGTATAATGTTTATGAGCTAGCAAGAGCTCAGTTGATTAAACGAACCAATTAATTTTATTTTATGCGTAAGTTTATTGAGGAGATAGATGTACTTAACCTATCTTTGGTTTAACGAGTATAAAAAAGTAAAAATTGTTGTGTTTTGAGTGTTCAGCAAGAACTAATGTATTTTATATAAGAATTATTCGAAAGAAAGGTTTAGTAACTTGGTTTTAGACTTGTCTTTTATTTGAAAATGTTTTAACCCACATCATCGCCTTTAACCATGGTTACGTGACGTGCAATTTATCTTATAGTTCGATTCCTTTCATCCGCTTCTCCCTCTCTTACGGAGTTATTTTATTCACATTAGTGGCTTAATTTATCTTCTCCGTCCGTGGGCAGATTTCAGAACAGAAAATCTTCTTTTAATATCTAGATACCAGCTTTAAGTCAAACGTAACCATTTAAAGGTCGAGCCTACGTCCCAAAATTAAAAGTGTGCCTGGAGGCCAGCCAAATTAGTTATTATATAGCTTAGTATAAACAAATACACAAACGTGTTGGGTATAGTTTTGGCACCAGAATCAAACCTGTAATCTAAGTGGTAACTCGGTGAAGTACTCGCCAATGATTCTCTTTCCATTTAATACTGAAAACCTCGACTTTACCAATAAGAATTGTTGTTCTTAGTGAAAAGCTCCAGAAGTTATAACAAGAGGATTCCAAAGCTCGAGATCAGAAAAGTGATTCTGGTCTAAAATTCAAACTAGGAATGACTAAGTACACTAACTTAAAACAAAAAGCCTAAAAATAAACGTAGTTATAGAAACACTAATAAAACTATTTAAAAATGTTAGCTGATTGAATATAGTTTCCAAAATCAAATGCTAAATTCCCTATATATTAATCCGACTTCTAGATAACTGTAATATCTTAAGTGTGTCAGGATTGGAAACTATTTCCTTTACATTAGTTGTAAAAACACGAACGTATAAAACTTTTTACTCTATTGCACAAGTATAATTTTAAGAATAAGTGCATGCATCATCCTTAAGTAAATGCCAAATATATTAATTTACTTATCTTAAGGGAAAATGCTTTAGGCAAACCAAGTTACTTTCTAATTTCTTAAAATTAATAACGAGAATGTACTTTATAAGTATATTCACTTAAAAATGTCTATAAAATGATGGTTACTGTAAGTTATAGCTTCAAAATTTGTATTATAAATACCTGAAGAGTGATTTGACTGTAGATGCCTCGAAAAGAACTAAAATTAGTTATCTTCTGCACTCAATCCATTCATTTTAGCCAGAGCTTATTTGAAATTCTAGGAAATCGTCAACACTTAGATGCTTCTCAACTAATATGCCTTTCCAGCATGAAATGGTCACTACTTCAGGAACCAATTTTTTCTAAAGGCAAAACTAATTAGCGTGGTAAGATATAATTTCGATCTTTAATTGACTAATCACATTAATCAAACTCGACACATAATTATCCAAAGACTAACCGTATCTACTTAAGCTTGCATGTTTTCTCTTTCAATGCTATTCGCAAGGTTTTTCATAAAACGAATCGAAAATTTTTACGGTAAAATTCGGTAAATCAAAGTAGGGCTGTAATTCGAAATCACTTTTATCGTTTTTCTCTAACGTTTTTTATAAAACATTAACTTGAACCAAAGAAAGGAATTTACCATTTGTTTAATGGGCATGATTTATTCTGTGAACATCCTTCATCCAATGACGATGATGTAATAGTATCCGGCGTTACATATTATTAATCAAAACAACTGAATCGTAAAACTGCAATAATTTAAAATGTAATGTAGCGATGAAACCATTCCTAACTATAAAACCACCTCAATAAATTTCACAATCTTTGAATATGAATCATATTGAATATAATGGCAAACAAAACTAATATTTCCTTAGATGAAAAGTAGATCTAAACTAAAATTATGTTTCTTAATAGAAGTAACCCTAATGCAATTGGTGAGATTTACGGATACAGAACTATTACAATATGATATGATTATAAACATTTCAAAGAATATTGCCAATGTTTACCCAATATCCAAATCGTTTATCCAATTAGGATGCTCAAATTAGCGCCTCTATTGCACTGAAAATAGTTTGCTAGAAAGCTCTCCTATTGCCACTTCTTTTTTTAAGATAGTAATTTTTACGAACAATGTGACCCATTGCATTTTTGTGCACCTACAAAGCACAAATATGTCATTTACAAAACTGTTTACTTTCTAACTGTAAGGGTCTGTGGAAATACGTTTAGTAATATAAGCGAAATATTTATTCCATCTACCAAAATTGTTTCAGAAATAACTTTTTACCCGTTACCCGTGGCATAAAGATCAGTAAACATTCCAAAATCATGGTTTGAGTATATATTAGAAATTATTTGTCAACTACGTTAATGATGAAAATGCTTGTGTATTATACATTTTTATTGTACCTGCAATTCTGCTAATTAACCAAATTATCCAAACTTCATGTATATAGTACTGCCTGTGTAGTCATTGCATACTAGTTGCATACGTTCATTTAATTTCCAAGCAAACTATGGTTTATATCACAACATTTTTGTGTTGTACATTTTACAAGTTTTGTGACTACTGAATGAGATATTAAAATAATTTCTAAATGTCCAAAATAATTGAAAATATAAATCGTTTTCAAAAAATTTTTTAGAGCTGCTGCTCATCTTATCTTATAAGATATGCTGAACGTTATAATGTTGCAACTTATTTAAAATGAAATATGAAAAGGTATACATCAGTAAACCAGCCTATTTAGATACATTTGCCTATCTACCGGAAGATTCCTTTTAAATGATTTACTAATGCGATCAATACAAAAAATATATGCTCTGTCGATTTTCAATAATTATTAAGCATTGATAGTGTCTGAATGACTCATAATATATCATTGGTTGAATACTTAGAAATTTTAACACACAGATGTTATACCTTGTAAAGACTATATCTCCACCCAATAAAGGGGTATTTTGGAAAACATTTTTTAATTAAAATCGATCGGTTTTATAGAAAACTAGCAGGACGCTTCATACCTACCTTTCAATAAGTATCTCAACTGAAAATTTGTAAGTTTCAATGTGTCCAAAGCTACAAGAGGTCAAGAAGTAAGTGGATGTGGTTGTACTGTAGATGATATGAGAACTGAATAGGATTAAAAGTCTGTAGATTATACGTGTAGCTGATGTCAGATATTTAAATCTCCCTCCCTGAGGATCATGGACTCCTCAACCACTCCTAAGAACAATGTATCAAATAGATAAAGACAAACAACTACTACGTTTATGATTCATTTACTATAGAGATATAGCTATATATATATATATATATATATATATATATATATATATATATATATATACACAAAAGTTTACAATTGTATAATTTTCTTAAACACCAAAAGCATATTTTGAAACAAAAAATTAATATAAAGGTTGGGACTAAAATAAGTACCTGTAGGGTTATACAAATATTCCACGAGATTATTTTATTTACTGGATCGCAATTTCCCAAATAACCCGAAAGCATGCGAAATCTGTGAGCGCACGGATGTGTTTTTTCTAAAAACTCCATCAGATAAGTCCTTTAGATACTTTTTGCGGCAATCAAAATCCTCTGCAGGACGAATGTGAGGGGGAGATTCAGGATTACCCATAAAGTATATTTTCCCTTTTATATGATTCTGTAATATATTTTAAGATTACATGTAATATAAATTTGAAAATCTTACATTGACATCAGTAGTACAGCGATGATACGCTCCACTAGGTATCATAATTAAATCTCCAGGCATTAGCCGTATACGAATCCATCGGTCATTTTTATCACGCACATCAAAATAACTACATCCTTCGATTACAAGACGAACTTTCTCTTCGGTATGTAAATGCTCCATGAAATTCAATTTTAATAATTTTTCGTAATTTGGTTGCTCAGCTTTAGAAAATGTACAATCCGCAACACCCATAAAATTTGGTTTTTGCTTTAGTTTACAAATTTCTGGATCCCCATTTAAATTATTTATATCAACCTAGTTGGATTTATACAGTTAAGTTTGAAAAAAAAAATATTAACGCAGTAATACTTGCCGATAGACATTTTACGCCGCAGTTGCTAAACAATTCCTCCTTTGTTAAAAATTGTTGTGGTGTCTGCTGATTTTCCAAACGTGGATCCTCAATTATGTCCTTCATATAATATATTAGAATCATATCTAAAAATAGCTTCTTTCTTAAACCGTTCAATTCATACGATACAGCGATGCTCAGTGCGTGTTGTAGTGCTTAATATAGCATCGAGCGCGTTCTCTTAATGTTTAAACAATTACGAATTATCGTATTCTAAATATTTACTCTTATATATAAACTACCCGTTTGTTAGTTTACACGTACACTATTACTCATAACGGACGGATCATAGGTTGTCATTTACTAGTAGAGATGGATCATAATAAAGAACTCAGGTTCCAGCACATCTCTAAGAAGAGATATATACGTAAACTGACATGTCGCCCAAAACCGTCACTTACTAGTAGAGTTCCTACAATTGTATTTTTAATTGTCATATGTTTTAATTACCTTGCAGTTTGTAAATTGGATATATTTAGAATTAATTATAAATTCAATTAACCATTTTAAATGTTCAGCAATTTTACAAAATATTATTTAGGAGAATGCGTTGGTCAGTGCCGGATTTAACCAACTTTGTACCTTTAAAGAATGATATTCTGTAACGCTGCTTAAAATTAACAGTAGTAGAAAACTTTTAATGTAATTATTGACTTACCATTCTTGTCATAGCCTATGTATAAATGAGCCGTAAAGGGGTTCGGCTTTTTGAACTCCGTGAGGTAGACAAACAATTTCACCTATACAGTAACAACCAGCCAACACTGCTTTTAATGCTATTTGAGGTTATGGCTAAAGTAGGAGGAATACAGGCATCCTGCCGCCTGATTTGCTCCAGCATCCTCATTTGCTCCCTTATTTGCTCCCTCATTTGCTCCAGAATCCCTCATTTGCTCCCGAATCCCTCATTTACATGTAAATTCCTATAAGGAGGAAATGAGGAGGAGTAACTTTCTCCTTCTTCATTTGCTCCTCATTTGCTCCCTCATTTTCTCCAGAACCCCTCAATTGCTCCCGAATCCCTCATTTGCTCCCTCATTTACATGTAAATTCCCATAAGGAGGAAATGAGGAGGAGTGACCCTCTCCTACCTCATTTGCTCCCTCATTTGCTCCCTCATTTGCATGTAAATTCTCATAGGGAGAAAATGTGGAGATGAATCCCCTAGGAGGAAATGCGGAGATGAATCTCCGTTTTCATAGACTAGCCATTGCATCTTTTGAGTTAAATATATCTTGCATTTTCAACTTAGCATCCTCATTTGCTCCCACATCTGAACCAAATAGTTTTCTTCGACTAGCCATTTTTCATCTTTCGAGATAAACCTATCTTGTTTGGTATCAATTAATATTAGATTTTTCTCAGCTACCCGAATCCTAGGAATTTTTTTAGATTGCATCATCCCCCAGGCAGCTACCCTCATTTTAGGATTTTTTGCTGGTAGCGATTTTGTGGTCGTCCTTATAAATTCTTTTAGCATGTGAAACATCAAATTAGTCTAGAATTTTATGCAGAATCCGAATCCGCAAACGGATTTAAAATCCGACCACCCCCTGCAAAGTTACACTTTTAAAGTCCTGAAGCTTTAAATTTGCTTTTTGCTCTATAAGCTAACCTAACAAATAGCTTTCACCGACTAGCCATTGCATCTTCCGAGATAAACCTATCTTGTTTGGTATCAATTAATATTAGAATTTTCTCAGCTACCCGAATCTCTAGAAATTTCTTAGATTGCATCATCTCCCAGAGAGCTACCAAAATTTTAAAATTTTTGTTGATAGCGATTTCTGACCATTCTTATAAATTTCTTAGACATGCAATACATCAAATTAGTCTAGAATTTTACGGAGAATTCGAATCCGCAAAACAGATTTAAAATTGGACCACCACTTACAAAGTTATATCCCTTTATAGTCATAAACCTCTAAATTTTGCTCTTTGCTCTATAACCTAACAAATAGTGTTCTTCGACTAGCCATTGCATCGTTCGAGATAAACCTATCTTGTTTGGTTTCAATTAATATTAGATTTTTCTCAGCTACCCGAATTTCTAGGAATTTTTTAGATCATCCCCCAGAGAGCTACCCTCGTTTTAAGATTTTTTTTGCTAATAGCGATTTTTAACTGTACTTATAAATTTTTTAGACATGCGACACATCAAATTAGTCTAGAATTTTATGCAAAATTTGAATCTGCAAATAGATTCAAATTCCAACCACCCCTTACAAAGTTACACATATTCCCTCTGCGAGATAAATATTTCTCCATAATACCGCCCACGAGATAAATGTACCTTGTTTGGTATTAATTAATATTAGATTTTTCTCAGCTAACCGAATTTCTAGGAATTTTTTAGATTGCATCATCCCCCAGGGAGCTACCCTCGTTTTAAATTTTTTTTTTGCTGATAGCGATTTTTAACTGTATTTATAAATTTTTTAGACATGCGACACATCAAATTAGTCTAGAATTTTATGCAAAATTTGAATCTGCAAATAGATTCAAATTACAAACACCCCTTACAAAGTTACACATATTCCCTCTGCGAGATAAATATTTCTCCATAATACCGCCCACGAGATAAATGTACCTTGTTTGGTATTAATTAATATTAGATTTTTCTCAGCTAACCGAATTTCTAGGAATTTTTTAGATTGCATCATCCCCCAGGGAGCTACCCTCGTTTTAAAATTTTTTTTGCTGATAGCGATTTTTAACTGTATTTATAAATTTTTTACACATACGACACGACACATCAAATTAGTTTAGAATTTTATGCAAAATTTGAATTTGCAAATAAATTTAAAATCCAACCACCCCTTACAAAGTTACCCATATTCCCTCTGCGAGATAAATATTTCTCCACATTTCCTCCCACGAGATATATGTACCTTGTTTGGTATCAATTAATATTAGATTTTCTCAGCTACCCGAATCTCTAGAAATTTTTTAGATAGCATCATCCCCCCAGGGAATTACCCCAATTTTAGGATTTTTTTTATCAATGTCGATTTTTAATCATCTATCCTTTTTAATACCTAGAATCCTTTAACAAAACACTTAGCGGTATTGACACAAAGAAATTAAGCACGCAAAAGTTTAATAATTTATTTTATTCGATATACAGTTTAATAAACTAATTGAATACAATATTTACAAAGTATAACATTATCTTCTTAGTGTAGCCGAAAACAAAGCAGGTTAAAGTAACCTGTAACAAAAAAGACATTAATGTGTTTAAAAATACCTATAACAAAAAAGAGATTAATGTGCTGTTTAAAAAAAGAGAGGAAACGTGTTTCGGTTAATAAGACATATATCGTCGTTAATCTAACAATATGGGAATAATGTAAAACATTCCAACGTAATGTGTTTTTAATATGTAAATGAGAAGGTCAAGTTTAACGTCATCATCGCTCCGAATTACATGTGAAAGCGGTGTATAATAAATTTTTACTAATACAGTTTAAATTTTCTAAACCACATTTCTAAATACATATTCACAATTTTTTATTCTTAACCTAGGCCTACCTCTTCTTCGGTTCGGGCACTCCATCGTCGACACTAGCGTTCTTTATGGGATAGCTAGCCACACGCTCGTTAAACGCTATGCTAACCATTTCTACGCTATCCTCGCCAGTAGCGGTTTTTCCAGGTATAGGAAACACCGCAAAAGTTGCATTTAAAGACGTTTGCAGGTACCAATTTAGTACAAAACAAAATCTGCACTATAGGACTTTGGTTAAACTTGTAAGCGAACTAACTTATAACTAAAAAGTTTACTCTTGCGTAGCTGCTTTATGCTCCCTATAGAATGCAAACCGAAGGTTTCCGAAGACAGCCGAACGAAGTTGAGGATTCAGCAGGTAACTAAACCACGTCATCTTTTGCCAATCCTTGCTGCTTGTCCAGTACATTTAGCACCAATGCATGTGCCCTGTTTGCCTCGTCCATGCTGCGAATGCAGTTAATAGAAACATTGAAAACGTCTTCCATGTTATACGGATCAACAATCGCATCGCGTGCATATTAAAAATCCAAAAGGGTGGTAGCACACACACACACACACAAATTGGTTGCAAGTCGTGTGGTAGAAGATGCAGTGCTACTATAAACAAAAACTTAATAAAACACTTTTACTAAGGGAATACCAAACTTGTTGTCTACAGGATACTTACTAATAAAGCAATTTAATGTTAAATAACTTCTACGTCATATTTCAGAAAATGGAAGGCTTAAATATTTTCTTTGGAAACAATCGAAGATTGCCGAAGACACTCGAAGGGTGCACAAACGCGGTCACTAAACCAATTTGCATTAATACCGAGTACTCTATGTTTTCGTAGGTTGCTCATTTCCTAGAACCAAACCTTCCACATAGCGGTCGGTAGCACGTAATGATTTCTAGAACCGGTAAGTACTCGATATTGCCCAAATAAACAATTAGATGCTCGATGTCTGTCAACTTTCGATTCCTTCGTAAATAGAAAAGCTCGGTCAATCATCCATCTAACTTATATTTCGACCCGCTCCCGTTCTGATAATTTGCAAACATTTTTCAAACGACAAAGGTCTAGGAATTTTTAAACCTTCGAGGGATCAAGTACACGTTCGAGCTACCCGTAAACTAACAATGCGCTGTATAATACATGCATACTCCTTCTCTGCGCTACTGCTATTCTTGTAGTTGCTTAAAAAAGTCAGTCGCCCTTTTTACTGCTAGGAGCGCTGCAAAGCACCATTCTACTTTCTTTAAAAGTATAACACATCGCGCACTTTTTTGTCAGATAATTAAATTTTGCTTATGCAGGCTTTTACACTTTCGCATATTTAAACATCTAATACGATCGATTAACCACCTTTGATTATTCTAACGGGAACCACCATACATTCCGCCGCACCGTTCTTTTTGAATCCAACAATCCCATGGCCTTCCACTCACTAACACCAAACGTATCTTTCCTATTATTTGTTAAACAAAAACTACCGGCATCGCAATGTCCGTATGTGGATGTGAGCAGATGTTTGTGGATGTGTACGAGACCATGTAACCATATACAGTAATCAGTCTCAGCTATTTTATTTAGTCCAAGAAAACTACCATTTTTCCAAAACCAGAATAACAATAGCCTTTATAGGTTCCACATTTCTACCATTTCCCAATGACTGGTGCTACGTACATGGAAACTTTAATTTCTTATTGGAGAGAATCCTTATTCTCCCACGCACTGTTGTGTAGTTGCATGCCCACCGCTTTTTTGAAAATATGCTCGTTATAGGTTGTAGGACTCTCGGTTTTACTTAACTACACTTTGCGAGACCCCTTCAATCTTTTTAATCGTGTCTTTCTCGCTTACAATACAATAGGACTTGGCTTTTGTACCAACGAATTCTAATACTAAATCCCCATTAATTTCGTCTTTGAATTTCCTTACAACTTTTTTGTTGACAAGCGGTATATTGTATCCATTATCCGCGGGGTAGTCACTCTTTTAAGATAAATATATTTTTTTTTGGTATCAACTAATATTAGATTTTTCTAGGGAACCCAAATCTGCAAATAGTTTTTAAATAGAACTACCCCTTACCAAGTCACGCCTTTTAAAGACCCAAACCTCTAATTTTTATCCATCTTTATTTAACTCCATCTTTAATACCATTTTTTCGCTACCCAAGACATATGCTTTAACCAACCATTTCCCTAGAAATCTAAAACCGCTGTGTCCCGCCAACACCACGTGGAAATTACGCGCATACTCTGTCAACCAGGATAGAAGCAGCAAGACTTTGGAAGGTGGGCGAGGAGCTTAAAAATTATGCAATTTGAAAACTAATATATACAATAGATTTACAAAAAACAGGAAAAATTGAGTCCATACAAGTCAGACTAACCTAACCTAACTCCGGACACCACAAGTCAACCTAACTACTGGCAAGTCCACATCCAACCTAGGTCGGAGGCAATTTCATCCAATGGGGTAATTTCACCCTATGTGGCAATTTCAGCCTATGGGGCAACTTCACCCTATGGTGCAATTTCACCCTATGGGGCAATTTCACCCTATGGGGCAATTTCACTCTAACCTAACATCCGGACATGTGTCGATGCGCATCCCTGCCGCCTAGGTCGGATAACAAAACAGTTCCTAAACCAGAGAATGTAAGCGATATGGCGGTGTCCGACATATTCGACTATCTTCGGAAATATACTCTGTAGGATACATAAGGAGACAATTTTTTCGTATTCAATTTAGTATTCGACAGTAGCTAGAACGGTAAACATGAGCGTCTCCAAGGTGATTAACGTTTCTCAACTTCTTGGGAATAAAGTGAAACCGACAAATGAGCGATTTGGATTATGGCTGTTGGCAGAAAAAATGTGCAACAATATGCTGGTGACAGATATTGGTAGTATTTGTTATGTCGAAGGTGAACAGATGCTGACAGGCGGACTACACACACCAATTACAGAACCATTTTGTGACAATATAATGTTGGTTAAAATTTGCGACCTTTCTGACGCCGAACAAATATCTGCAAACAAAAGGATGTTTATCCTAGAAAAAGAAATTTGTGGTGCATTTAACAGCTATCTACGAAAAAAGTTCAACCGATTTGTTTCCGCTAGGCATGGTGTTAAAGCTAAGCTTCGGTTTTCTCTGAAAAGCACTAACAAGATGGGCCAGAGAGTAAAAGAAATTATCGGAAAAGAAGACCTCGAATGCATTAATAATAAATTCCAAAATCCTATATGTGTTCCACACAAAGTGGAACTAGCAGATGATAAGTTGGAAACTTTATTGGAAGAACAACCAGATATATTAGACGAACTCGAAAAAGATTATTACTATCTTTTTGACATGGATGTAGTCCAAAATTTTGCTGGCACATTTAGCAAGATGGAGATGTGTAATTATTTAACTACTAACCACAACTTTTGCTACAAGGGCGAATACGAAGAAAAGTGCAATATTATAGTTGACAACGATAAAACTGTGGGAATCGATTGTTTAACATGGCTAACAACCAATGCAAGAATTAAAATATACAACAAATTTGTGTGTCAGATAATAAGTCCTGGTGTTAATAAAACCCTTGGCAATCAAATACTAGATTTTTTACGTTGTCCAGATGTACGTTTAAGGGAAACATTTGCGTCTACTTTGGCTAAAGAACATGGTATTACGCGATTGGAAGCGACAATATACAACTGTACAATTGGAAACTATGTCAGTGCGGATAGGGTGTATAATCCCTTTAAAGACTGTTTAACCTTATTGGAAGATAGTAAGTTATACTTCCTAAAGACGCTAATGTACTTGGTACCACTTGCCAAAATGTGGAGTAAGCTATCGGACAAGCTACAAAATAGCCGCTGTTTAGTGTATAATAACCTGCTGCGGTACATGTATTGGGGGAATGGCAATACAAAGAAATTGACGGGCTTGAAAATTAAGTTGTCCGAAAAACCAGGGGAAAGAGAAAAATTGATAAAGTATGTGCTTTCGGTTTTAGTTTTAACTATTTATCTGTAAATTATTTAGAGATAGTAAAGGAGGAAGGTAGCCAAGATAAAATACAAATCTTACACAAGTGCTACATTAAAGCAGGTAGTACATATTTTACACAATCTGCAACACCATATTCTACAATTCTAAAAGAAATAGTCGTTTCGAAATTGGGGTTGATAGATACGCCTAACATTCGTCCAGAAGTTGTACGACAACGCGTAAATATTGACAGTAAACTCTATTCGTATACGGTGAAGGAAATTGCCCCTTTATGCACGCCATACGCTGTAAGTGGAACAAAAAGTCAACTGGAATTAGAGGAAATAGATGCAAAAAAGCGAAAGTTGGACTACTTGAAAAACACTGCGACAATACGCGAACAATACAAAGATGTGTTAGACAAAGAACATCTTATTAGAGAAAATGAGGAAGAATTAAAAAATTATTTTATGTGCCGATGGACTGACTTAGATACATCTGGTTTCTACAAGTTGTGTGCATTTGTGGTTAGTAAAAAAGACCCTTTTAGTTATGTAGGCGTCCTTGCGGAAAAGGATGGTACTAAATCCGTAATTTTTTAAAAGGTTATTCTAAAAACGTATTCATCGAAATGGCAGATAACATAAACGACCTAAGGAATGCGGGTTTCGTAACCTTTGCGTACACCACACGCAAAGGGGTTCCGTTAAATATTTTATATTTGCCTAGTAAAGAACCTTTCGGATCATTAAAACCGAGGGACTTACAATCTATAACAACCATATATTTCCAAATGTGGTGGACATGCAACTATGCAACAGTGAGTGGGAGAATAAGGATTTCCTCCAATACCGACAAGAAGAAGTCGATCAAGCTAACAAGATACGTATGCAGGATATAGTGGGAGAGCCGCGATTAAAAAATTGTCACAAGCTGCAAGAATTACACGAAGGAATGGATCTGGTTGTCGGTAGAATCAAAGACTTATAGGCAGGGGGTGCGCGCGCGCAAGGGTGCGCATAGGCTGGGATGTGTCTGGGCGTACACGAGGGAACCAGAAGTTAACAGTCACCAAGAATCTAATTCTTTATTTTGGGTGGTATGGAGTACTTGCCGGTGTATGTATCCGGAGTTAAAAACACGATTTGTACACGCAGCTTATTAATAAAATTAGTTTATCGAGCGAAGATGACAAGCGTAACGTCATTCCTAATAGTACAGCAATCTAGGCATGGGGGCATAAAGATATAGGTCTATGATATTTGTTTATATTTGTATAGATTTTGTAAATCTATTATATATATTAGTTTTCAAATTCCATAGATTTTACGCTCCTCGCCACCTTCCAAATCCTTCCTGTTCCTATCCTGGTTGACAGAATATGCGTGTTATCTCCACGTGGTGTTGACGGGACACAGCGGTTTTAGATTTCTAGGGAAATGGTTGGTTAAAGCATATGTCCTGGGTAGCGAAAAAAGGGTTTTAAAGATGGAGTTAAATAAAGATGGACAAAAATTAGAGGTTTGGGTCTTTAAAAGGCGTGACTTTGTAAGGGGTGGTTCTATTTAAAATCTATTTGCAGATTTGGGTTCCCTAGAAAATCTAATATTAGTTGATACCAAAAAAGATATATTTATCTTAAAAAAGTGACTACCCCGCGGATAATAAATGCAATATACCGGTTGTCAACAAAAAAGTTGTAGAGAAATTCAAAGACGAAATTAATGGGGATCAAGTATTAGAATTCGTTGGTACAAAAGCTAAGTCCTATTGTATTGTAAGCGAGAAAGACACGATTAAAAAATATTAAAGGGGTCTCACAAAGTGTAGTTAAGTAAAACCGGGGGATCCTACAACCTATAACGAGAATATTTTCCCAAAAGGGGTGGGCATGCAACTACGCAACAGTGCGTGGGAGAATAAGGTCCCTCTTCAATAAGAAATTAAAGTTTCCATGTACGTAGCACCAGTCATTGGGAAATGGTAGAAATGTGGAACCTATAAAGGCTATTGTTATTCTGGTTTTAGAAAAATGGTAGTTTTCTTGGACTAAATAAAATAGCTGTGACTGATTACTGTATATGGTTACATATTTTCGTACACATCCACAAACATCTGCTCACATCCACATACGGACTTGGCGATGTCGGTAGTTTTTGTTTAACAAATAATAGGAAAGATACTTTAGGTGTTAGTGTGTGGAAGGCCATGGGATTGTTGGATTCAAAAAGAACGGTGCGGCGGAATGTATGGTGGTTCCCGTTAGAATAATCGAAGGTGGTTAATCGATCGTATTAGATGTTTAAATATGCGAAAGTGTAAAAGCCTACATAAGCAAAATTTAATTATCTGACAAAAAAGTGCGCGATGTGCTATACTTATAAAGAAAGTATAGAATGGTGCTTTGCAGCGCTCCTAGCGACTGACTTTTTCAGGCAACTACAAGAATAGCAGTAGCGCAGAGAAGGGAAATGCATGTATTATACAGCGCACTGTTAGTTTCCTGGTAGCTCGGATGTGTAATTGATCACGACTTATAGATCCCTCGGAGGTTTAAAAATTCTGAGACCATTGTCGTTTGAAAAATGTTTGGAAATTATCAGAACGGGAGCGGGTCGAAGTATAAGTTAGATGGATGATTAACCGAGTTTTCTACTTTTTACGAAGGAATCGGAAGTTGACAGACATCGAGCACCGAATTCTCTATTTGGGCGATATCGAGTACTTACCGGTTCTAGAAATCAGTAAGTGCTACCGACCGCTATGTGGAAGGTTTGGTTCTAGGAAATGAGCAACCTACGAAAGCATAGAATACTCGGTATTAATGCTAATTAGTTTAGTGACCGCGTTTGTGCACTCTTCGAGTGTCTTCGGCAATCTTCGATTGTTTTCAAAGAAAATAATCAAGCCTGCCATTTCCTAAATTATGACGTAGAAGTTATTTAAAATTAAATTGCTTTATTAGTAAGTATCCTGTAGACAACAAATTTGGTATTCCCTTAGTAAAGGTTTAAAGTGTTTTATTAAGTTTTTGTTTATTGTAGCACTGCATCTTCTACCACACGACTTGCAGCCAATTTGTGTGTGTGTGTGTGTGCTACCACCCTTTTGGATTTTTAATATGCACGCGATGCGATTGTTAATCCGTATAACATGGAAGACGTTTCCAATGTTTCTACTAACTGCATTTGCAGCATGGACAAAGCGAACCAGGCGCATGCATTGGTGCTAAATGTACTGGACAAGCAGCAAGGATTGGCAAAAGATGACGTCGTTTAGTTCCCCGCTGAATCCTCAACTTCGTTCGGCTGTCTTCGGAAACCTTCGGTTTGCATTCTATAGGGAGCATAAAGCAGCTACGCAAGAGCAAACTCTTTAGTTATAAATTAGTTTGCTTACAAGTTTTGTGATGGTGTAATAGCCGAATATCATAATAATTTATAGTTATTACATTGAATTAAGTTTTATGCATTTAAAAGGTGAGTGACTTATAGGAAGTGAAAAGTGCGGAATTGTACAGGAAGACAATCGATAGGAAGTACATGTGCAACGAACTCTAGGCTAGGTGTAATTGGAATTAGTAAATAAGCATAATTGCATAATCATTGTTAGCAGTTAAGAATTAATATAGAATAAGAGCATTATAAGTCTAACCCTCAGATGTAACGGTTGTACTGCACCTTAAAGTGATAATTAAATTAAGTATGTGAAATGGTCTTCGACTTTGTTTTAATCACCTCTACTGAAGCCCCCAAGAGAACACTACATGGCGATCCCGCCAGCCCTGCTAATCCTGCCAATTCTGCCAGTCCTGCTAGTTCTACAGATTAAATTATAATTACCGAAATTTGAAATGGGCACCAGCAATTTCAAAGAAGAAGTAGTTATTGCACAAACTGGAATGAATAATGGTTCGATAAATGGCAATTCAAGTTCTGAGGTAATAGGTATTACGTCAGGTACAATTTTAGCGTTGTTGTTTATTTTATTACTTTTTAAAATGTTCAAGAAAATGTTGGACAAGAAGATTAGGAGATAGGTCAGTAGAAGCCGACAGATTGTATAGTAAGAATTATTTTATTTTAAGCTATAAAAATTAAGTACGAGTTAAAATTAATGACGGAACAGTTAAAGCAAATTTTAGAGGAATTTAAGATTTTTATTAAAAATTTAAATAAAGATGGTCAAGAAAGACGAAACGATTTAGATGTTACTAATAGGAAATTTGATTATTTGAATAGGTTATGCGAGGAGTATAGGTTAGAGAAAGATAAGATTAAAGTCGCAAAATTTGATAGTTCTGAAATTATCGATAAAGTAAAGCAGCACATAATAGATAAGTGTATAGGAGATATTACTGAAGTTTTAAAAAGTAGGAAGTTAAGTTATTTAAGTAGGAAAAATCAAGACACCATGGGTGAAAAATTTGAATTAAAAGTAGCAGCCTCTATGATTCCAGCCATGGACGGTTCAGAAAATACCACCAAGCAAATGGTCGACGCAATTGAACTATATGATAGCTTGTTAGATGATGAAGGTAAGAGATTGTTAGTAAATTTTGTCATAAAAATTAAGTTAAGTCAAAATGCTAAAATGCGATTAGACAGTAAGTATGAGAATGTAGAAGCGCTTGTGAACGATATCAAATATCATCTTTTTACTAAAAAATCAGCATCAGGATTGTCCGCCGAATTACATAACTCCAGACAATATAATAAATCAATTGAAAATTTTGGTAAAATGATCGAGGAATTAATGGTCAATTTAACAATAGCTCAAGCAGAGGGTAACAAACAATCATTAAAAATTTTGACAGCCGCTAACGAAAAAATTGCATTAAACGTATTTACAAACGGAAGAAGGGACGAAAATTTAAAAATAATTATAAAAGCTCGAAGTTACGATAAATTAAAAGACGCTATAATAGCCGCGAAAGAAGAGGAAATTGCAAATAAACCTCAGCAAATGTATTACACAACCGGAAAAGGTCGTCAATTTACTAAACTCGTAAAATATCATAACAATAATACAAATAGAAGTCAACGTACCTCACACACCAGGTATCAAGGTCAAGGAAATAATTCATGCACGTTCAGGAACACTAGAGGTCGAGGAAATGCATACGTAAGTAAAACTGCAAGAGGTCATCAGTTTTATAATAGGGAAACCATCGCAATTTTTACATCAACTCGTCAGAGAAAAACTCCACAGAAAATACAGCAGACCAAACTAGGGAACCGAAAACATTTTTTCGAGACCCCCCGGAATAATTTAGGCCATGTTCACAACATTTTAAATATTAATAGTATAAATTTCATAGAAGTAGGATACAATAACAATACAATTAAATTAATTTTAGATACAGGAGCATCAGTAACTGTTATTTTCATTTCTAGTTTAACAACGAAGATAAATATTGATACAAATAAGCAAATTTTTATTCAAGGAGTATCGGGTAAAACAAAAGCGATTGGAACAGTAAATCTACCAATTACAATAGGGAATGTCTCAATTAATCATACTTTTGTTGTAATAAAAGATTTCGAATCAGACGTAAATAGAGTAATAGGATCAGATTCTTTTAATAAGTACAAATCAAATATCGATTATAAAAATTATAAATTTACTTTCGCAAGTAATAATGTATCAACGTCAATTCCATTATTAGCAAACGAAGATTTATATACAATAATCCCACCACGATGCGAGGTTATCAAATATTTCACAGTAAATTACAAGAAGGAATGCGTAATAAAATCACAAGAATTATGCGAAGGTGTATTTCTAGCAAACGTAGTTGTAAAACCAGTTAAAAATTTTATACCAGTAAAGTTATTGAATACGAACGACACCGAAATTAAGTTACGAAATTTTAAACCTACCATCGAACGACTTTCAGATTACAAGATAGTTAAATTTGAAGAGTCAAAATTCTCAGTTGAACGTATTGATAAATTATTAAAAGACATTAACGTCGAAGGTTTGAATAGCGAAAACAAACCATCATTCATAAGATATCTGCTAAGTTTGCAGACGTATTTTATGTCGACAATGACCTACTAACCGTGTCAAACATAAGTGAGCAGCATATTCAGTTACAAACAGATGCTAGAGCAACGTACGTTAAACCATATAGGTTACCACATTCACAGAAAAATGATATAGGAAAGCAAGTAGATAAAATGTTACATGACGGGATAATAGAACCCACACAGAGTGCTTGGTCTTCACCACTACTAATAGTACCGAAAAAACCGGATAGTTTAGGAAACAAAAAATGGCGCGTAGTTATTGATTATAGACAATTAAACAATAAATTGCAAGAGCACAAATTTCCGCTACAAAGTATCGAATCAATTTTAGATTCGTTAAGAGGTGCGATATGTTTTTCACGTTTAGATTTATATCAAAGTTATTATCAGATAGGATTACAAGAACAGTCCAGACCGTGTACGGCATTTAGTACAGACAAAGGACAATTTCAAATGACTAGGTTACCGATGGGGTTAAAAGTAAGCCCGAGTATTTTTGCACGAGCGATGACAGTAGCCTTATCAGGATTGAATTACGAGAATTGTTTTACATATTTGGATGATTTAATTGTTTTCGGAGATAGTTTAGAAAAGCACAATACAAATTTAGTAAAGGTACTCAATAGGTTAAGAAAAGTCAATTTAAAATTAAATCCAAAAAGTGTGAATTTTAAAGAAGGAAATTTTATATTTAGGGCACGTTATAACGGCACAAGGGTACAACCAGATCCAGAAAAATTGCAGTCATGCAAAATTATCCAACACCACTCAACGCAAACGACGTTAAAGGGTTTGTAGCATTTGCCAATTACTATAGAAAATTTATTCCAAAATTCGATGAAATAACAGCACCGTTAAACAAATTGTCTAGGAAAGGTGTCACTTTCCAATGGACCAATGAATGTCAAGCAGCATTCGAACTGTTAAAAACAACTTTAACAAACCCACCATATTACAATACCCAGATTTTTCAGATAATAGTACGTTCATCTTACGCACGGACGCATCAGGTTACGCGTTAGGAGCAGTTTTGTCGAATGGCGACGACAAGCCAGTAGCTTACGCAAGTAGAGCACTTAACAAAACCGAAATAAATTATTGTACAATAGAAAAAGAGTTATTAGCTATAGTATGGGCAGTGAAAAAATTTAGACCATACTTATTTGGCAAAAAATTTCAAATTTTAACGGATCATAGACCGTTAGTATACTTATTTGGTATGAGTAATCCATCTAGTCGATTAACAAAATTTAGGTTAACATTAGAAGAATATGATTTTACAATAACGTATATTAGGGGTTCAGAAAACGTGACAGCGGACGCTTTATCTAGAATTATTATAGATTCAGATTATTTAAAGAATATGGAACGAGCGGTTCACGAAAAAGTATATGTAACAACAAGAGCCCAAAGTAGAAAATTAGGCGACTCTCAAGTCGAATCAACAGCATCAAAGGATGATGGGACTGATCACCCCAACATTGTTGAACCTTTGAAGCATTCGAAGGATGCAACAGAATTACGATTTGTATCAGAGGAGGAGTTTAACAGAATCATTAAATCCAATAAAGGAAATAATTTTGTTTACATGCATGTATCAATTTATGATAGGAGTAAAAATATAATTTACTTGAAGCAAGGATCTCGATCAGCGTCAGCCTTCGAAGCGTCGTTGAGAGACCTGCAATTTCTTCGTAGAGAGTTTACAATTCCGGAATTTATTATTATAAAAAACGAAGAATCGAAGTCGTTTTTAAATAACTGTAAAGCCGGCCGCAATTTACTAAAAAAAATGGCATACAAATTAGTGTGATTAGGGAAGTCACTAATATTCAAAACTCAGAAACGCAAAGATTAACCATTAATGATTTTCATTTATTGCCTACGGGAGGTCACGCGGGCATCAATAGAACATACAATAACATAAAGCGATACTATTTTTGGTCAAGTATGCGAAAGGATGTAGAAACATTTATTAAAAAATGTGACGAATGTCAAAGACATAAACATTCAAATATTAGCAAACAGCCGATGATAATTACAACCACAGCTTCCGAAGCTTTCGAAAAAGTTTTTTTAGACTTAGTTGGACCATTGCAACCAGATGCAAATGGAAACAGGTACATTTTGACACTACAGTCTGATTTAAGTAAATTTGTAGAAGCATATCCATTACCAAATAAAGAGACTGAAAGTGTAACTAGAGCGTTTGTCGAGAATTGTATTTTACGCTACGGCATCCCACGCGAAATTTTAACGGATAAAGGTTCAGGGTTCATGTCGGAGATTCTTAAGGAAACGTGCAAATTATTAAATATAAAGCAGTTAAATTCTACAGCTTATCATCACAAAACTATCGGTGCGCTCGAAAACTCACATAAAAATTTAGCAGCATATTTAAGGATCCAATGCCCGCAGTATTCAAATAATTGGAGCAGTTGGATACCTTATTGGTGTTTTGCATACAATAATTCAGTGCATACGGAAACTAAATATACCCCGCACGAATTAGTGTTTGGGAAAATTAATCAAATACCGTCAAACGTGGTAAAATCAGTAGACCCACTATATAATTTTGATAATTATCCAGCAGAACTTAAGTATAGATTGCAAGTCGCTGGAAATGAAGCGAGATATAATTTGTTACAATCCAAAAGTAAACGAAAGCATAAGTTTGATATCAAAACTAAGCATGTTAATTGTAAATTAGGAGATAAGTTGTTGGTTAAGAATACATCTCTTAATAAAAGAGATCCAATATTTGTAGGCCCATATGAAGTAGTTTTAAATAAGAATCTTAATGTTATAGTTAAGATAGATAATAAGTTAGTAGAAATCCATAAGAATAGGACAAAATTATATAACGTATTGTAATTTAGAAAATTTTTTATTTGAAAAACAAAAATTTTGTAGTGCACCCCGTGGAGGTGTGATGGTGTAATAGCCGAATATCATAATAATTTATAGTTATTACATTGAATTAAGTTTCATGCATTTAAAAGGTGAGTGACTTGTTATAGGAAGTGAAAAGTGCGGAATTGTACAGGAAGACAATCGATAGGAAGTACATGTGCAACGAACTCTAGGCTAGGTGTAATTGGAATTAGTAAATAAGCATAATTGCATAATTATTGTTAGCAGTTAAGAATTAATATAGAATAAGAGCATTATAAGTCTAACCCTCAGATGTAACGGTTGTACTGCACCTTAAAGTGATAATTAAATTAAATATGTGAAATGGTCTTTGACTTTGTTTTAATCACCTCTACTGAAGCCCCTAAGAGAACACTACAAAGTCCTATAGTGTGGATTTGGTTTTGTACTAAAATGGTACCTGAAAACGTTTTTAAATGGAACTTTTGCGGTGCTTCCTATACCTGGAAAAAACGCTACTGGCGAAGATAGCGTAGAAATGGTTAGCATAGCGTTTAACAACCGTGTGGCAAGCTATCGCATAAAGAACGCTAGTGTCGACGATGGAGTGCCCGAACCGAGGAAGACGTAGGCCTAGGTTGAGAATAAAAAATTGTGAATATGTATTTAGAAATGTGGTTTAGAAAATTTAAACTGTATTAGTAAAAATTTATTATACACCGCTTTCACATGTAATTCGGGGCGATGATGACGTTATCCTAGACCTTCTCATTTACATAATAAAAACACATTACGTTAGAATGTTTTACATTATTCTCATATTGTTAGATTAACGACGATATATCTTATTGACCGAAACACGTTTTTCTCTTTTTTAAACAGCACATTAATCTCTTTTTTGTTACAGGTATTTTTAAACACATTAATGTCTTTTTTTTTACAGGTTACTTTATCCTGCTTGGATTCGGCTATACTAAGAAGATAATGTTATACTTAGTAAATATTGTATTCAGTTAGTTTATTAAACTGTAAATCGGATAAAATAAATTATTAAACTTTTGCGTGCATAATTTCTTTGTGTTAATACCGCTAAGTGTTTGGTTAAAGGATTCTAGATATTAAAAAGAATAGATGATTAGAAATCGACATTGAAAAAGAAATCTTAAAATTGGGGTAGTTCCCTGGGGGGATGATGCTATCTAAAAAATTTCTAGATATTCGGGTAGCTGAGAAAAATCTAATATTAATTGATACCAAACAAGGTACATCTATCTCGTGGGCGGAAATGTGGAGAAAGATTTATCTCGCAGAGAGTATGTGTGTAACTTTGTAAGAGGTAGTTGGATTTTAAATCTATTTGCATATTCAAATTCTGCATAAAATTCTAGACTAATTTCATGTGTCGTATGTCTAAAAAATTTATAAGTACAGTTAGAAGTCGCTATCAGCAAAAAATCTTAAAACGAAGGTAGCTCCCTGGGGGATGATGCAATCTAAAAAATTCCTAAAAATTCGGATAGCTGAGAAAAATCTAATATTAATTGATACCAAACAAGATAGGTTTATCTCGAAAGATGCAATGGCTAGTCGAAGAACCCTATTTGTGAGGTTATAGAGCAAAGAGCAAAATTTAGAGGTTTAGAACTTTAAAGGGATATAACTTTGTAGGTGGGGGTCCGATTTTAAATCTGTTTGCGGATTTGGATTCTCCGTAAAATTCTAGACTAATTTGATGTATTGCAGGTCTAAAAAATTCATAAGGATGGTCAGAAATCGCTACCAGCAAAAAATTTTAAAATTGGGGTAGCTCTCTGGGAGATAATGGCATCTAAGAAATTTCTAGAGATTCGGGTAGCTGAGAAAATTCTAATATTAATTGATACCAAACAAGATAGGTTTATCTCGAAAGATGCAATGGCTAGTCGATGAAAGCTATTTGTTAGGTTAGCTTATAGAGCAAAGAGCAAATTTAGAGCTTCAGGACTTTAAAAGTGTATCTTTGCAGGGGGTGGTCGAATTTTAAATCTGTTTGCGGATGCGGATTCTGCATAAAATACTAGACTAATTTGATGTGTAACATGGTTAAAAAATTTATAGGGACCACCATAAAATCGCTACCAGCAAAAAATCTTAAAATGAGGGTAGCTGCCTGGAGGATGATACAGTCTAAGAAATTCCTAGAGATTCTGGTAGCTGAAAAAAATCTAATATTAATTGATACCAAACAAGATAGTTTTATCTCGAACGATGAAACATGGCTTGTCGAAGAAAACTATTTGGTTCAGATGTGGGAGCAAATGAGGATGCTAAGATGAAAATGCAAGATATATTTATCTCAAAAGATGCAATGGCTAGTCTATGACAACGGAGATTCATCTCCGCATTTCCTCCTAGGAGATTTATCTCCACATTTCCTCTTTATGAGAATTTACATGTAAATGAGGGAGCAAATGAGGGAGCTAATGAGGGAGAAAATAAGGAAGGAGAGGGTCACTCCTCCTCATTTCCTCCTTATAGGAATTTACATGTAAATGAGTGAGCAAATGAAGGATTCTGGAGCAAATGAGGGATTCTGGAGCAAATGAGGGAGCAAATGAAGATGCTGGAGCAAATGACGCGGCAAAATGCCTGTATTCCTCCTACTGGCTAACTACCATAAACCACTCGTATATCGCTTTAAAACGACACATTCCTTGCATTAGACAAACTACAGTCACTAACAGATACGCGCAAACTCTATTACCAAAACTATATGATACACTAAAATTAATATACAAGGAGATCAGTTTATTTTCAGAACGCAAATCGACTACAAACTATTAACCAACAAAAAGTGTATAATCCAAGTGCAATTTCTTTTTAAAAGTACAAGAACCAACCATTAATTAAGAAAAATGCACTTGTTGTTTTGGAAAATCTTTAATGAATATTAAAAAAAATCTAAATTGCCTACAATAGACCGGGCGCTAGAGGTAAGTGAGTATGCAAAATATGAGGACCGAATTCCACCAATGGATTTGAGTTAAAAAAAATAATCAAAGACTAATAATGCGGATCTTACCGGTCAATCTTTTGGTCCATTTTTTATTTACCCCCTCCACCCTTATTTGCAAAGGGAATGTATTGAGTACATGCTATAAAATTATTTTAATGATTATTTCAGTAATAATTTATAGTTTTTTCTAATGGTAAAAGTGAGGATAGCTTGTTGAATGAAAGAAAAAACAAAAATAAGGGTAATAAAAGCTTTTTTCATTAATAAAAAAAGTTATATAAAAGAAACCCGTTAATTTAAACAAATATATACGTATAGTAGGCAAACAATTATTCATTTATATTTAGATAATTGTTATTAATACGTTTACATAAGGAAATACAAGATAATTCTCATTTTTTGCAACTGCAGGACATTTGGCGACAATTTTCAGTACATTTCCAAGGTTGAACTAATGACGGCTTTAGTCATTTGTCGTGGACGTAAGTCATCATTCAGCTTTAACAATAATCAAAGGGGTGTAATTGTGTTTAATAAGAATTTTCCCAAATAGATGTTTGTACTGTAGTCCTTAATAAATGCAAATCCAAAGCATCTGAGTGCATGTCACTTTCATCAAATTGAAACTGAAACCTATGTTTTGAGAAACAGTTTATATCTCAGTTCATCAGCAAATAATTTGCTTTTTGAAAAAAAGTTAGTGCAAACTATTTCTGTTTCAATTGCTCATTATTTAGGTCAAGGTTTCCCAATGACATAAGGGCTGTTTGTACAAAATCTTCAGACGCAACTTTTAAACAGTATTTTACTGCCAAATCTGCTAGTAGTGTCGCAACCACTTGTAGCATTAGCATGTAATGCTGTCAATATATCGCATATCCTTTCCCTCAGGGATTCAGTAG